>JAWWEY010000130.1:44856041-44868107 GCA_035582745.1 Loriotus luctuosus
GTGCAGAGGTATTCATCAGTTCCCATTTCCCACTGTCCCTTTTCTACTGGTTTCATTCCTAGAGGGAGTTTATTCAAACATCTCCATTCCAGAAATCTTTGAAAGGGATACATACTGGTTCTTATTTTAACTAAATAAATTGGTGGATTTCTACCTCAAATACAGAGATTTTAGGTGTTTCATATAAAATTGTGCCTACTCATGCTTTTTAAGTACAGAGGCTTTAATTTATGTGTTCAAAATTCCTGTCAAACTAGGTCCCCGTCTACATTATAGCTATTTTGCTTCAATTTTGAACCTCCTGCTCCAAACCTAGATAAAACGCAAACTCCCTGGAGAAAAGCAGAGAAAAGGAAAACTTTTATTACTAAAATAGTAAAACCAAAACTTAAGGATTTGGCTCCTTTCTGCTAAACTTTGAAAAAGAAAAGAGGATTCTGTGTGCAGCACATTATTTGAGTATTTTGTTCTTTATCCCACTCCTCTAAACACTGACAAAAATAGTAATAGTCAAAATACTCTTTCAGCAGAAGGGTTATCTAACAATACCTTTGGTTCTGTGTTTGTATCTGTCATCATATTAATTGTACTTAAATTATACTACTGTGCAATTTTTTTCACCATGAAGTGCTGCCCCGGCGGTCAGAGAGGCTTTTTCTGACCGATTTCTCAGATGAAAATGAAGCGCTAATGCAACGATATCGTATCTGAAAACTGTTTATTGATAAAGAAGAGAAGGTGCTCCTACCCAAGTGCGATAGACAGGAGATCACAGAGGGAAAAACAGAAAGAGAAGCAGAAGGCGGGGGCAGCGCTCCCGCAGGAACCTGGCGCTCTGTCAGCGTCAGCACCCGACGCGTCTGCGTGCTCCCGTGGCGGCTGGGCGCGATTTCCAAGGAACAGCAGGCTGCGTGTCCCTGCTGTTCCGAGCCACAGGCTGCCATGGCTACGGGCATGCTCGTGGAGCAGCCGTGGGTGGCCTGTCAGGGTCGCGGCACGGCGGCTGCTGCGGGCCGGGTACCGCAGGTCGTGCCGCAGGCCCTGAGGAGCGCGGCGGTGGTGGCTGCGCGTGGGGCAGACAGCGCCCGCTCCGTGAGGGGAAACAGCGGAGCAGAGGTCGTCACAGGCCGAACGGCCGGGCAAGAAGGGTGCGGACAGCGAAGCAGGACCGCAGAGAGGAGAAGGCGAGCCGGGGAGAGGGGCCGAGCTGACCCTAAAGGCGAGCCCCCGGTCCCTCCAAGAAATCCAAAGAGAAGGGGTCCCGTTGTGCCGCAGTTAGCTGTGTTTGTGTGCCAAAGCTCCTCCCATAGCCCGATTTCCCGGGCATCAGGGCATCTGGCCCACCGGCAGGTGTGAGGAGGGTGCCTGCAGTCCGATCAAGGAGGCTTTCTCTACCCTGATGGGCTGCCAGGCGAAGCCTCCCTGGGGACAGGGCTCCCAGCTCGGGTACAGCCCGCGTAGGACTCCTTCAACATGACTTAGGTAAAGGCATAAATAAAAATCAGATTGGTCCCTCTCAGGTGCACAAATCAAAATAAAATTTTAAAAAATCACATACCATATTTCTCTCATTAACTATCAGCAATTAAAGCTGAGATTTGTAGAAAATACTTCCACCATAGTTATGTTAATCCCAACTACCTTTTCAATGAGGAAGGAAAGCAAGGGCATAAATTATCTCCAGTAAATTTGTTTAGCCTCCTGGATTTGATATTTACAGACATATTACAACATGACAATATGGGGATGTTAATGGTTCTATTTTCCTCCTTGTAAATACTGTTAAAATAGATCGGAGGCTCACCTAGGGAGATCCAAGAGTGGAATAAAAATATACAGCCTTACTGATGCTAACACACTGTTAAGAGGTGTTTTGCTCCCCAAATGCCATTTAATTACAATAGAAGAAAGTGCTTGAACAAGCTGTTAATCAGACCCATAGGAGTACATTTTCAGCTGCAGTTCACGGTTTAGACATTATATATACTCCTTTTTTACTATTTTTCTTGCAGATAAAGATCAAGGAAACAACTGGAAAACCAAAATATTGCTATGAAATAATATAATTTCCTGTCATGCATTGTTTAGAAATAGTTCATTTTCCTTTGCAATTTTTTGTCAACATATGCCAATCACTTATACAATAGCGTTTCTGACTGAGAGTTGGTTGCTGTCATTAGTTGTGTTCAGCAATTCTGAATCACATGGGCATAATGGCAGGCAACTGGAGAGCTTGAAATAGGGATTTACTGGCAAGGTCTGAGCAGGTTTCTGACCTACCAGTGATCTTTATAGACATCTGGTAAAGATTCGTTTCAGAGTCCTGTTCTTCTCCAGCTATATTGTTACTGGTTAGAGGCATTCTCTGAGTGGAAATCTCGGAGACCTAGGACCAGAGTGCCCTCATGTCAATTGTACTGTGACATGAGATACAAGTGATCAGGCAGTACAATAGCACTGCTACTCTAAACAGTGTAAAAGACAGTTTTGATTAAATACCAGGAGACAAAATTGCATGTACTCTGTGGATAGAAAACATGATATATTTGATGAACTCTTAAAATCCATTTTCAATACCATTTGTTCTCTATTCTGAAATTCTTTATTGCTGGTGGCTAAGGATCCATAGCTGCTAGTCTCGCATTCTGTTATAAAGAAGGGCCATGTACATAAATATTTAAGAAATATTTATTTTAGGGGGAAAAAACTGCCTTTTCTGTGAGGTAAAGAGATTTGAAAGGAAATCAGAATTTATTTTGATGCTTGCTAATGATTGGTTATGTAGTACAAAGTATGTAATAATCGAGTTGGTGTATTTAATAGAGAAAAAGGTATTAGGATCCTGAGCTGATGTGGGAAAAGGAGAGGGTATGTTATGGATAATGGTAAAAAAGACAGAGCAGAGTGCTTCTCACACAACAACTGTTTTTGTAGGTGGATGCAGAGGTTTGTGCATTAATACAGTTTATGGCAAGCAGGGTCTGTAAATGTCAACAGTATCATTTTTGTTTCTTCATGAATCTTCAGGAATTGGCAGCCATCTAATAGTACTCTCTAAGTGATTTCATCTTCCTGAGAACTCTCTTGTTGCAGCTTTGATCTGTCAAACCAATTAGTGATCTGGGGCCTAGTTCAAATTTTTGCTTATGTTTTTACCATGTGATGAGTTACTGTTTGCTGCTGAAACACCAAGCTAGCACTCATTCTAGTGTTCAAGAAAATGGAATAATTTTCCATTTTACACTCCACAAAGTAGAATTTAATTTGAAGCAAGGTCTCTTCAGTTCTGATTATGCATAAAATTACCATGGAGGAATTTCTGTGATGCAATATTAATGAATAATTATTTGAATTCTCTTAACACACATTATTTAGCTATAGAATTCCTCACTAATGACCAAAGAATTGCACAGCTATGTCCATGTTTTGCATGTTTCATATTAGACTTTTTTTTTTTTGGTGGAGTTGTTGGTGGTGGTGTTTTATGAATGAATAATTATACATTTGGTCTTTTTAGGCTATATAAGTATAAGTTTCTGACTCATTTAAGTTCTCACTCCCCAGGGCATGAATTAACTACTTGTAAAGAGGAATTAAAGCTTAAAGAACACAAGCGGTGGTAGATAAAGTTGAGTTGATTTTTGAAGAATTTATCTTAAATACTTTGGTAAATAAATTTTGTAAAAATAAATGCAAATGGGTATGGCATAGACAAGACGTTTTTCTCATTTTTATAAAATGTTCATTCTAATAAAATAATAGAGAGAGGTAACATTTTTCTCCTGATATTTCCAGGAGATTTTAAATACCTTAAACAAAATTTCTGAGAAAACTCATAAATTCTCTGTGTTTTAAACAACCATTCCTTCATCTCATGCATACTTTGTTAGCTAGAACAAAAACATTTGTTGAAATACCTTTATTGGGAAGGGGGGGCAGTTAGAGATTAGAAGAGCTTCTTACTAAAAATTTCTATAGGTTTACTATGAATAAACTGACAACTTTGACAAGATACCCTCATAGACTGCTTTGCACAGAACAAAAATCTCATATTTAATAAAGGACAACCAGATAAAAGAAATCAGACATATCAATTACTAGACTTTACCACATTAAGAATTACTTACTTACAAAAAGGGTAAGACAGATGATTTTCTCGATTTCTTTCTTTTTTCCCCAGATAGAAAATATAACAAATAATTAGCAATTGAATTAGAAATCGAAGATTACCCCGCTCTTTTTTTTCGCCTGTCCAGAAATATTTGCAGGAATATACTTGCAAATTAGTCTCCCCTGCCTCTGAGGCAATCTTAAGAGATTGCATGAGGACTTAACTTCCAAATCACTGCACAGCCTCCAGCACAGAGGATAAAATACGTTGTGATTATGGTTCAAATAGTTGGCTCTTGCGTGCTGAAGGCCCACCTTTTAATTGCTGCTCTAAAGGATGCATAAAGGAATTAGTAATGAGATAGCAAACTAGTCTAGCATATAATGCTGTGGCCTGTACGTAATAATGAGTATAGCAGCTGGCAGACAGTGCACATGACATTAGAAATTAGAATATTTTGGTCTTCCTTTTTGGTCTCCTGTAGAACAGAACTTCAGAGCAAAAGGAATTCTTCAGTGCTTAAACACAAACTTACATAAGCAGTTAAACACAGACACGCTTCGTGCTCACACATGCAGATTTCACATCTTTTGCATTGGCATTGTTTCTTCAGTAAACCTATTTACCAGGGTACCCTTTCTTTTGCATGATGAAAGATGTACCATTTTTGTATTCCTTATCAAATACATGAGTTGTTAACTTGAATTTTAACCCAGTACCAATTTCTTAGGCATAAATATTTTCATTCTTTATATAATTTACCCTCCAAGATACCTTTTCTAAAAAAAATCTTCTTTTTCCTTTGAAAAGTATTGTTTTGCAAATGAAGTTTTCTGGACGTAAGACTTATGCATTGCTTATAGAACTTAGTCATCATAGCATAGAGAAGTGATTAGAGAACTAGCTGAAAAAAATGGGCACAAAATTATAGTACTAGTTGAATACAGTTGCTTAGAAATCTGCTTCAGAGTAACGACTGTATTTTTAACTGTTTACTTTTAAAAATACTTTGGTGCAATGTGATGCTAATAGAGGAAAAAGACAATTTTGCAGGGTAAATCTAAGCAACATTTAAAAGGGAAAAAACAACAACAACAAAAAAAAACCAAACAAAACACCCCTGTAGATGATAAATAATTGTTAAAAAAAAAGATGTAATGTTCTTTCCTATTGCAAGGTATGTAATTGCCATTGCCATTGAATGGCAATGGGAAGGTTTATGAGACAACATCAATACATACTCCCCCTCTAGCATTGCTGTATTATGAAAACAAGAACAACTTTAACCAAGAGATTTGGATTTAATGTAGTAAGGTTCTGGGTCCATGGCAGTTCTTGGTGTTGTTACCTACTTGTTTTCTACAAGGAGTGGAATCAAACTACAATCATCAGCAGATTCTGCTGCTTCACAAAAAGTTGTTCTGTTCATACAGGTGTGAAAGCATAGTATGCAGATAGAGACAATATGTCCAATAGCAATCTGGATGATAAAAATACAAAATCTATAGTAAAGATTCAAACAATAAGATAGTTCCAGTTGGAAGAGACCTTTAAAGGGGCCTAGTTTGAAAGTCCCTGCCATGGACAGGGACAACTTCCACTAGATTAGGTTGCTCACTTCCCCATACAACCTTGTCTAGAACACTTCCAGTGATTGATTATCCACAACTTCTCTGGGCTGTGGATAATAAAATGTCTGTCCACCCTCGCTGACTAAATTTCTTCCTTATTTAATCTAAAGGCATCTTTTTGCAATGTAAAGGTGTTGCCTTTTCCTCTCACTACAAGTCTTGGTAAAAAGTGTTTCCCCATCTTTCTTAGAATCATAGAATCAGAAAGATTGGAAAAGACCTCCAAGACCCAGTCTGTGACTTATCACTCCTACCTTTGCAAGACCATAGAACTAAGTGCCATGTTCAGCCATTTCTCGAACACTTTCAGAGATAGTGGCTCCACCACCTCCCTAGGTAGCCTGGTGCATCCTCTTTTGTTGAAAAACCTTTTCCTACTTTCCAATGTGCATGTTCCCTAGTGCAACTTGAAGCCATTCACTGTCATCCTCACTGCCTGGGAGAAGTCAGCATCCCTCATCTTCCTACAACTTCTTTTCAGGTAATTGCAGGGAGTGAGAAGGTCTCACCTCGACCTCCTTTTCTCCAGGCTAATTTTAAGTTCTAGTACTTCTCTAGGCTAATTACAATTCTCCCAATCCTCTTATGTGCTCCTTTAAGTATTGAAAGACCATAATAGAGTCTTCCCAGAGCCTTCTCTTTTGCAAGATGAATAACTTCCACTGTTGCAGCTTTTCTTCATAGAAAAGATGTTATAGCCTCCTCTGTAAACTGACAGATTCATGTCTTTTTTGTCTTGGGAACACGAGAGCTGGATCCAGTAACCCAGGTCAGCTCTCACCAGTGCAGAGGAGAAGGACAGAATCACCTCCCACAATCTATTGGCCATGCCGCTCTTGATGAAGTCCAGAAAACAATTGGCATTTCTGGCAAATGCCTATTGCTGGTTCATACCTAAGTTTTTATCTGCTAATATCCCAATTTTATCTTCTCAGGGCTGCTCATCTCCCAGTCTTTAATGCTATTATTGATTGCCCTGGCCCAGGTGCAGGACCTTGAACTTAACTTTGTTGAAAGTCATGAAATGTATATTGGTGCGTCTGTTCAGCCTGTAAAAATCCCTCTGGGTGGCATCCCTTCCTTCCAGCATATCACTGCACTGTTCAGCTTGCTTGCCTGTGGTGGGATGGCCTGGGCTGCATGCCTACCAAATCACTCTACTACTCCTTTCTTAGACAGGAAGGGTTAGAGAAAATAAGATGGGAAAACCCCTTCTGGGTTAAGATAAAGGAAGTTTGAAAAAAGGAAAAGTAAAGGTCATGCATGAAGAACCAAAGAAAACAAAAGATTTTATTTTCTGCTTCTCATAAGCAATGACCAATAACTTCCTGAGAAGCAGGACTTCAGCACACTTATTGATTGTTTTGGAAGCAAACAATGTAAATAGCAAATCAACCATCTCACACTGTAGGTGTAGGTAACCTCACACATGCACCCACACACACCACTCCTACCACCTCTTTTTTATGTTTTATTGCTGAGCAGACATCATATAGTATGGAATATCACTTTGGTCACCAGCTGTACTGGCTATGTCACCTCCAAGGATCCAGCCTACTGTCGGGTAGGAATGTTAGAGAGATGTTGCTGATGCTGCACAACACTGCTCAGCAAGAGCCAAAACACTGGTGTGTTATCAACACTTTTGTAGATACCATTACAATTCACAGTGCTTTGAGGGCTGCTGTGGGGAGATTTAACTTCATTTTAGCTGGACCCAATACTGTGCTGTCTGCAAAATTGCTGAGGGTACACTACATTCCACTGTGCCTGTCATTAATAAAGATGTTGGACAGTACCAGCCCCGGTAGAGACTCCTGACAAATTTCACTTGTTACGGATCTCCATTGGAACATTGAGCTGTTAACTGCAGCTCTTCATATGCAAGCATTCAGGTAGTCCCTTTTTTATCCAAGAGTGCACCCATCTTCAGTAAACCTGTATAGGTCCAATTTAGCAGCGAGAATGGACTATATCAAAGGCCTTATGGAAGTCAAAGTAAATTCCATCAGGCCCTTTTCTCATCCTTTTCCAGAGCAGACATTCCACTGTAGAGGGCCATTAATTAATCAGGCACCATTTGCCTTTGGGGAAGCCATTTTCATGTCTTTCATATGCCTTGAGGTAGATGCCAGGAAGACCTGTTCCATGACTTTACTAGGCCTGGGGTAAGACTGACAGATTGTTATCTGTCAGCAAACATCTGCTCTATGACTGCCTTAGTTAGTTTGGCCTCTAATTTTCACCCATACACTCAGATCTCTGCTAGGCTGTTTTTCAGTGGCAATGGACTTTTTTTCCATAAAGAAATGGAAATCATCCAATCATCTTTTCAATCGTAGAGGGCAACCCCCTCACCTTTCTATCTTTGTGAGTCATGGTCAGAGGGGTCAGCCTCTTCCAGCTGTCTGTTCTGAACAGTTTTAGTCATTGATTGAAGTGCTCTAACAATTTGGTTCATTCCACCAAGTCTCAGCAATAGTGATCAGGCCATAGTTTTCCAGATGCAACAGAGAATGCACCAGTGTGAGACTTTGAAATGCATTGGAACCCTGCAGGTCATTTCAAAGAAGGTAAAAGGATAACAAAACTGTTCTATAACGAAATTCCATTTCCAAGATTTGTATTAGATTTTTAGCTTCATCAGTGACACCTGACACATTCAGAAAAAATTTTGGTATTCCTTGAGGTCATTAGCGTTTCTTGTTCAACAGCAGCAATGAAATGGTGGACATAGACAAGGCAGCTCTCAAGAGCCAGGTCACATAGGATTTCAGAAATACTTGTTAACATCTACATTTCTGTATTTTATATCTATATTGAATGATCTTTTTGCTACTTTCATGGAAGAAATTCATAAACATGGTTAGGCCACTTTAAAAAATCACTATCAATAGTGGCACAAAGCAGGTTTTAATATTAAATTGTGAAACTGCAACTTTAATAGAGCTTGATCACAAAGTTCACTCAATTGCTTACTACAGAGTTGTGGTGGTTTAATACTAACAGGAAATTACACCTCCAAGAAGTCAATCCCATTTCCCCAAACCCCTCCAGTAAGAGTGCAACAAAGAAAGAGACTATGGATTGAAACAATTCACTGAAAGCAAGAAGCAATGGAACAAGAAACACACAGTAACAGTGGCAATATTAATAACAAAAGTGTGCAAAAACAGAAGGTACTTTACATACTAAAGATGTTCACCATCTTGGCTTATTTCCACATGGCCACCAAGACAGAGGCAAACTGGGGGGCACTTCCCATGGGTGACACCACATGGACCTCAGGACAATGATGTGATGGTGGCCACTCCTGTGCTCAGCACTACACAGCTTCCTGGCACAAAACCATGATGGTGGGTGTTTCCACAGTTAGCTTTTCCCAACACCAAGCCTGGGAAAATGAAAAAAAACAATGACGGAGAAACCTCCATCAATCAAAAGGACATCAGTGAAAAGCTAGATTGTCCTTGTTGCACTGTGCTGCCCACTTCCAGACCACTTCACTCCACTGAAGCTCAGGCTCACCTAGGATTTGCTGCTATTATAACACTGACTTTATTATGGATTCCCAATAGCAACATTAATACCATAATTCATTCATAAGCACACACAAGAGGCAAAAAGATGTATAGATTTATATCTATGTATGAAAAAATACCCATCAAAAATTCCACTCAGAGTCGTGAAATACTCACATGAAATCCCATCATGTTTCTCAACAGGCATGGGTTATACCTCAAGGACTATGTATGTGCATGGGAGTGAGTCGCCATCTAGGACTCATCATCAGTGAAAAGAAGGTCTTTTGGGTATTAAAAACTTGAGCTCTAAGTGAGCTCAAAACTTAAGCATTAGTTCCAGAGGGCATCACACTCAGAGGGTTGTGCTGCTACAGCCTGCTGAAGTCCAGGATCAAAGGATCTCACTTAGGGACCCCTGTTATGAGATGCTTGGCTTTAATCACCACTAAGATTCCATCCTGGTCATAAACCAAGTTGGTAACTACTGGATTTTTTTTTTTTTCCAAAAGTCTAATAGCTATGGTATTGAGCTACAATTCAGGTAAGTTATTTGCCAGGGGTGAAAAAGATAGCTGTTTATTCTTTTCTCCTGACCTTGGTTAGGCAACTGATATTTTTTTGAAGTCAGAATTATTCCAACCTTTACCATGCACGAGCTCTTGCTGTGATCAAGGGTTCTTCATTACGCAGTTGGTATTATAAAGGGGTGTGTCATCACTCGGATGGTTTGGTGAAGGCTTATCAGGAGCTTTTGAGATACTAGAGCAAGACAGAGGAGGGGGTAGAGGATACACCACCACATAAGGGATTATACCTGGCATATATCTTTGGCAGAAGGTCACTATCTTGATGAATTTTCTTGTTTCATTTCTTCTCCATTTATTTCTTAATCAAAAGACCTGGAGAGAATGATATAGAGTGGACATGATTTCAGTAGTGACTTTGTCCTCTTCTAAAACCAGTAATTTTTTTCCTTTCCCTCTACCTGTCAGCAAAGCTGTCTGAAGAGAAACCATTGCTTACTTTCCAGTACATTTCTCCTACTGAAGCAATTTCTTCTTCATCACATCCTTGCTCACTATTCAGAACATTTTCTCTTCCAGCCCATTTTTCTTCCTGGACAACACAGGCTTAAGGAAGTATGTACAGACACAGATGCAGTAGTTCTATAAAAGAACAATGCAACAATAATCAGGAAGGCAATTTTTAGTCAACAGATTAACAAAGTAAAATGGCTTTTTCTTTTACTACGCTTCCCATGCACTACATCAATAAGCAACAAGTACCAATAGTAATTTACTATGACATTAAAAACAGACAAAGAATAAAACTATGGAAGTGGTAGGTTACCTTCTCTTGTATCTAAACCCCAGATGACAGAATCAGGGAACAATACTCAAACAAAATGTGGACTATGTTTAACAACTATCTTTAAAAGCATGGAGAAAGACATCAAAAGTAAATAACTCAATAAAATAATTTGTGAATTTGTGAGATGCCAGGTTCTTGTTCTGATGCAACACAATAAGCAATGTTGTTTTAGACTCATCTCTGCTGCCTGACACAAATGCAAAGAGTATCTGAGCACTGGTGCCCAGAGCTCACTATAACTGCCTTTTTGCTTGCCCTTAGTCTTTATCCCACTGCCCGCTTATTATTTCTTCCCACACAAAAACTGTAGTCCTTGAAGAAGTAAATGCCGAGATTTAGGGAGATGATCTGTCTAATATGCAGGTAAGTCTGGTTTTCTCCTTTTAAGATAATGCATAGTATTCAATAGGATAACGGCAGCCTGTAAGGAGAAATACAGTTTGTGTGGCAAGGACTGTCAGCAACCAGAAGCACAGTCAACCACTTCTCTGCAGCTACTATGCCAGTTGATGAAGGACACCTGGCACTAGTCGAGGATTCATGAGCCAGAGTGCCGTGCTTCCTGCTCAAATTCATGAGCCAGGCCATAAAGGGGTTGTTGAGATTGCCAGCCATTCCCAGCAATGTAGTTGTGCTACTGGCTTTACACAGCAATGCTGCCTGACAAATTCTAGACCATGCTCTCTGGGAGACCACTTTTACCAGATAACAAGAGTGATTCAATTCCTGCAGTATTCCACAGTGTCTTATAAAACATGAAAGAGAAGCTGCTTCCCTTTGGTGCAAAACCCTGATATGCTGGCAAGATAGAGGACATGCAACAAATGAGCACATATGTGCTATGAGCAGTCCTGCTGTGTGAGGCAGTGTCTTGAGAGCTTGAGAATTGAGCATCTTTATCAATGTCATACGGTGGCATGGATCACACACAATAGCCCAGCATGGGCATACCTCCAAAACCAGGTTTTGTGCTGTGAGTCTGCCTCTACTGAGCTGTGAGGTAAGGTAGTGGGCATTGGAGAGTTGCTCACTGTTGTGTTTTTACTACTTCTTTATTCTCCATACCCAGTACATTAATATTGATTGTCTGGCTAGTCAGAAATATGGGTAAGTTCCTGAACCCAGAATCACATCTAATGTTGAATGGGAATCAGTCGTTCAACAGTTAGAGCTATGACTCTGCTAAGCAGCAGAACTGGGAATTTAATTCAGTTAACTATGTGTTGGCTTTCTACAGGAGGAGATTAAATAACAGCAGAAATTCCATAATATTAAATAAGAAGAATGAACATATTAAAATTAAAGATTCTCAGTCTCTGTAACAATAGAGGTCAATCAAGAAAATAAACTATTGAAAACTACTTGTTTCCTCTGTGGGAGTTATTTGGCTGATTTTACATTTTCCAGGAATCACTTGTTACCACACTTA
>JAWWEY010000130.1:44929143-44948779 GCA_035582745.1 Loriotus luctuosus
CGCGCTTGTGTGTGTGAGCCCAGAAGTGTGCGTGTGTGTGTGTGTGCGCGCAGCCCGCACACGTCCCTCACGCACAACTCTCCCGTTGGTGCCCCAGGGCTTCCCCCCGGCAGCTTCCAGCCTTCTCCCCGCGCTTCCCCGCCAGGTCTCAGCCTGGCGGCGAGGCCTGTTCGGGGAGCCGAGGGGAGCTGCGGTACGGGGACGGGGGATGGGGCAGGGAGAGGGCGATTGATGGATCGGAGTCGACGTTTCCACTGAGTGCCGCTGTGCGCGGGCAGGGAGAGGGGAGTACGGTAATTACACACTGTCTGTTTGCTTTGGCGAACGAATTATTAATATTAATTATTTTGTTTATTCTAACGGGTTCGGAGATGGGGGAAGGTAGCAGGGCGAGAGACCAGGCATCTGCCGCTGGAGAAGGTACTTGAGGGTGAGCGGCCAGTAGGGACCCCGGGCGCCCGTCCGAGCACGGCTCCCTCCTCCTCCTCCTCCTCCTCCTCGTCCTTCTCCTTGTTCTCCTCCTCCTGCTGTCTCTCGGCGGAGCGGGGAGGCACGGAGATGCGAAGATTTTCACAGGTTAGGCTTTTAATTTCTTTGTTTACTCTCGCGAAGCCACTTGAAAGGAAGCACATCGGGCTGGAAAGTCAGTTTTCCGAGCGCTTGCAAAGGGGTTCTTGAATTTGTTCAGCAAACTTAGCAGCACCCTCTGCGCCGTCTGCCCATGCAAGGAGGCACTCCTTACTGCTGCAACCGGGCTCTCCCAGACTGTTGTTTTCTTAAACAGTTGTTTTCTTGCACGGAATCCCCTGTTTTGCCTATTATCTGTGCCCTCAGTTGTGGACAGAACGGTATTCTTTCAATTTTGAGTGATTACCACTCAGCTTTGCATGTATGGCTTTTTGAACGCCTGCTTCTCCTTTTTACTCCTCCAGAACTGCTGTCATGCGTATTTTATTCTTTTGCCTGGCCTTTGTACAATTACTTGCTCGTGTAAGGATGGCAGCTTCTCTGCCGTGATTTCGATGTCCATTTCCCCAGTTCTGACACACGTAGAAGGGTTAATTTATGTACAAAGAATAGTTAGGGTTTTATGTGTTCCTTCACTTGTCACCTGAGATGGCGTTACATTGGGGATAAGTCTGTAGATGCTGATTTACTTTCGAGTTTCCTATTTACAGAGTATTTGTGATGACACTTGTATTCTCTTAAACTTAGGATTAATGTGGGAAGCTATGATTGTCTTCTCAGCCTTTCAGAGATCACTTCCAACATACCTTTTGTTCAAGCACAAGCAACTTCTCTGTAATGTTGGGACATTACTGGGAATTTCGATACAGAGACAGAAAAATGTATGTATCATATTTTTCCTTCTTCTGGTATCTACTAGTGGTTTGAAATGTTGTAACAGTCAATACTTTCTTTTCTTGCTGTAGAAGTGTATAGTAAATGACATCATTTTCTCCTGGGCTGGGAGCAACGAATCCTACAATTCTTGTTATGAATGGAGCAACTCTGAAGAAAAAAAAAAAAGATTCTCCCCTGTCCTAAATACGATCATATGTACTTGCATCTTACTTTAGATGGCAATTTTTTGACTGCTTCTTTAAATTGCCTCTCATGCGATGAGCTATTACTGCTTTTTTAATGTGTGAAATTGACAAACTGGTCAGTTTAATAAATTCAGCTGTCAAATTTCGCTCAGTCAAAATTGCTAAAAGCTGTAAATATACTGGCAAGGGATTTTTAAGGTACGGAGTGTTACACAGAAAGAATGGATTTAATGAGATACTTTTTACATGAGTAGCTTTCCAATTTTAGTTTTGTCACTTGTCTTGATATGGTGGGGTATATTTAGATATCTTTCAGTGCAAAAATGATGTATAGCTTTTCTGTATCCACTTAATGCAGTAAAAGCTTTGTCTTAGTGGAAGTCTTCTACTCTTCAGAAGATACAAAGAAATTCATTATGGTTTGTGTGTGCTATGGCAAGCTGTTAGGAGTGGTAAGGCATGGTAAGGAAAATGGTACCTCGCTATTCTAGAATTCAGGAATTTGTCTCAGGACCTGCTTTTAGACCCATCAGTCATACTACTTTTAAAACGAACGCTAAAGAATAATGCGAATAGGCGTTGTGCTGTGGTGGTTATGTAACTCAAACCACCAGCAGTCAGCAAACTCAATGGGTGTTAGAAAATCAGCGCCTAATCTTAGGAGAGGGTGTGCGAGAATCTACTTGGGGATGTGGTAAAGATCCAAGTATCTGGATATTTGTCTGGTCAGTGATTCACCTTTCATTTTTAACATTGCCTTTTGCTTCTGCGTTTGAGGAATGGAGGGACCAAAACTACACAAGCTGAAGAGTAGGAATTCCCCTTCATCTGCTGCTGTGTGTACTGAGCCACTAGGGGCCTGTATAAACTGCTCTCGTAGAGCAGATACCAGTGCATGGCATATGCTCACTTCCACCAGGCGTTTTTTATGCAGGTGCATAATGTCGAAAGCAAAGATGCCAGTAATTCATTCCTTTCTAGTAAATGAGATTGCAGTTTTTTAGGAGGTGGGTACAAATTGCATATTACTTAGTTTTTTATTTTTTGCCCTACTTCATCTGTTTCCCCAGTCCTGTTCAATGTCTCTGCTTTCCTGATTACTGTGGGAGATGGAGATGAACATGACTCAGGAGGTGCAAATTTTGGGCGAAGTTGGATCTGTGTGTCTTCTGCATTTCATATTTTCTGTAAGCTGAGAAAATCAGATTAGTTGCCTGTGTGTTTTTTCTATTAGATTAGTAATGGTACTGTTCCATGCAAGTGTAGGGTTAAAAGATAAACTAAACAGGATTTCTACAAGGCAGGAACCGACATAGATTGATGGTGTATTTAAACTAGCTTTGTAAGTGTTATGTAAGTTTGAGAGTGTGTCAGCTCCAAAGCTTTGGCTGGAGTGTAGTCAGCATTTATGGGACATGGGCTGAAGATGCATGATACATTCTTGTGTCGGTTTCAGAAATTTAAAATCCACCAGCCACAGCATTCTTAATAGACATTAAGCAGTAAGGTCAAGTATACTTGCACTGTTCCATTGTTGGTTTTCAGTTTTTGAAACAAGGCAGATAATTTGTAAAAGAGCACATCTGAAATATTTGCATATTGGATTTCCTTCGAAATGAACTTCCATTACTTAGCTCTTTGAGAATTCTCATTTGGAAGGATTTTCAGGCTGAATCACAGTAAGGTCATACAATCAAAAAGCAGTTTCCCTATGGTATGTTAATTTTTTAATAAGCTGTCTTTTAAAACATCAGAGTCTTATATATCGTTCGGTGTGGGGCCAGTTACTGCAAGAGGGTTTTTTCTCATCTTGCTGACAACAGTTGTGCAAATATTGACTGAGCTTAATTTTCTGAAATGTGTGTTTGCGCCTTAGGTAAAGTTTTGATGAAATGTAATGAAATCTGCTTTAAAGGTTTTCTCAAATGATAAGCGTTGGTTCAAAAGTGTAAGTCTTGCTGCTTATCAGTAAACCAAGGCGGTGGCTCTGAAATGCAGAGGATAGGCACTTCATTTGTGCTTCGGATATCAAAGGGACTAATACGGTATGGATCTATGAAACATTGTATTTCATTTTTGTATATGACTGCGGTGATTTTTAAACTTTTTTTCTCTAACAAGAGTTGAGAAAAAGGTATAGATATTTGCTGGTTTTAGTTTGGTGTCAGTCATATAATGCCATCTATAGTAACAGAAGCTTGCTTTCACTGTAGTTCTTTTTAATAACAGTTGTCATAACATAGTCAACATAGTATATTTTTATGAAAACTCTCAATTTCACATACTCCGTGAGTGTATTTTATTTGCTTAATCCTTGTATTCTTTGGAAAAGGCCTTAAATAAAGCTACTTAATGAATGTATGCTGGCAAATTGGCAGCCTTAAGCAAGAATATGTGTTTAAAAATACTTATTTGAATACTATCAGGAATTTACCAAGTAGGAGCAGAGATGAAGCTTACTTCTCCTGGTGATCTACTACGGTGAGGGTTGCAGTACAGCTGGAGAAATCTGATGATTTAGAAAAAGGTTACATGAGAGTGCTTTGCATATAAATTCCCTTCCAACAAGCTTAATTTCACTTGTTTTTTTAAGAGACTGGGCATTAATAGAGCCATATTTACTACTGCACAGTTTCACCTTATATTTCATAAGCTCAGATGACTTTTGGTAGTTTATTGAAAGTGCTTACCTTAAACATAGCATGTTTGTACCTTCCTATAAGAAGTGGATAGCTAAAATGCCAATAAGAGAAATGCAGAATAATAAAAATTGTTTGTATGCAAAAAATAAGGTTAAATTGAATAAAATATGCAGTGCTTTTAAGGACTTAGTTATTATTCAGGTTCTTTCAATTCATTCGTAAAAGCGACAAGTCAAACCAAATACTGTGCGACTTCTTTTTCAGCTACATCAGCAGGTATGCATAGTCTGAACTTCCCGAAGATATTCCCTAAATTTACCTCTTTAGGTGTCTTCTGCTTACATGCTGTGACTGGCTTCTTCATAACCTTAATAACACAGTTACAGAAAGAGAAAAACAAAAAAGACTATGTGAATATCTTGCACTAGAGTTTCAAAAGAGATCGAGTTTTTTTTTTTTTTTCTAAAATCAGCTTCTCTGTTTATACTTGATATCTGATTTCTGATGGGGGTTATGTGTGTTCCTTTGAATACAAAGAATGGGCAGAAAATGTCCTCCTCATTCAACAGAAAAACATGGAATTTCAGGCACTTTGATTTTTTGTATGAGAGGACATGCCCTAATAGCATACTGTCGTGTCTTGAGCTTCTTCATATTTAAGCACAATACGGTTATTTTAGTTTTTCAGTAATCTTCCAGTTAGTGAAGTCACTCCTGGGGTATACAAATTAATTTATTATTTGCAGACAATCAAAATGGATGTCCTGGTTAGTGCCAGCCAAACTGCCCACATATTGTTGTTGTCAGATAATGCACACCTTTTTTCCAAGCAGTATTTCAAATGTGGTATATCGAGTTATGCCAGCAATTTTACAGTCTTTAGTGTTCTGGAAATTACATATCTGTAAGTCAGAGTTCAGTAAATAGTGTATAAAATCTGGCTTTTTAGGTTGTGGAATCTGGTGATTCCTAAGAAGAATATAGTCAGTACCAACCTGACCAAAACAAATGTGACTTTGGTATGAATTTGCAAATAAATATACATTCGTCTAACAAATTTTTCCAATCCCATTTTGATCGCAGCATCTTACCTTGGCTTATTCTTGGTTTTGCACAGAAATCTAGGTTTTTTGATACTTGCTTTGACTCAGCAAGAAAAAATTCAAATACATTCTGTTAGCAATGTCTTAGTCTTTCTGATCTTCAGAAAATCACTCTTTGCTGAGTTTGAACACAGTAATTCCGCTTGCTTTACAATGTTGATTAAATTTAAAAAAAAATGTTAATTGCTTTTGGAACTATCTGTAGACCATAGTCTTTTTATAAAACTTTGCCAAAAAAGCTGAATTTTGTGTACAAGGACTAGAGTGCTAGTTCTACTATTTAATTTTTTGGCTCCCTCTCCCTCTCCCTCTCCCTCTCCCTCTTCCTCTTTACCTTCCTATTCCTCCCCACTCCTTTCCCCTTTTCCTATAAAAACAAAGATAAAACTGATCTTATTAAAGTTCACAAAAATACATACAGAATTCTCTACTCTATCCCATTTTTTCATCTTCTTTATGCCACAGAGAATGGGTTTATGAAGCAGACACATGCCACTGTTTCTAACGCAGAGACATGATTAATTTGTTTTGTTCATCTGTATTACTAAACTTCTGTTAATTCTGTAAATTTGTTTAATTTTATTTTCTTTTTACTTTAGGAAAGGGCTTTTTTCCACTATGGAATTTATTGAAGGCAGGCAGGTCTTTTCTTAAAACGTTGGTTGTAGAACCAAGAAATTTCTGCCTAGGTTTCAGTAATGTGACTGTCAGGTACATAGCTGCTTTACCTCTTATGCTACTTTTTGTTAAAATCCTGTTTACATGTGTACTGTGTATTAGCACTTCCTGGAATTTGACTATTTTTTTCTTAATAATAATAAGCAAACAGCTTATTTTTTTGAAAGTCATTCATTTGATGGAAAGAACATGCAATGAATGATTTGTAAAACACTGATCAGAAAGTAGGACAGGAAGTTTTATTTATTTATTTTCGTTTGTTTAGGATGGTAGTGTATCTTAGAAAGCTGCTTAACTACTGCCGAGTGCAGCTGTCCTTCCCTGAAAGATTAGGTTTCAGGAGCAATGATGGATGTTGAATGCCTGTAGCCAGTTGTGGGGTTTTCTCTGAGGTCAGTGCTACTGATGGAGGATAGGAATTTACAGCCTTATGTCTCTTCCCCAAAGTAACCGGTAGCATTTCTTTAGGGAAAAAAAAAAACCACAACAACTAGGAATGTTCAATGCTGAGCTTCTGTTGCTGCATAGGCTATTCATACTGGTGAGAAAGAATAAGTAGATTTGTGAATAGCAAGGATAAATTTAGTCATGAGTGTGCCCTATTGTTTCACAGCAACACACAGAAATAGCTACAAAAAATTTTATGGGAAGATGTGATTTCATTTAGAAGTCTTTTATATTATTTTACCTTGTGTTAAGAGGTTTGAAATTGATACTTTTGACTTTTCATTTCAATTGTTTCAACTATGTTTCAGAACATATTTTTGTTTTTGACCTAAAAATAGGATTTTTTTTTTCCCATGGAAGAAATAGTGGTCTTCAGCAAGTATAACCAAGGCAGAGTATATATCCATCAGTGATGAAAGGGTAGATGTTCATCAGGTAGGAAGAGTTTACTTTGATGACATACAATGTTACCTTAATTCAGGCATCACAGTACATATTGTTAATAAAGATGGATAGTTTACATACTCTTAGCTGTGTTTACAGAAGCATTTGTTGAGATCAGACTTTCAGACTTTATTTTTGGACTGTCTACCTTCCCTGAGCTGTTGAAGTTTGCTCCTGATACCACGGTGATGTGATTAACTTTAAAAAATTTTGGTTGAGAAAGGTGCACAAAAATCCCAGACTGCTTTATTGTTAAGCTTGCGAATTGTTTTTGAATTGGTTTTATTAATTTTTACCTTAATGGTATAGGTGGACTTTTCTGTCAAGCCTTAGAAGAGTTGTCCTAGTAGGCTGAAAGCCTTCAGTGATCAGAGAGAAAGATTTCATTTGACAGCAGCATTATTTGGATCAGATCCATAGTGCTTTTGTGCCTTTGCCAAAGTGGTAAGACTTTTACCTTGGGTAATCCTAGCCGTGGTTAAGTTCAAATCCAGACAAGAAAGCTTAATAAAACATCTGATAAGTTGATTTATAGTATTTCATAAATTAGAGAGTAAGAAGCATTTTGGTAAAGAGAAATACTTATCCAGAGAACAATTTTGCATCAAGGAAATGGCCTTTTGCCAAATGCCTATGTATTCTACTTACTGGCAGGATGCCATCGACTTTATTTGGAAAACTCTCTTTGCTTAAGGAATAAATATTCACTATTTACCAATTAATTTTACTATCAATATAAGATGGATTCTGTTATTAGACTTTTTCTTTTATTTTTGACCTATTTCACGAAGAATGGACTTTTGCTCATTACCATTAAGTGCATCAATGAATCTTGATCAGCAGAATTTTCCAAACAGTGAAATTGATCTTCTTACTTTTCTTGATAATTTGGGTATTTTGGGATATTATTTTTATTGACATGAAAAGCCTTGAATTTTTCTACTGTATGTGGCATGTGATAGAAAAAATGTAATATCAACTTAAAGTATTGTTTGTCTTAGTTGATAATAATGATAATTTAATACAATTTTGTTTTGTTAAAGAAAAGTGTATAATCAGTGTAAGTGGTTGTGGCCATTCAGTTCAATATGTAGAATTTACACTTGTTTCCCATTTTACATTTTCAAAATGTGTCTTAAATGGTCACATGAAGTATCAGTATGCTGACGAGATGAAAATTTCATCAAGGGAAGCAGACTATGAAGAGAGCATTGTACTACGTAAAGCTAACAGGTGGTAGGGAATGCCTGCAGGAGCAATCACACCTCCATAAGAATCCTAGCATTCTTTGGGTTTAATTTTGTATGATTACAATGACTCTGGAAAAATACAGAGTATTAGGTCTTGAGCAATAGTATTTTGGTTAGCTTAGTTTTGGACAGTGTGGGACTGAATTAAATACTGCGTTTATATAAAAACGAAATGTTTATTCTTCATCTGTTTGATTGTATCTGATGGAACGGATACGTGTCCTTCTGGACAATGTAATCCCTAAAAGGACACTTACTAGGCCTGTATCCCTTGCTGATTTATTCATAGGATTGCTTTATTAATCTAGTGCACTAGGGTAATCTTATTCCAAAGGTATTAGAAAGCATGAAAATAACTACTAGACGTCTTAGAGATGTGGATTTCTATGTCTTCAAGCAATTTGAATTTATAATCTCAATCAGTCTTTGTACTTTTTACTGCGGAGTATATAAACCGTGTAAGCTGCAGAGGTCTTAAAACTGTTTTTTCATCTTTGCTAATCTGTGCAGTAGTCCAGATTAGAGAGACAGAGAATAATAAGAAAATGAGAATAGATTGTCATGTGTAGAGGAAATGTATGGCAAGATTTTTCTACCATCATGATAGAATAGAGTTGCTAGAAATGTTTATATAGTAACCAGTGCTTAAGAGAGGTATACTCTTGACAAACAGACAAACTGCTTTTTCAGCCTTTTTTTGGTTGTCATTTTTTTAGGGGTGAAGAGCTTGCTATTTTGGTGTGAAATTTTTTCTTTCCTGGATTAACTTCATGTTGCAGATGCCAATCAGAAAATTAGGCAGAGGTTTCTTCTGCAGCTTTTATCTGTTGCTGAGATAATGGTCTTAAGCTCTATTTCATATTTAATACAACAGAACACTTGAAAACTAGAAAACGAAGAACTTGGGAATGGGATGAACCTGAAGTCAAGAATAAGGAGTGAAATTTTGCAACCTCAGAATTTTCAGACTAAAGCAAAACTGCCATGCAATCAGTGACGATTTCACAGCTGTGACTGGGTATGTCCCTTCCCCATCTCTTTCTCCAAGTAGTTCTCCATCTTGATTTTGCAATTCTACAATTTTATAAACATTAGGAAAGAGAAATTTGTCTTCCTGAACAAATACTGATGTCTACTTCATACCAACTCTTCTATACTGTACTTCACTCTCTCTGGGATGAGTCTTTTAGGTATTCTTTAAATGCAACTCTCCATAGCAGTTCTTGCTTCATCTTGTGAGAACATATCTGAGGTTGTGAGCTCTCAAAATTGTGACAGTGACTCACTAAACTGGTCTTTTTTTTTTAGAATGTCACTGAAATCATGAGTATTGGATACTTTTATTTGTTAGTTTGTAAAAATCCCCTCTGCAACCAATTGTCATTGCAATCTCAAAGACTTAATTTATGGTTTCTTACTTCTGCTATGAATTACGGGCATGTCCATTTGGATTGATCTCTGATTTCTTTGCCTATGTATCAGTACCTAGAAAGCAGTCTCTGAGTACAGGCATTGGTGTACTCATGACTCCACATGAGTCTGTCCACATGCTTCCTTTGTTGAGGTATTTGAGCAAGTCTAGGCTATCTGTCTTTTAAAAAGTTCTGTGCTGTCTTTTATGTCTTGGATAGGATACAGCCATGTCTTTTTGTTCTCTGTGAAATCTTTGCTTTTTCAACCACTTCCCATTTTTCACAGCAGGAAACTTTCCACATGAAGAGAAGGAGACCTGCTTGACAACTTGTCTTGTCTCCTTGTGTCTAGAGAACTGCATGAGTGTAGCAACAAAGAAATGGATTTCACTGGTGCTATTTTGGTGGTTTTTGTCTCTAGGTGCAGTGGTAGCAGATTTTGATTTAACTGTGGATATTGGCTCTCTCTTCTTCAGGTGTTAGCTTCCATTTAAATCTTTGTGTTACTCAGCTGAATTCAGTTTCTTCAATCCCATGTCTGTCAGAGTAAGTCAGATTTTATTGAGACATGGTCCTGATCATTTCTTCTCAGAGAATAAACTGGCAAAAGAGATTCAGGCAGATACTTCTGAGTTCAGGAATTCCAGGAGTATAGGTTCCAGCACTTCAAGCTCACTTCAGTGCCAGGTTGTCTGAGTAAAATCAGGGCTAGATGTTTTTAAACAGCTGTGTTAGTATTTTGAATCATTAAATGACATCATTAATAGACACCATTTGTCAGACATGGTCATGTTCACTGTATTTTTCTTAGTATGCTGTATTTCTTCATCATGTGTAATGTGTTTGAGAATTTTGAGGCAGATTCTTACTGTGCTTTTTGCACTGACGTTGTTAATATTACACCTACTGAATTTCTGAGGTGTTCTGAGTAGGTAACTATTGTGGTTTTTGATTTATGCATGTACATATCTGTATAAAAAATTAAGCAGATTTTGCCCTGCTCTTGCATGTGTGAGTTTTGGTTCTGTTGGTGTTGGGTAGGTGATTGCTCCAGTCAGAAGTATAGATGTGTTACTAGGTTTATGGTGTTGCCTGTAGTAGCCTGTGTTTAATAATTTAGTAGCTGCTGAGGGGAGCTCAGTGGGAGCAGTTCCATGGCTAGAAATGAAGCCACAGCGGCTGAGGGCTTATGTTTTGCTGAGAGTCCAGCTAATGACACTTGTCATAGGTGTTTAATTGTGATTGTGGTTGCCTTTGTAGTGATTTGAAGCTAATACTGAACTTTTGTGGCTTCTCTGAATGTATACAAAGTCTGAAGCTTCTTTCAGAACTACAGTTTTGGCTATTTGGACATGGCTTTCTGTATTTGTGTGTTTTTAAAGTCCTGTTTTTACAAAGACCAGTTTTCAGACATTTCTAACACTGAGACCTTGTACTTCAGGTTGTCTTGTCAATGTCTTGCTTTCTTACTGTTTGCAAATAGCTTAGATACTTCGTGGCTTAACATTTTGATTTGACAGTTCTTTGTTTCCCAATGAGCAGTTTCCTTTTACCAGCGAATGTGCTGAAAGGCAAAACTGCCCATAATCTTCTATTTTTTGCTGTAATGATGATGATTTTTCTGTTTTTCCTAATGGTTTGTAGACTGAAAGATGGTCCATCTCAACTAATAATTGTTTACAGTATTTGCTTGAAGATACTGCAGTACTTACTGAAAAATGCAGAACCTTCCTTTGGAGGACTGTGCAAATATTTGTATGTTCAGCAATTTCCTTTCAGATTTTTCTGTTGAAACATTAAGGCAATTTTCTGATGCTTCTTAACTGGAAGTATAGCTGAAACTTAGCCTTCAAAAGGCTTGTGGCTTCCCTTTATTCAAATTATAGTTTTCATGGGTATTTTACCAGTTGTAAGGCATGCCTCCATGGCAAGTTACAGCTATGTGAGAAGGCTTGGTGTGTGACTAGTAGTCAAATAGCTGATAATTGAGTAAGCATCAGTGGAGTGAGATGATGTTAGATTACTTAGATAGCAGTCAAGAATTACTTCATACTCTCAGATGTACAGACTCTTAGGTCTCAAGTGGAATAAACAGGAATAAATTAGATATTGGGTGTGTGTATATATAAATCAAGTATAAATCTATTGTGTGTCTGTATAAGGGACTGAGGGTGTATATAATATGCATTGGTAGTTTTACTTCAACTATCAATAGTTTTATAGTTGCAATTTTAACACAACTCAGAGGTATGAAGACATTGTACACTTATGCATCGCAAATACACTGCCCAGACAGAGAGATTGTAAAGATCCACTGAATGCTAAAAACTAGTCCAGTCAGCTTTACTTTGCAGAGATCCCCTTGCTGCTGCAGCAGTATAAGTAAGACAATGCTTGTATGCATCTTCTGTGGTTTACAGCCTAGAATTTAAGTCCCTGGTTTGTGTCACTGGTTGATGAAATATGAATAATACAGAAAAAAAGCATGGCTGTAAAACACTCTTCACTCTTCCCTCTTGTCTTTCACTAATTATCTGTAATTCTGAGGATAATTTTGAAGAAAAAAAGTTGTTTATAGACATATAGCTAAAAATAAATTTAGGTGCTGGGAATCATATAACCAGATTCCCTGAAATTACTTCAAAAAAGCTAAACATTCATGGCTGCTGACAAAATGACACACCAAGTGAGAGAGGAGAATTTTTTTTTTATGTATTAAAAAGAAAATTGTCTTTTGTAGATTAATGAAGGACTTTTTTTAAAAAGAGCTTCCTTGTGGAAGGACAATGCTTGTATGTAAGCAGTCCTTGGTAATAAGAGCTGTGTACTGTATATGGCTCACTTTATTTATGCACATACTCCCACAGTATTAAATGGATTTAATCACAGATCAGGTTAGTGGTTCTTTGTCCTGTCATTCTCTGTAGTAAAACTGTATGTTGGAAATATGAGAACATATATGAGAAAATGTAAGCAAGGGCAAAAAGGATAAATAAAAAATGCTTAATTTAAGGTAGAATTCAGCAGAGAAGTTAGGCTCACCCATACCTGTAACCATATTTTTAGGTAACTTCACCATTGTGTAACATTACTGGAAGCTGTGAGGGTATATGTGGGTTTAAAAGTAGGCATGGGTGTGGTTTTAAAACAAGTAGACACACTAAAGTGATTTATTTTTAATTCCAGCACAAGTCTGTGGAGTGAAATGAAGTAAAGAATGCTAAATTCTGCTTTTTGCCTTTTCTCCATAATGTTCAAATAAATATTATTATCATAGTTGTCAAGAGATAGAATGGTTAACTGCTTTCCTTGGTTTATGGCACATATGAAAGTAATATAATATTGCTTGATACTGTTTTCTTTTCAGTTTGCATACAAAGAAAGTAAAGCATCTCTGAACTATTAAGTTAGACTGTATTTTCCTTTGTGTTCATTATGGAACATGGTCATTTTATTACAGGAAAAAATATTAACAAGTAAGAGGTCTGTAACAGGTCACAATCTGTTGCTATAATTGCTTCAGTTCATACACACAGTTTAAAATTTTACATGATTCAGGAGTGGTACTGTGGGCATCACTATGTCAGGAATTTCTCTCTCATGAAACCCCAATGCAGGGCTGAAACACTGTATACCCAGTCAAGCCAAGAAATTTTTCTAATTGATTCATACTCTCTAATAATTTAGTGAAGTATTTATCTCAATCAGCTGAGGTGTTTTTGGGTGGTTTTTTGTGTATTTTTTTTTTCCCTCCACTGGTCTTGTTCTGTTCTTTGCATTGGGTAATTCCAGCTTTGTTGAATTAGTGATGGATAAAAAACTTAGGTGAAGTACTTCTGTGACTTCAAAAAAATCTTGCAGATATTGAAAATAATGAGCAAATTGTCATTTGATGCAAATCTGTGGGCTAAAATGTGGATATTAGATGACATGTAGTTATAAATCCTGTTGTAGAAGTAATACATTTCCTGGATTGGTATGTGTCATTATATGTAAGTGCCATACTCAAGGCTTTATGTCTGTTATTCTTTAGCTTTCATTTTACATTCTTTTGGAGTTTCCAGCCTTTTGCCTCAAAAAGCTTTTATTCTTCTTACATTACAGCTCTTCTACGCTCTCATCCTTTTCTGTTAGTGCCTTTTGTACATTTTTGTTAAGGTAAATAAGCTGAAGACCAAAAGACTTTGGAAGTTGTATCTAAGGGTAAGAAGGTGTCTTTTCGCTAGTAGTTGGAAGAACATTTTTAAATCAGTATGATTTTGGCAACTAGATTTGCTGACATGGACTGATGTATATAGTGTAGGCTTGCTTTGATTTCAAAATAGAATTTTATTAAACAATCCACTTAGAGGTTAAACCATCCAGTTCCCTTTCTTCACTGAAGTTTTTGATCCCTTATATACTTTTATAGAATTCAATGCACAGGGATTTATCTGTAAAGGAATAAACACTGTAGTACGGAGCAATCAGATGATTTTCTCTACACATGATAAAAGCTAATGTTAATAAATCTCGGAGTCATATGAATCATACAAGGGAAACAATGATAAAGATAGGAAAGGGTTTCTTGGAATTGTAACAATAAGTCCCAGATTTCTTCTGCTATGTGAGAATAAAAAAAATCTCTCTTCAAATTAATATTTTTGACTTCTTTCACAGGACAGAGAACCTGATATATATAGAATCTTTTGTTATTTTCATTTTGATCTTTTTCCTGATATTAGATTTTTTAAAATAATGGTTTTTGTAGTTAGTTTGTATTAAATTTTCTACCACTGGTATAGGTGAAGTCACATGTTCTTTTGGTATATGCAGTTATTGTTTGACAATAAACTTCATGAAGGACAACTTTCCACTGAAATAAACATGTCTTTACCCAATATATATATATATATATATTACCCAATATACATATATGGGTTTCAAGTTTTTATTTTAATTCTACATTTTATACAGCTTTTACCCTTTAGTTGTACAGACTGCTTTTACTAAAAATATTTTACTATAACTAATGATCAACTTTCTTTTCATCTTCTACTTCATAGACTGTTTTTACCAGTAATTTTTACACTGTTGATTTTTATTTGTGTAAAAAACATAATAGCTTTCGCTACCATTGGCCTTATGTTTGACATCTTTTTGTTGTTCTGCTTTTATGACTATAAAAATATGACATTCCCTGCAGTCAGATTTGGCAAGGTCTAGAAGGATTTTTCTTAAAGCAGTTGTGTGTTCAGGTAAATTAAAGTCACTCTAAGGGCTTTGAGGATTACTGGATCAATGCACATCATTTTACATAACATTTTAATTTCTGGGTACTGAAATATATTTAGGAGTTGTCTTACAAGGTACCAGCAGGACTTTGTTAAGAATGTGTGTGTTCGTTGTTTAATTTTTATTCCTTAACTGATGTTTGTATTCAATGCACATTATAGGTCTCTGAAGACTGAAAATGCTTTTTAGTATTGCCTTTTATCTGTCGTGCTGTTTGAATGATTTTACTGGACACTAGTAAAGTAGGAAATTGATACAAATAAATTACAGCTTGGATCTATTTCTGTTGTCAGCAAGCGCTAAAAGAAAAAGAAAATATGGCTTCTATAAAAACTAGTTATTTAGAAAGTAATATTTGGCAAATTAGTATATTTAAGTTGTCCTTTCTGTGTAGCTTTTTCTGTAGAATTGAAATGTTTACAACCACAGTTGACTCATAAAAATAATATGAAACTGAGCCACTTTTTTTTTTTTTTAATTGATAAATATTTTTCACTAGGAAGTGAAAAGCATCATGATTACTCCAAAACAGTTGGGTTTCTTTTCTTTCTTTTTAGTCCTGAAGTCTCCTGAGTGCCCATACATGTGCACTCAGACAAATGTGCGTGCACAGAAATGAGAATATCGTGGCTAAGGAGATTGTATGCATTAGATTTTGTTGCAGTTTCTGAACACCAGAAACATGATATTTTGAAGTTTTGTTGATTTTTTAAATTATTGACATTTAGACAATACTTACATCTCCAGCAGTACTTTTCAGATGAATCCTCATCTAGATTTGGAAGGTTCTGCTGTATGCTATTAATTATTCTACTTTTATCGCCATTAGGTGATGAACGATGCCATTACTGTTCTTATTTCTTACATTGTTCCTTCCCTGCTTTCCTCACAGGTTTTAATGCCAGCAGCGTAGCTGTTGTATTTTTCTGGTAACATCAGTTCTGATAGGTGCAACACCTCGGTAATGTGCGTGTGATCCTGTGTTCAGAGGTGAGATGGCCAGGGAGGCATTTAGTCAGCTCTCCTATAACCCTTTGAGGGCACAGATGTTCCCTCATGCACTACTCATTGTACTGAGCATGGCATGGAGTGCAGGTTTCTGTATGGGCACCTAAGTTTGGGTAGTTTGAGCAATACAATTTTTATATTTAGATAGACTAATGAAATGCATGTTTGGCACTCCATCTTACACAGCATAAGAAGCCGGACAGTTCCATGCCTGCAAGAAAAGAGGCATTTGAGCTTCAACTTCAATATTTTTTAACAGTTGCCATATACATTAATTTGTTTGCAGGAGGTTTACTGGAAAAATATGCCATTTTTTGTCTTTAGTTTCTTTAATGACGCGGTGTTACTGCATGTTGTAGAAATTTCTAACCACAACTCTTAAATCTTTTTTGTTACAAATTTAAACTTAACATTTTTGATGTTTAAATTGACTGTTTGAAGTTAACAGGAATTAAAACTAGAATTCACAATGAAGTACTAATACTTCTAAACAGAAATATTCTGTGAATGATGTGACACTTAAGATTTCTCCATAAAGATTTTATTTGGAATCTTTGAATTGCGTTGCTGGTAGGATAGAAATCTTGCAGTCATCTGTTATCTTTTTTACTTTATTTTTCTTCCACTTTCTGCCTTTTTATATATGGATTTTAAACTAATGAATTAAAAAAAAAGAAAACATTTGGACTTTCATCATAAGTTGATAAAGTTGATAAATCATTATGTCCTTTTATAATGAGTTATGAATGAGATTTGTCTCAAGTGACACTCCTTTGTTTTTACAATAAAGTATAAACTTCATTGCATTTTGCACTGCGATCATGCAAAAATTTGAAATACTACTGGAGCAAGCTACTTCTGACCAATCTCTTTTTTCGCTATTTTTTTGTCTTACTTTTTTTCCCTAAAGCAAAATCTTATATTGCAGAATATATTACGAATGTGTATTCACATAATAAATAATAAATACATAAATAAATAATAATAGTAAATACTATGGTGCCATTCAAGACCTTTTTGGTCCTTTGAATTCCATTTCACTGAGAAATGAACATAGAATACAGGAAAACATCCTGAAATTACAGTGCTTTTAAGGTTCTTTGGAAAGGGCATGTGATGAGTCTAAAAGCAGTTTTGAATGTCTGCTCCTGCTTAAGTGGTTATTAAACAGTGTGAGGATATGCTGCTCTGCTGTTACAGCCAGCCTTCAGTCATTTGTGTATGTGTTAAAAGCCGGAACCATTTGGATATGCGAAATCTGTAAGAGTGGCTGATAGATCTGACATGTGCCAGTTGTTGCACAGGCATAGATAGTGTCGAATGGAATTCAGAGTACTTTGCCTTGTCAGCCTTGTAAGCTCTCCTGGGAGACTTCCAGAAACATACCAAATTGAACATAGATTGATTAATACAGAAATGTTTTCACTAGGAGCCTTGGAAAAGTGAAATAAGAAAATTGACAATAATATTCAAGTTTGAAGTCATGTTTACCAAAATCAAATTCTTACGTTTGTCTTGAACTTTGAAGTATTCTTTTACAGTTTATAAATTTGGGGTTTTTTTTCTTTTTTTAATGTACAGTAGGGCTATTTTTGTAAGAAATGTATTTGTACCTGCACTGTTTTGCTAATGGCCTTTTCACATGGCATTTGAATACATTAGATCATAATTCAGATGATATTTGGGACTTGAAGTGTTTGAATAAATGTTGTTTTCCCCTTATATGCAGCATTAAATAGTACTAAGAATTGGACATTACCATGTAATCAATTTTCGTTTTCTGACTTGCTCTGCTTCCATCGCTGATCGCAGACAATAGGTTCCATATATTTCACATCATGCATATTAATTACTCTCATGACTTTTTCTGATTTTTTTCAGCAGTAGAATAAATGTAACCTCTCATACAAGGGATGCAGCGACAGCCCCAAACCATGTTTAATTAGAGCTCAGTGTGCAGTTTAAGACGGCATCTGTTTACATGAAGCATGATTATTGCTGTTTGTGCTCTCTTTTTCTCTGCTCCTTTAATGAACATTAAATTTATTAAAATATATTAATAAGATTGCCCTAAATAAACAAAAACATAAATGTAGAAAGGGTGGGTAACCTATTAAACATTATAATCCATTTTGTCATGCTGTCTTTCACATGCAATTTCATAAAGGATATTTATGAAAGGATACTTAATGGTTTTTAATCAAAATGTATGTATTGATTAATGCAACACCACAGTGTAAAATGTAAGATTTATTGCAGATTCTGTAGATGACAAATATTCTTGCATATTAGTGGGCTGAGGTAGTTTTACTATCACTTGAGTAACCTTTAGTGAGTTTGGAATCTTTATGTCCCAAACATTTCTACTGCCAATGCCAAACAGATATCATGCTCTTTTATATAATGTTATTATTTGTATATCTTGAAGTCTTGTGAAGGCTTCTCAGTGTATCTTCTGCAGTTTGTTAAAAACATCACTGAATTTTCAGCAACCTATGCTGCTTACAGATGACTTTGATCTAGAGACCTACATGTTAAAGGCACCATATCTCATTAACATTCCTAGAACGTCTTGTTCTCATACAAAATTGGCTATAAATTAGGGAGAAAATTACAGTTTAAATGTGATTTAAAGAAAGTTAAGTGGGTGACAGAGGAGAGCCATAGCAGCAAAAAGGCTGTATGTCAGGCATAAATCATGGCCTTGGGAAAAAGAAACCTAAAATTGTATGAAGGGGTGAGAAAAAGTAGAGGAAAGCATTACTTTGGAAGACTGTTGTAGGGGGTAAGGAAGAGCTAAGCCATGGCTGTTGTTTCACATAGGCACCAGTGATAAAGCCAGGAGCAATCTGAGGAGCATCAAGAAGGATTGCAGAACTACTGAGAGTAGTGGTGAGGGATTCCAGAGTTCAGATAGTGATCAATCCTTCCAGTTATGTTTGAAAGATCCAGTTGAATGTAGCACATAAATGGTTATGGAACTGGTGCCACAGCCAGAGACTGTTGAGGCTATGGGACTTACTTTGAGAAGCCTGTTCTGCTAGGGACTTACAGGGTCCATCTGTCGGGGGAGAAGAGCATTTTTGGGCATAGGTTTGCCAAGATGGTGAGGAGAACTTCTAAACTCCCAGAACTAAAGTTTCTGGGAGAAGGGAACCTCAATCCATCCCTCTTCTACCAGTTTGATGCCAGTTGCAATGAGAGATGCTCAGAGCCTGGAGAGGGATCACAGATAAGCAGGAGAGCACCTGAGGAGCAGCTCATAGGAATTCCACATAATCCAGCCATTAAGTCAGCTTCACCAGGGGCTCAACTTAAAGGAGTCTGTGGAAGTGTGCATGGCGTGGACAATGAAAAAGGAAGACTCAGAGGTATGCACGCGCCTCCAGATATGCACACACCTCCAGGGGTGCAATCTTACTGACATGATAGAAATGTGGTGGGATGGCTCTTGTGACTAGAGTGTTGGACTGGAAGGATACAAACTCTCCAGGAAGGACAGGCAGAGGAGATGATGAGGTGCTCTTGTCTCCTGTGTCAATGACTGTCAGGGGTGCATGGAGCTCCGTCTGGATGAGAAGGTGACTGAGAGCTTATGGATCAAGATTAGGAGGAGGGCAGGGACAAGTGATCTTACGGCACTAGAGGCCACCCAGTCAGGACAGATGGGTAGATGAAGCCCTCTGTAAACAGAGACAGCTTCATAATCACAAGCTCTGGTCCCATCGGAAGACTTCAACCATCCTGATGGCTGTTGGAGGGACTGCACAACAGGACACAAGCAATCTTGAAGGTTCTTGGAGAACTTCCTTCTCTCTGTGATAGAGA
>JAWWEY010000130.1:44973879-44994430 GCA_035582745.1 Loriotus luctuosus
GTGCTTCTTCCCTGCTTTCTTTTCTCCCTTGTGATCTCACAGGACCTTTCACTTTTAGTACAAAATTGTTTCAGGCTTTTGTCTACCTGCATCCAGTTGTTTTTCTCCTTTGTATTTTTTCAATATTTCTTTTCTTTTGCATGTTACCTTGCACCTTATAACCTTATAACCTTAGGCAGGTTATATCTGTTATGTAGTTAGAAACAATATGATTTTTAAGAGTGGGATCCCCTACCAGCTAGTAGGAAGATCTGAATATGTGTCTTTCAGTACCTGTATATATTAGAAAGCAGTTGTCAGAAAGACAGATGTTTGTTGTAGACATCCTGAAACCATGGAAATGATGTGTCACTAGATACTGCCATTTTACCAGAAGACAGCTGAATGACTTGTAATTTCAGTGCCTTACCATCTTCTTTTCTCCTGGTACATCTATAGTATCAACTAACCTAAATTTTCAGTGAAAAATTTAATAGTGGTGTTCTTAAGTGGAATATGGATATACATACCTCTTTAGAAAGAAAATAATCTGTACACTTGTTACACAAGTAGGATTATGGCAATTTATCATTCTGAGAATGTCAGAAACACATATGTTTATCATATTCCATTGAGCAATATTTGAAATACAGAGCCCGATGAAATTCATTGACATTCTCACCATAAAGCTGTCGTTGCAGCACTGATAGCAGGTGATAGTTCTACAAGCACATGTCAAATCTGTGCTTATCTATTTTGACATCTGTTGATGGAAGCACTCTTCTTCTATTTAAGTGGACAATAACCTTGATATTCCTTGTGAGCAGTAGAAACCTACAAATGTTGTTTTAAGAAGGATGTCTTAGCTTGTGATTTATACCCGTCAAAGCAAATTAGCAGAGGAAAACATCAAAAAACAAACATTGGCACATTTGAAATAGATCCTCTTGCAACATTAAATCTTTAATTGTTTTGTTCACCGGCTGTGGCTATTCTGTTGAACTTTGTGGATGTAAAAGAAATTTACTAGAATTTATTTGGTGATAATTATGTTGTCCCCTTCTCACCCACCTTTGTTACTGGCCTCTCCCTCCCTATAATAATCCTTCAGTAACAGCATTTTCCATTTCTCTATTTTCCATAAAATAGAAGTGAGCTTGTGGAATAGTTAGGGGAAAAGAGCATTTAGAAACATGACAAGCTTTCTGTGTTTTCTTGAGAATAAAGTCAGGCACAGTCCTTTAGGAGCAAAGTGTGGGACCAGCCTGAGGTATAAACCAGAAGTACTTCCTTTTGCTTCAAAATCCATAGTTGACAATATTACAGAATTTTTCAATAGCAAAAAGTAAAATTAGAAGTAAATTAGTATACCGCTTTTCGGTTGATTCAACTATGAGTTTCTAAGCCCAAACTATGCACCTGCAACAAGTTGTTACTTTGTTGTTTTTTTTTAACCAGTATTGTATTATGCATCTTCAGTAACATTACAATGAAAAGTCTCATATAAGTGAGTGCATTTGTATGATAATTCTTTAATGATGAGGGCTAAGTGACAAATGTTTGTTCTGTCTGTCTGTCTATCTATCTATCTATCTATCTATCTATCTATCTATCAATCAATCTATCTATCTATCTATTTTTCTGACGTCAATTGGCAAGCTATTAATTTGAAATAAATTAGTGTCTTGAAAAAAATGGGAGCATTAGTCAGCAAGATTCTTCCATTACCTTTTAGCAATGGGATGGACCATATGAAGTAGTGTGGATATTGAGTACAACTGATAAAATTAATTCCTGTGGTAAGTGAAAAACAATTTCTGTGGCATCCCTAAAATCAAATTACAGGCACTGTAATAAAAAACAATAAAAAAATCACCCTTTCAGGACAACCTCAAGTTCACTTAAAATCTCCAAATACAATTACTCATTTAAAACATAGTATAATTTCTAAATGGTAGTGTAATTCTTTCCTAATTTGTAGTTGCTTTGCTTTGTTTGAATATAGTGATTATGATGTTCATTACCAGCAGCTGGTTAGGTGCTGCTGTTCACATAATGAAACAAACTGCAGTGTAAATGTGCACAGACAAAATTTTAATCTTGAAAAATCTCTTCTGAGTCAGCAGACATATCTTTAACAAAAGTGGTTTTGTCATTTTAGATGCAGCTTGATTTCCTGGCAGAATTATGGTTGAATTTCCATTTGAACAGTCTCTATTAAAGTATACTTACTCTGAAGTTGTAGAGAAATGTAGTGTAAAATAAATACATTGATTTGGTCAGCACTTTTTAATTTTAACAAATTGAGTTATTTCATGTTCTCCACTGGTGTTCCAAATACCTATTCACAAGACACCTGTTATCAAATGGCTTATTACTCTAAAAAAAGAAATGTGCCATTAATGATCACAGAAGAATACATTTTCTATCTGCTCAGTAATTGATAATCTCTAACATACTGTATGCTGTCCTATAAAATTAAAATTTTAAGGGCTCTTTTTCCCCCCAGATTTTAAGTTCTTTTGCCATGAAATGCAGGATTTTCAGATATGCAAGTCAAAATGAATTTGAAGGACTCAGTGTTAGGATGGGAGCTATCTCTAATTTTTTACTACTTTTTATTACTACTTTACAACTTTATTTTAACACTTTTTATTGATTTAGGCCCATTCATTTAGTACTATCTTTAGATTTTAACCATTACATGAGCTCTATTTACAGTACAGAAAAATATGTTCTTATTTCATATTAAAAATCAGTGGTGCTTTCCAACTAACGTATCATAGTATTAGATGATCCTAAAGAAAAACAGATAAATCAGAACATAGCTACAAACAGCTAAGCCTGATCTAAATACTGGGAGAGAAAAGTTTTATGACTCATCAGAAACAGTAAAAAAAGCTGGGATTTCTTGTACTTCTGTAATCCGCTTCTACACAACATGTAATATAAGTGTACTATTTTGGCCTCTTGCAAGGCTTTTATTACGCTGAGAACCTGTTTCTGAAACCAGTTTCAACTTAACTGGAAGAAACAGCTTCTTCTTAGTATTCACATTCCGTGTTGTTGATGGAAAACTTCCTGTTAATTCAAGCAGGCTTGATTGGTCCAAATGAAAGAGCTGCTTGTCAACAGTTTCTGAAACAGTAGGTGTGCTGGAGTAGAGAGCTGGAAAATCATGAGTAATTGTTTACAACAACTGTGAAGGGAAGTGTAAATACAGAGAAGTCTTTCTTTAGAAATCTTTGAATTTGATTTGATCAAACAATTAAATTTGTGTATGTTTTTATCATAGTTATCAGTGTATGAGAGCTAAAAGGCTTTTTTTAGTTTTATATTTAGATTTTTAGGTATGCCAGGAAATGCTACTGAAATTGTAAATGAAAACCCAGAACTTTTCAAGTGAAAGGAGAAAAAATGCTGAGAAGGTAACTAAATGCAGACATTTCAGTTCTGTGGAGACCTCTCAGAGAAAATGAGCAGGGGATTCTCTTCCAACCCTTGATGTTATCCTGGGCTATAACGCTTTGCAGGATCAATCACTGTGCTCAATTGTTGTAATACCAAACTTAATTTTCGTATTAACAGGAATTTGCTGGTGATCAGCATTGCCCTGTCAGCAGCCCTATTCCATCTCCATCTTTACCCTTGTCTGCATTTCCACATCCTCTGTTGTTTTTACATTCTAGTAAGAAAATCTCTTATTGATACTTTCTCAAGACACAGCTTTAGCCATAAAAGGCTGATATTATCCAGGAGATACCTTCCTAGATTACTGCAAAATATAGGCTCTTTTCATGTCTTCCAGGTAGTCCTCTTTCTGAGAGCATTAGACTTCACCTCACCTAGCAGTTAGGGTAACATTAGGATGAAGAGAAAATCATCCAGGAGCCAGAACAAATGATAAACCATTTTTCCCTTCCTGCATGATTTTATTTCTGAACTAACAAGTATTACTGGATTCAGCAACAAACAAACTTCCTCAAGGCCTGTAATCTGACTTCAGGCTAAGCTTACTCCTTACCTGTGAGAGTTTTGAACATGAATGTGTGACCTCTGAGGACTTTTTCGATATAATTTATTCATTAGCATTTATTCAGGCTTTGATCCAGACCTATCTGTTTTTCTCAGTTCCTGTTGTACAAATTAAGAATAATATGATAGTGTGGGACATAGGTGTATGATGCAAAATACATGATTGTTTGTGAATTGGTATCACATGGAAGTATTAAGTAGTGATGAGGAAATTAGTAATTCAAGTACTCAGAAAAGAGTTTGTGTAGTAAATTAAAGAATAATTCTTGACAGTAAATGAGCAGGGCACAAATCTGAGCTTATTGCTTTTAAAACATGAGCATAAATTTGTAAGTAATAGATTAGTCTGCTGAGTAGGTACCATGGCTGATCCCTTCAGTTTTGCAAAAATAAGGGCAAATACTTGGCTATTATTAAAGCTGAAAGAAGAACAAAGTCTGGATTTATGAAGGAGAGGGGAGTAAGGACAAGAAGACTGATTATGTACAAACACCCTGAACTTTGAGTTGAAATCATATGTTAATGTCAGCTAAACACAGCCAAAATATGTTGCTTGCATTATATTTTTCTAGTCCCTTTCTGTTTTTGTGTCGGGTATCATAAATTATGTGACCTACATATTTTCTTTTTAGGGGACCATATCAATCTTGCAGATCACAGGATTGGAAGCTTTTACTTACTGTTTTGCTAAGACATAAATTCCTAATGGTTTTAGAAAAAAACAAAACTTGTCATTGTTTTCTCATATATCTAATTAATAAGGAATGTTGGTATTTCCAGTTCTGGAATAAATTCTTAACTAAGTTAGGTAGTCAGTGACTGGAATGCATTCAGTCCAGTTAAGTGCCTGCAGGGGTGGAACTGTTCAGATGCCAAATTTCATTTCTTAACAAGGATTTTCAGTGTTAGATCTTCATAGGTTCGTATCTCTGAAATTATTTTCCTGCTCTTGGTGTGACTGTTTATGCTACTAATTATTAATTTTTTGTGGACAATGACCTAGAAAGAATGATTCCTTAGAGCATATCTAAGACCTGTACCCAGTTTTCAATGTATTTTATTGAAGTCTTTATACTACATTTTTTTTTCTTTATCTTGTCGTATCTGTCCTCTTTTTCTATCCTGCCATTGTGGCAAAGATGTCCTGAATTTACTAACAAAGTAAAGGAAAGGCGAGAAAAAGGGTTCATGCAAAAGAGAAATGGATGCCTTTAGTGAGTAAGTACTATTGATAATCGAAGGGATAAACCAGGAGAAGAATTACCAGTTTGTTGTCAGGGCAGTGCTACCTTTTTGATAGCTTTGTTCATTGTCTTTGAATTCTGTTCTCCTGTGCCTGTTCAGAGGATGTTCATAAGCTTTTCTGCCCTTTCCTTTGTGTCTCTTTTGTGATTTAGGTGAACTTTAGCTTTTCTGAGGTGGGGAAAAATGGTTTCTGTGAACAGTGTATATTTTTCTGTTACTGTAATATTTTGCTACATTTATTTGTCATAGCTTTGAAGCACATTGCAGAATAACATATTTAGCAATATTTAGAATATTTTACTATACAACCTCTGCTTTCTCCTATCTGGGAATCACTGATATGCATGGAGTCACCATTGTTATATGTGTCAGTCTTTGTGTAGCAAGTTCAGAACACCTCAGTATAGTGCAAGAGTTTCTGAAATGTGTAATTTCAACAATTTAATTTTAATTACTTTGGCTCTGTTGAAGGTTTACTTATAGAATTGAAGGTTTATTTATAGATTCACAGAATGGTTTGGGTTGGAAAGGACCTTTAAAGATCATCTAGTTCCAACCCCACTGCCATGGGCAGGGACATGTTCCTCTAGACCAGATCTCAAATCTCCATCTAGCCTGGCTCTGAGCACTTATGGGGATGGGGCATGCACAGTTTCTGTGGGCAACCCATTTCAGTGCCTCACCAACTTCTGAGTAAAGAATTTCATCCTAACTTCAAAACGAAACCTACCTTCTCTCTGTTTAGAATCATTGCCCCACCTCCTGTCACCGTCACAACTCCAATAGAGTAGTGGCTATTCATTTTCCACCAAGTGATCCCAAACCTGCTCTTTGCTTATAGTGGGAGGGATGTCACTGCCCCCACACTCACTCAGAGGATCAGGGACTTGGAAGAACTGGGAGGCTTGACTGCCAGGTGGAGTTTGAGGCAAGGAGGTGACTGGGCACCTCAGCCTTCACTGTAACAGTCATCACTAGTTCAGTCTGCTTGCATAACACAGGACAACCTACTTGCATATCACAGGGTGGGCTCTTCTTGGACTTTCTTTTCTGACCTGTGGATTTACAGGATCCCTTCTGGTTATTCTCACATCCCTTGCATAGTCCTGTTCCAGATTTTACTTGGCTTTCCCCGATACCATCTTTAGACATTTCAACCATATCCTTGTACTCTCCCCAGTTCACCTGTTCCTGTTTCCACTGGTTGTGCACTCTTACTTCTCAGTTTGAGTAGCAAATCCTTACTCAGCCATGCTGGTTTCCAGCCTGCTTTACTCAATTTCCTACACACAGGATAGAGAGCTGTTGAACTCTTAAGTAAAGTGTCCTTAAAGAGCTGAATTCATTGTGTTTGATGGAACGTAGAGTGCTTTGGTTCACATGGCACAGGAAGACACTGCACATCCTTAGGGATGAATGTGTATTTCAAATGCCTGTGCATTTTGGTAAATCATATGTTCTGATTTTTACTTTTGACTGTCAGGGTAAGGAAGCAGGAAAAAATACAAAAGTAGTTTCTCTGTTTCACCTAAATTGTGTGTCAGAAGGCAAGTCCTATCACATTTTTTCAAGAAGACCATTAATTAAACCCTGTGTGACCGTTTCAGTCTTTTCATGGAAGTCTCCCATGTGGACTAAGAGTGGAAGAGGTTAGAGAGTGTACCACATAGGACAGGAAAGTGCTAAGGGATCAGGATAGTTGTAGTGAGCTACTTTGCATGTAAAGGTGTTCTGTGTTCCTTTATACTGGCTCAGTGAATCATCCTTGACATTGGCTGTCAGTAGTAGCTATTCATCTTTTGCAGGAAAAACATACAGTGCTGATTGTTGTCATGACTACTGTCACATTGAAGTCAACATGCTTTACTCTGCAGAATATTTCCATTTTGCACAACTTTTTAAAAACAATTAATTTGGTCTGTTTTGTCCAGTTTGTAGTATCTTACTTAGGTGGTGGTTAGCTGCCAGTTGGCAAAACATAAAAGCTGAAAATGTTAAAGAAATGGAAAAACATGGTAGACTAATTTGGGGTTATTGTTTAGGCCTCATCCAGGAGGCCTTCTTCTTGCTCATTTTTGATCTCTTCATACAGTACTGATGGTGTAAAACGCAGAAGCAATTTAATGTAGTCAATCCCTGGGTCTACTTGTGTGCTCAAACTGAATCAGAGAATCTAGTGGTTGTCATCTTTTTTCTCTCTATCGCTGCAGTCTCACCCCTGTGTTGGCATGGCAATTGATGATCCCCCAATCAGATTTCTTCACTTCCAAGTAAAAAGGGCCTCTTTATAATAAATCACTTTACTCTCACATTCCATATTTCTGCACGTGGAGGCCATAGCCCTATGCATGAGTCATGTGGATCTCTTCCTGTGCATTCACTGAGCTCTCGAACTTTTAGATCTATATACAGTCTGCACTTTGTTTTGGTCATTCATTTCCTCAAGCCTTCTAGAGAAAACGTTTAGAGTCAGTAATATGTGCTATTGAAACAGTACAGAGTTGAAATTGAGTTATAATTCTAAAGACATAGAATGTATTTTCTTTGAAAAATGGTAAAATTACCTGATCTGAAAAACCACTACTGTAAGACTGATAAACCATTGCAAAGGACAGGGTACTCATAATAACGGCAACTTGAATTACAGTCCACTTTGTCTGGGGGGAGGAGGGGGAATAAACTCTACTGGTCTTCATCCTCCTTGTCTTGTATTTTCTTTGCTATTTTTAAAATTTGTTTAGAATATTTTTCAAATATTCAAAATCTGAGGTGTATCCTATAGTCATTTAGAATGCATCCTTCCTTTATGGTACCTTTTATTTCTAGAATGTTCTCCTGATTATCAAATCCTTTTCTTTTTTTTTTTTTACATCTCAATTTCCATATGCCCTTCAAAATTTGCAGACTGTTACATCTTTCAATTGTCACTTAGCCAGTTTATAAAGCAGCATGCCAATATTTAGCTGGAGGATCTCTTCCATAAATTTGTCCTTAGAGTGCTGCTTATGGTGCTTCTGCCTTTATTTTACTGACTGCTAATTTACATGCTTATTTTTGTTACTGAACCAAAATATGTATTTCTTGTGAAATGTTACTGGGATCTTACCAAGTACATGCATCCTTTGATATGTTGTTTTATGCTTCTTCTTTCTTTGTCTCTATAAATCAAAAATGTACTGTTTAAATTTCTTGCTATAATGTCTGTAAGTTATACGTACACCCCCTAAAGGGCATGGGATCTTGCTCCATGCGACAACAGCGACAACATTATTAAGGCATTCTGGCTTGATTTGATTGCATCTAATTTTTTGCTTCATGCATTTAGTTTCTAATTGTAATAATAAATACATATGCTGCTTTTTACCTGATAATTTGGTATTTATAAAAAACATCTATTTTGTTATTTTTTTTCTGTTATTCTGGTGAGTTGATGTGAATTTTCACACAGATATTTAACCTTATCTTTTGGAATCTTTGAATATAAGACATGCAGCTAGTATGAAAAGACTGTTCAGCCATCCCTACATTTCAATTTTCTACTATTTTTAAACAATATGCTTTATTAGTAGCAATTTATAGTAAAGTTTATGAACATAAAAGGATTTTACAGATAAGTAGACCTGAATGACTCCGTATCCAGTTTGTTTTTAATGTGTCTAGTTAGCAATTACACAGCAGATAGCTTCTATTAATTTCATTTTATTAAAGGAATCATGATTATAAGTTAAATGAAGAGTACTTGGGGAAGGATAAATTATAATAGGCCATGGAATCACTTGCCATTAAACAGAATGTCTTGCTATTTTTGCATAGTTCAAATACTTTTTCATTAAATAAAAGTTCATTCAAAACCCAATTCAAGATAGTAAATGTGATTTGTTAGATGCCAACTGTTAAGAGGGCATGGTGTTTGGAAAAACAAAAAGCAAAAAAAACCCAACAACCCAAAATGTATGCTGGTAATTCCCTGGTCTCATTTTGAGACACTGTCCTCATTTTGGGTCATCCAGTCAGTTCCAGTAAAGTATCAGCAAGTTTTCATAACTATCCAGCTGGAATTTTGTGAATAATAACCTGTTTGCTTTGTTCTTAAGGAACAACATTTGATTAGTGCATTTTATTGACACTGAAACCAAGCCATGTGCCCTGTTTCCACTGTTGTCTTGCAAGCAAGTGAAAGCCCTCTACAGTTTTTGAATGCTACAAAAAAATAACAGTATCCTACAAAGACATTTAAAGCAATAGTGCTTGCAAAATAGAAAGAACATAGATAGTATGTTTGCTGCTACAGAAACATCTTTCAGTAGGGAAATAAACACAATGCAAATAAATCTCAGTTAATCTCAGTTATTATTATATGGAGATTAGTTGAATAAAAAGATAAAGGTTCTGCCAAACCTTTTTGCTTTTAAGCACCTGTGAGAAAGCTCTCAAGGGAATACTGTATAAATATGAGTTCTGTCACAAGCATGACTTTAAATATTTCATGAGTTCTGCTTCAAATGCTTCTGCACTGCAAACAATTTCAGTATCTATAATAAGCATATTTCAAAATATTTTTTATAAACTTGTTACTGTTTTAATCAGTTGGCCTGTATTTAAGAAAGCAAAAGTGTTCCCAAAATCTAGAAAATTTTAAAGCAAGCATCTCTTAGTGAATAATTTGTAAATCATGCTTGCTGTTCTTTCTAATGGACTTTCTGGAGCTTTGAACTACATTGTTCTTTTCATGACCTTAAAATGACTCCTCTTGTTTTTGTAGTATGGAAAGGTCTCTGAACCATGAGTACCAGACATAACAGTCTTAAAAACTTTCTAAGACAGCTTTTCAGACTGTAAGGCAGTTGTGTGTTTGTGAGTTCCCCTACTGAAGCAGTATTCTGCTGTACAACTACCTGCTGTTGTACAGCAGGACTTGTGAGGCCACAGCTGGAGTACTGTGTGCATTTCTCAGTTCCCCAGGACAAGAAAGACATGGACATATTAGAAACAGTCTAGAGAACAGCCACCTCCTCAGCAAGGAAGGCTGAGAGCTGGACTGGCTGTCCTGGTAAAGAGAAACCTTGAGGGATCTTGTCCATGTGTACAAATACCTAATGGGAGGGTGTAAAGAAAACGGGGGCCGTGTTTTCAGTAGTGTCCAGTAACAGAGCAATGGGTAGTTGTCACCGTGATCCTCTTACACCCGTTGTCTACCGTCCTGTCATCGTCCATTAAGTGAAACAATCCGTTCTATCTGAACGTGAGGAAACATGTTTTTTAGGATGTGCATGAGTGACCATTGAGGCAGGCTGGCCAGGGTCATGGTCCTGGGCAGTCTCTCCAGGTGGCCCTGCTGGGTCAGACAAAAATGGACCAAATAGCTTCTAGAGGTCACTTCCAACTTCAACCAATCTGCAGCTGATTTTACAATTAAAATGTATAGTTGTTAATATCGAACATGATTTGGCTACCTTTTCTCAATCTTCTAAAGCCAACAAAAATAGGTGTGGTAGACACAGGTGATTAGTAAAATCAGACATCTTGCAGGAAGTCTGGTTAAGTTCATCATTAAGTTCAGTCAAGTAGTAAATAATGTCCTCTTGCCTTTCTCGTACTCATCTTGTGATAGATCAATTGAGTGTTCTCTGATCTACTTCAAATCAGCGTCAGTAAGGACTGGCAGTTTATGCTGCAGGATAACAAAAAAAAAGGAAACAGTTTCGTGGCAATATCATAATGGGATGGCTGTTTTGCAAATGGATGATTGCAGTATGCTGTATTAGCTAAAATTACACCTGGTCTGCTTTGTTAGGGGCTAGCTTTTTAAATGTTCAAATTTTATACACTTTTTTGCCACATGTGCAAAAAGGATGTACTTGAAGTGAGAAATAAAGCTTGCCTACTTGACTCTGAGAGCTAGACATTCTAAAGAGAAGCAGAACATTGCAAAACTTAAGTGGCTAAGAAGAAGTTAACACAATGTCAGATACAAGTATTTCTAAGGACATAGGTCGCACAGTCTCTGATAGGTGAAAAGTCCTAGAAAAAACCCAAGTATATGAATTTATTTGTATCTTCCAGTCTTAGATGAGTAACAGGTATAAAGCCTGTGGCTGAGATGGGAAGAATCACATCACTTTACCACCTAGCAGCATTTCTCCTAAGGCAGCCCAGGATAGTATTAGCCTGCTTTATGGCTAGGGTAAATAATCAGGATTGTTAATATCAGAATTAACTTGGATTGATAGATTAGAGGTATCATGACTGTTGAGAAACTTTCTAGTTGTTCTGTGCTTTGCATGATACTGCATTTGTAAGAACAACCCCCCCCAAAAATTTTTTTTAGAAAAAATAATATATATAGAAGTAAGATAATTTACACTTATTTAAGCATTTTGCTAACTTTATTTATTTGCATTTTTTTAGCTTATTGTTAAGTGATTGAAGACATTATTTTAAAATTCTTTTGTCACTGCTGTTGATAAACTACAGACCATACCCAAAAAGGCAGTATTCCTTCTTTCACTTTTGTGTTTTCCTCCTTGTGTTTGGGGGTTTTTGCTTTTTTCTTCTGTTCTCTGAAAGTCATGATTTTTATGAGTGATCATTATTCTGATCCTTTTGTTTTCCGTAGGTATTCTAACTGTTCTTTAATAAACTGTTGGAGTCTGACTGTTTGCAGTCAAGGATTGTCCCTTTTATTAGCAAAGCTATACCTAGCAGGGTGCGACATGTTTGTGCGAAATTCTAGTTGTTAAAAAGGTTCTCTCATGGTCTCCTGTGATTTGAAACTTGATGTAGATCTGACCTGAAACTGATGGTTAGTCTGTGTATGCAGTCTGCAGAAAATGCATTGTATTAATAGAGGAATATAGGCAGCTTGAAAAGGGCAGTTAATGAATACTACTGCACTAATATCTACAATGCGAATGACCACTATGAAGAACTTGACATATGTGTAGAAGACACAGCCTTTCCAGAAGGCCATATTAGTCCCTAATCGTTCATTTTCCACATGTCCCTAATGGAAACGTAAAAATTATGATAAAATTAATGAGGGAGAGAGAAATCCTTCTGAATTTTAATTTCATACTTCTTGGATTTGTTATATGTAAGAGCAGTTCTAATAGAATATGTCAGATAAACAGGCAAAAGTCGTAAAATGGCAGAGGGTAAAAGAATGTAGAAGACACAGCATCCTAGCATGAGTTTTGCACTTGCTAGGTCACTCCACTGAGATACTCTCATTAGGCATTGTTTAATAAGTTTACTGAGCTACTGATTAGGAAAATCAAACAGCACAGACCTTAAAAAAAATCTTCCCACGGTCATGTACAGCGGGAACAACAGATAAGTGAATTGGTGTTAGGACATATTTACATTTAAGAAATTTGTCTTAACAGTTTCCAGGATCTAGTGAGAGAGACTTGGTTTGTATTGGGTCGTTACTCAGTTAAAAATAACCTTTCCAGGTCATGTCATTTTGTTTGCCGCAGTGAAATAAGTTTATTTCAGCAGAATGAGGCCGTTATTAGCTTGGCAGAGTCCACTTGTCAGAATTTTATGGAGCAGAACACCGTTTGGCTTGGAAATTCAATAAATACTGTAATGTGAGAGGAGTTAAACTCCAAGGGCTGAAGGGGCACAGTCTTGGGAATTTGTCACTAATGTATTGTTCGACACTTCTGTTGAGAAAGTATCAGGATATATGGCAAATGATAATAAAAATCCTGCAGACATCTCTCTCATGATACTAGGTGACGTTAAATATATGGACTGAATAGAAGTTTTGTATTGAAGAAGATTACCAGTAATGTCAAAAGTGAAAATAAATGCTTTGCATTTTCTATTTTTACCTACTTTATTTCTCCTACATGCACTTCTCCTAACATTGGGATGGTTTAGTATGGTTAAAAGATATCTACAATTAAATGTAGTAGAACTATTATTGTTTAAATTAGCATGGGAAAAATTTGCTCTGCCATGTGTATTTATCTGAAGTGTGGGAGGCTGATTTTCTGTCTCCAGTGGGAGAGGAATAGGAAAACTAATTGCTCTCCCTGCAAGGTGAAACTATGCAATTCACTCACGTAATAATTTTAGATGCAGGGATGAGGTAGTCAGCAAAAATCGTTGGGCTGCCCTCAAGCTATCCAGACTTCCTGCTTATGCTTGGAACACTATCATTTGAAACAACTTTTAAAGTATAGCCTGTTCAAACAAAAAGATTGCTTCCAGATGGAGTAATTTTAGGTTTCCAATCATATACAGTAACATTTATAGACAATGAGCTAATTAACTATTGAATATATGGTGGAATATTGATTATGCAATGTTATTCTGCCAAGATTGGATGTTGTTTGTTAAAGAAATGTACACCTGACATAGATGTTACTGTCTGGACAGTGAAATGCTACTTGGAATGCTGTACTTTGTACTATGTACAAATCAGGTGAACCTATTTCAGTAATTTTGCTAAGTAGTAATACCAGATAATTTCTAGAAGGTGAAGGATTCCCATGAGGAAGTCAGTGTTACATCACAGCATGAAACAATATTTTAACATATTCTAAATTATATTAACTATCTTTTCTTGAATTTATTATTTTTCAGCTCTTTTTTTTTTTTGTCATCTACAAATATAAATTTGGAGAGAGTTAAAATTGAAGTAGCCTGTATCAATTCAAAGCATATCCTTCCTCTGCAATGTGACCAAGTCCAAAGAATATACTGTTGTTTATTTGATCAAAGTAGTATTATTTTCAAAATTACTTGGATAATGTTAACATGCTCCTTGGTATCACTATGCAAGTGGCATATGAGAGCAATCTGATTGTGTTTTGATATTCGTGCCTAATTATTTTATTTTATTTTATCTTATTTTATTTTATTTTATTTTAATTTCTTGCGTATGCTTTTCATTTTTCCTCCCAAATCCATTGTAATCTGCATCTCCTTTTCATTCTAAATAGAATTATCTTCTCTCCACTGCTTCTACTCACAGAAATAGGTGTGTTGTGGTTGATGCATCTTTATGTACTATTCAGAGAGATGTCCTGTAGATCATAATAACTTGTAAATCTAGTTCTAGACAAGCACTGAGAATAGTCTCTGAACTTTATCTCTCCTAGGATAGGATACATCTCTTTCCTTTGCAAGTAAATGTTCTCACATTTACTAGCAAAATAAGAACATGCCTTGGAGTTACTTATTCATTTAATTGTACCAGAGTTCCACTAGTCCTAAAGTGTGTCTAAATGTTGAGACTGCTGATTCATATGTTTTAATTCACCTTTTTATGTGAATAAAATAGTTTTGCATATAGCTTTCCATATACTCAAACTCCTTTAAAATTGCATGAAATTACTTAATAAAACAAAAAGCAAATACATTCTAATGTCCAGATTAATTGCTTTTGGTTAGTAGATAGTAACTCTAGTTGGACACAGAAGAAAATCATTCACAAATTAGTAATTCCCAGAAGGCATTTCAGTTGGGTAAGATGTGTACACTTATGGTATATGGACAGAGCTTACTAAAAGGATCTGTTCAGTGATATCCTGAAGCAACAATAAACAAACATACCAGAATAATTGACACAGTTTACTGGCATTTCACAGTTTATATGCTGTCACATCTGTATTAGTTTCTGGCAGCTTTGCATATTGGTGGCTAAAGATACCTTGTTTTAACTCTTCATTCAATCAGTGCACTTAGTGTTATCTTGATGTTTGGTGGGTTTGTTTGATTATTAGACCTTTTAAATAGTAATTTTTAAAATCAGATTACTTCAGAAATTTTAATAAAGAAGGTTAAAAGGATAAGAGTTTTATAAAGAAAGCATGAATTGTATACCCCAGAGTATTAAGAAATTATAACATTACATGCTGCTGGTTTTTTTTTTTGTTTACAGAATACTTTCTCTTGGATCTAGAATGAACTTTTTTTTGATCATTTTACTCTTTCAATCTTATTCAGCACTAGCAGGTACTGTACTTAGATCCAAAGGGCAGGCAGAATTTTATATTTTGAAAAACTTGATTTACTTGCTGCTTTGGCTTCAGATAGTACAGTTTTGTGGGGTTTTGTTTGTTTTGGTTTGTTCTGTTGTTGTGGTGTTTTGGTGGGGGTATTCATTTTTTTTTTGTTTTGTTGCTTGTTTTTTGTGTGTTTGGTTTTGTTTGTTTTTTTTTGTTTGTTGGTTTTGGTTTTGGTTCAGTTTGGTTTGTTTATTGTTAAAGTACTGTCCAGGGGAAATAGAAAAGCTTGCTATCCTAAGCACCTGAACCAATTGTTCTGAAATGATCTGAATATTTTATCCAGACAATATGCAATTTGGACTAATTATCAGTACTATCATAGATTTATGCTTTTAGAAAGAAAATAATATATTTTTTAAAATACATGTGTTTCTAGTTTTTTTTTTAATACAGATGTTGTTTGCTGTGTTCTTATTAGGCATTCTGAGATTTTTAGCTGCATCTAAAATGCACTAGGTGAAGCATCCTTCTCGCATTTATGACTTCAAGAACCACCTGCTTGATTTATTTGTCACTAACAGAGAAATCCTTGGCACGCAGTCATCTGGATACCTTTGTTTTGTCCAGATCTGGAAGAGGGGTGATGTTTGAAGAGCAGTACTTCAGCTATTTCTGAGACCTTACAGTTTGGCTGTTTTTCAGTCCTCGTGAGTGTTTCTTTTTCTTAGATGGTCACTAAGTGTAGAAGTGATCCCACTGTAGCAGCAGTTAAAAGAAATGCAGAGAACATGGATGTTGGAATGAAAACATTATAGGCAGCATGGTAGTAGGTGCAGTGCTCTGAAGCTGACTCTGAAGGCTGCTGTGAAGCATCTGCATGTGGTTCATTGTTCATGGCAACCTTCTCTGCATGGGCTGAAGCAGGAGGAATGCTGACAGAGCTGCTGTTGCTGAGGTGGTGTGATATTAAAGGAACCATTGCAATTCTAATTATGCACTTTTGATGCATTCTGGAGTGACTTACAGTTTCATACCTACATGGTGTCAAGTATAAGAAACTAGGAATTTAGACAATTTCAATGCGTTAAACACTCATTATTAGCCACGTACAACAGTAAAACCTGTGCCATTAGTTACAATGAAATATTACAGGTATTTCAACTATTGCTCTTTGACTATATTCTGAGCATCTTTGGCATTCTGTTGTGTGAACTGACATAACCTCTGAATAAGTTAATTTGTTGTTTGACTTTTTTTTTTATAAATACTTTATTTGATTTTTGTTTCCTGTAACCTATTTTCCTACAAATTTTCTGCTGTAGTTGAGGAAGAACTCTTACTTAGATTATGCAGTGTCAGTCATCTAGTGTCCCTTAATTTTCAGAGTTAGTAATTAAAGCATAACATAATCTGAAGAAGCAAATGTTTAGGAACCAGGTGATACACTTTTATTTTACAACGTATGTAGACAGACAGATAGATAGATAGATAGAAACATAGAAAGATTGATAGATAGATAGATAGATAGATAGATAGATAGATAGATAGATAGATAGATAGATAGATAGATAATTTGTCCATCCATATATATAGAAGTGTATATGTACTTAAAAATGCCACGTGTTTGAATCTGAGAGTGGTAACATAGTTGATTGTCCATGGTAGTGCTTTTTTTTCCACACTACTTTCAGAAGATTCTCATGGGTCTCAGGAGCAGCAGGAGGCATTGCTATAGTAGTTTGAAAATGTTCTCCCTAGCCAGAAGAACCAGTTGTTTGAAGTTAAGAGTAAAATGAGTAAGAGGTTAACCTTCTATGTATACAGGAGTTGGTCTTTTTCACTGACAATAGCAAAAAACCATTCTCACAGTACATGTAGTTCTCATCTTATTAATCCTTTTAGCTCATTTTAGGAGCTAACAACAATTACCCACCGTTCTGTCTACCAGCAACTTACTGCTCATCTCTGCAGACATAGTATTCAAACTTTAGTTTTACATCTCTGAAAAGACAGTAAATTTCTGTGTCCTTGTTTGCCTACTGCTAAATTTAATGAGTTTAAGGAAAGCATATTCTGAATGAGGAATTAAAGAATCTTACATGGATTGTAAGACTAATGGCATTGGTCAGGACAAGTACATTCAAGCTCTGTATTGTATCAGTGCATACTTGGATATAAATGCCCCAAAAGATGTCTAAAGAATCACAACAGAAATAGGGATGAGAAGTACAAGCTTAAGGGAATTAAACATGCAAACTAAAAGCATATGTGAGAAGCATACATGTTTTTCAAACATGACAGGATGCAGAAAAAAGGTCTGTGATTTTAGAATCCTGTCAAGTTGCACTAGCATTAACAACATTAAAATCAATAACATTAATAATAATAAATACAATAATTAGAATAAATAATATTTGGCTTTTAAAAGGAAGACCAAATTTCATGTTTCTAAATCTGCTGAAATACTTTTCTCATATTTGGTTCTTTGAATTTTATGGCATTAAAACTTCTCCTAAAATTATTGGAAATACTCTTTGCTTTTAAATTTCAATAGTTGATGTGTTAGATTTCATCTGAAATAGTTTAGCTGTTTTGCAATCAAAATGAATCTTTCATTAACTTGAGATACTCAGTTTGTTTTTCCTAATGCAGACTCTTCATGGGTATATGTTCTCAGAAATTCACAATGTGGGGAATAAAGAACACTTGATAACACCTAAAACTGTCTGGAATATGAAATACTGTAATGGCATGGGAAGGTTGACTGAAGTTGTGATTAACAGTAGGACCACTAGGGAAGCATCTTGATTTTGCTCTTCTACCATTGATTTGCGACTTCTCATGTATTAGTTCATGTTTCTTGGTCTTGTAAATGAAGTCTAACAGACGTAATACTTTAATGTTGCTGATCTTAAAGAGGTATTATTAGAGTCTGTAGATCATTATTCTTCTTCCCATATCAAATACGTAAATCCTTCATAAAAAATCACTGGTTTGGAAATAAAAGGATGTGTATTGTTGTGCAGGGTTTTGGAATCTATCTCAAAAGGGAGAAATGACAGCTACCTGCAGTAGTAACTTCCTATTCTACCCATGAGGTCTGTGTACCTCATGTCTTCCTGAGGACCCCCATTTTTTATTACTCAAACAAGTATTCAGTAATACATGTTTTTGTGTATGTGTGTGATGTTTGGTTGCTGATGGTAGGTTTTTATTCCTCCTATATTTTTTTTTAATGTATGGATCTTCATTTTGTTTTGTGGGTTTATTTTTTCATGATTCATTGTTTTTTATTGTTGCTTTGCTTTCTTTTCTGTTGGGTTTTTGTGTGTAAGATGTATTTAGAAACCAGTATAATGCTTTTTTTACTATATGGACATGCTTTTGAAGCAGTTTATTTCTGCCAGAGAGGGTTGTTGAGGTCATCCACACTTAGAGTAAGAAACACCATTTGACACTACTGACTATTTCAGTTTGATTTTGATTATTGCTTTAGCTTTCTAACTTCAAATAAATTCTTGGACTTGTTAAGTAAAAACTGAGAAAACTAATTAAGAGAATGTCAAGATAAAACCTCTTCATTTTTTGAAAACAGTATTGATACTACATTTGCCCAGTTAAGACTAACAGTGACATTAAACTGTTAGCTTTAGACTTGCTATAAACTAAAAAAAGCCTTTTAAGTTTACAAGGATACCACCGTTCTATTCTGTTTTATGGAGGCAGAACAAAAACAAAGAAGCTAGTTAATTACAAGGCTAAAATAGTGACTTTAGGCAAATAATTTTCAACTTTTAGCATTTATAAATGATTGTGTTGTATGGTAAAAATATATGTATGAAAGACCTCTCTGTTTCCTCTGAGACAACTGTGTGAACCATCTCAAAAGACTTCACTGTGATTGGGTGGCAAAATACAAGAATACTTAAAACATTTTACTCTCAGCCTTGTTTTTGTGTTTGATTGATAGGTTAACAGATCCTAGGTTTCAGACCACGTTTTTCCTGGTTTTCCAACAAACTTATACTTGGTTTTGCTTTTTAGTTCTCTTCAGGCAGACTACCATTTAGACTGTTCTGGTGTTGAGATAGTTTAATCTGAGTTTTTTAAGGAAGCTAGTACTGTTTACCAAGTAGTTAGCAATACTTCATGGCAGACACTGCCAAAATCACTTGGAGCAGTCCATTGTAGTCATCTCATTTTTGTCAGTTTACCTGTGGTCAGATTTCTGCTTTTACAGAGGAGTTTCGTGTTTACGGTTAGTGTTTGCTGCTGTGAGCAAAACCTGCTAGTCCAGGTTTTGACCCTGGTGTATATGTTGACTATTTTTTTTCTGAAATAAAGAAATAGAAAACAGCTTATTAACAGTCTGCTTTCTGCTTGTGAAGGAAGTTGGCAACAGTAGATAAATAATCAAATCATCAGTGGGTGCAGACAAATGGCATGAATTGAAGATTCATTTCTGTGACTATAATGAAATTTTTGCAATTTACTATCAGCTTAATATGAAAACATGATTTTAAAATTGTCTGTATTGGGATTTAATTTGTTTTCTGACATCAATGGTGAGATTATTTTAAAATATTGGCTCTAAAATAGTGTGGCTTTTACAGTATCGAAGAGCAGTGGTAGTACATATGGGCTAAAAGACTGCATTGTATTGAAGTTTTGGGGAGCACGTTCATTGTTAGTTGCAGGACAAGTAATTTAAATTGGACAGCCAGCTAAAATCCGTGGTTTCATTTTAGAGCAAAGCCTTACTGAGTGGATTTTGCATTCACAATTTTTCTACCTATGTTCTTTAGAATATAGATGAGATCTTGGATTTTGGAGAGCAAGGATGGTATTTTAGTCTTTTGGCTGTTAATGGTAATATAATCAAAGCAAGATTAAAAAAAATTCCTGAATCAAGAGACCATCTTTCTTTTGGTTCTCTGATTTACGATTCTAAGTGATTCTGTGTTCTTCACAGTCTCTGTGTTCATCACAGTCTAGTGTATTTCCAAGGCATTGAAACTTACTCTAATTAATTTTTGCTGAAATATTATTCTTTTAACAAATAAAAAAAATAGGGAAAGTCCAAATGCATTAAAATTTATACTTCTGATAAAGATTTGCTGAGATCCATAAAAATATTTCCATATTTTCTTTCTAAATTATTATAATTATTAGTAACTGGTATTAATTTGATTTTTTTAGAATGTATCACTAAAACATAATTTACAAAGTTGAAGGAGCATCCTTTGGGATTTTACAGATTACAGATTTTACAGAGTACTGCTTCACGCTCTCTATATTCATATGACCTTTTCAAAATTTAGAAATACTTT
>JAWWEY010000130.1:45004163-45019475 GCA_035582745.1 Loriotus luctuosus
ACACTTTTGAAATCTAGTGCATGTCCTCATCACATGTTCATTAGTGAAATGGGTAGTGAAATATTTAAAATATAACTGTCTTACAGCTGCATGTTACAGCTGCATGTTACAGAAGAGTGGGTTTAACAGGCAGCACAAGCATGCCTCATCCCTTTCAGAGTGAAATTAGGCAGGTTTGCTTAACCCGCGGACAATATATTTAAAATGAAGTAGCTGCAGCGTAACGGGTGACATTTGCAGAACTCTCCCTCATGATACATTCTGCCAGCTGGCTGGGGGTGGTTCCTCCCACAGAGTGCTGGTAACAAACACGTGTGAGCCACTCCGGTCGTGAGCAACCCCAGACACTTCTGTAGGAAACGTTTCAGTGGAATTAGTTTTGCTGGTGTCTAGTCTTGACTGTTCATGTGAAGTCTGCCTCATACAATCCTTTTAGAAGGATTAGCTGCTACTGCTACGCAGTACCTTTCAGAAAAAGCTCTCATTAGGGAATGGCTTTTAATGCTTTCCACCAAAGTAAGATCAAGCTTCCAGGCAGTGTCTGCATGTATGTTTATCAGACCTATATAATTTTGGACCTGTCTGATCTTGGTGCTGCTCTCACAGGCCTCCAGGATAGCTTGTACTAGGCACAACACTGTTTCAATTTTAGTGTAACATTCTTCACAGCAAGACTGCACCACAGTTGTCAGTTGTCATTACATTTATGTTGCTGGCTAGCTTTTATAAACTGATTTTGAAAAATCATCCTTGCCTTTGAAACAAATAGATTTAAAAATCATGATTACTGATGATGTATCAGTATCAAACCACAACACAATAGATTCAAATAATGATTTACTGTTTCTAGAAAAGTCCTATAATTTGTAGTAGAACTTTTGTAAAGAATAAAGCAACTTGTAGAATCCCCTTGCAACATATCAGCCTGTATCAATATATACTCTTCTGGGTTTATATCTGCCAGTTATCTTGTATAACTGTATTTCTTTAAGAGACATTTATGTGACATCTTCTCTGACATTATTAGACAGTTCTTATCTCCAATAATTTCATAATAGTCCTCCACAAGGTAGAAATATCTTTCTAGTTTTCACACAACCCCATCATATTCAGTTTTACTGCAACCCATTTTTAGTTGGTTAATTAGTGTCTTGAATTTTTTAGCGTCTTGAATAATAATTTAGTGTCTTGAATAATTTATTCCTCAGTGATTTTCCATTCAGAAGAGCAAGAGTATTTAAGTACTGAAAAAAGTGCAGTATAACCAAAGAATCCCAACTCCAAAAACACAAGCTAACATTCTCTACTAACATAAATTGATAGAGGTCTTTTGAATAAAATGTTCCCACTACAAGAAATACGTCAGTACAGGAAATAATTCAGTAAAGGGAAAGTCTGGCTTCACCCAAATTAAATCATTTCTGTAATGGGATAGATGTAAAGTATATTTTCAGAGACCATAATCAAAATGATAGGACACCAGAAGACTTATTCATAATGCATCTGTTCTCTGTTCAGCTGTACTTTCATTACAGGCAATCATTAGGAAAATCTATGCTATATGATTCATCACATAGCATACATCATCATATCACACATTATCATATATAGAAGTAACATTAGCAGTGTGTTTCATCATTTCCAAATGTTGAAATTACTGACATCCTACATGTGTTTTTTAGATTAGATTTTCACTTTAGGAGCCAGTGGGAAAATACATTCAACTGGATCACAATACATGAACCTAAGAGTGTATTAATGGGACAAATTTGGTAAGAGGTTGTGTAATAATTTGGTTGTCTCCATACCTTTAGATACTCTGGGCTTTTCAAGATGTCACAATTTTCACAGAAATGTCCCCCAGGAGCATTTGAGAGGCCCGCGTTCTCTTCTAATTAATTTCTGATGGTTTGAAAATGTAATTTAAAACTTAAGTGAACACAGCTCACTTTTGAACTAAGTTGAAGAGGAAGTTTGTGAAAAATATCAAACAAATATTTTTCTAAATCATGTTTTTCTGACTGAGTTTCAAAGGAGAAACTTTGAGATTTACTTATACAGGAATGAACTAGGTCACTCTCCAACATATCTTCATCCTCCTCATGTAGAGGTAGTCTATAATCCTAATAGTAGTTGTTATCTACCATCAAAGCATCAGAAAAAACAAAAGAAAATGGGGGAAAAACCAAAGGCTTGGTTCTGGGGTATTATTTTAGCCTCCAGCATGTATTTCTAGTGTTTGCATAAGCCTTCTTCCACTTTTTAAGGCATATATCTCTGAGAATTAGAAACAGAATATCTTTGTTATTATTTATCCTATAGCAAACATTCCTGTTGCCTTCTTTATGCTCAAAAAGTGTGAAATTCTCTCTATGAAGTCTGATGATGCCCATTGAATCAGGGTCTCATTTGAACAAACAGATTCAAGTGGTTAATTAGTATTTAAAAGTGACCCTTTCCTTTAGAAAAAGCAACATTAAGTCTCTTATTCCAATCTTCTGCTTATTCCTTAATATAATGGTATTTCTACTTTTTTCAATTCAATCTTACAATACATCTGGTTGTTTTTTCCTCTCTTTTTACATGATGTGGTTCTTCGAAAAATCTCAAAGAAAAAGATCTTTGTCTTTTAGCTTGTCTGAAGCCAAGTTGACAAATACCATAATCACTCCAGAGCATTTTTTATGTCCTCCATGTAGTCTGTAATAATAAAATGATCTCTCTGCCTTAAAGGACCTGGCAGCTCTTCTGCTCTTGTCTTCTAACTAGTCCTCCATCATTGATTTAGCCTTCCCTTAACAACAACCACTCTTCAGGGGTGGTCAGAGAAGAATCTCCTTGTCAGACCAAACCCATGCATTTTCCATATAAAACACCTAGAACGCCAAGAAATCAATATCCATTTCAATACAAAGCACAGCAGCTTCTCCAGTACATATTTATTTGCTTAAATTAATACAATACATCATACATGCTTTTACTATTGAGATAGAAAGCCAGAAACTAAAGATTCACATATAGTTTGCTCACTTCACGAGCTGTGGCTTTAAACAGGAACTCAATGTTCTACATGAAATAAATATGCAACACATTATTTGCAAAATCTGTTAGGAGTACAAAATGTTAGCTCTGTTACATCTTGTTCAGCTAAGCAGATATGACATTTTCAAAACTGTTAATAATTATTAAAACTTCTAGGAATAATAAATATGGTACTTATATTACTTCTTAACTGTACACTCAAAACAGTAGAGTCCAGCAGCACCATACGAAGAGAGAAATCAAAGAATGGGTAGTAGACAAACACAGAGTTTTAAAAAGGTGGGTGCAGTAGTATTACTTGGTCTTTCCACTAATTTGTTTTACAGGAAACAGGACAGGATAAACTTTAATTATGATATTAATCACAACATATTTTACCCTTTGAGCTTCTGAAGACAGAGCACCTGTCTTTGCTGTCACAAATTGAAGGCTGTCTGGCAGCCAGGAAAACCCAGTTTCACAAGGAGATGGCTGAGTCCTTGTGGCCAGACTGAGAACACTTTTCTCCAAGGTCACGTACAACTTTGCTTTTCCTTTAAATATGTTGTCTATCTTCACCCTTAAACTTTACTAGCCCAGATTTTGGGTTTTCCTCCACCTACTCTGTGCTCCAAAGTGTCTTGCAGAACTCTCCCCGCTACCCTTAACATCAGAAAAGCCCCTAACTTAAACCAAATGCCTTCACTTGCCCAGACTCTTTATGGTAGGGCAAATTTATCTTTTCCTCAGCCTGACTTCTGGAAGCATCTCAGCTGTGCAAGTTTGTAGCCACTCTTATTTGCTGTAATGCTCTCTGAAAGGATGAAACAAGGCTGCATAAACAATGCAGGGAAATGGTATAGATGTGCTTTTATATGGAGGTTGTGGAGACTGGGCTTTAGTTTCATGTGTCCCCATAAACTGAAAAAAATGGAAACCCAAATAACAGTGAAGAGTAGTAAGATAAAGACTTTTTTTTCCCCCCCACAACATAACTAGAAGACAACAGATAAACTCACATTAGGAATGAGAAAAAGAAGAAAATATATCCCCCAATGTCCAGGACAGAGGCAATGTCTCTACTGGACTTCTGAGCCTCTACACAAGGCAAAATAAGGAAAATAAGGAAGCTAATCCCTTGAAAAGTATAAATGGGAAATAGCTTCATTATGAGAGCAAACTTCTATAAAGCATTTTCAAAGCTATTAAAAAGCAAAGGCTGTTACTGTCTGTTCCCAAAGTGGTGCCAATGTAAATAGTGTGAAAAAAACTTATGTTTGAAAAGCAAGGTGCTTCACAATGAAGGCTGTTATTTCACTTTTAATTTGTCCCTTGAGCTTCTTTGTAACAAGTGTCACAGACCCATCTACATTATGTTCTACAGTAAGGGAGGACTGTCATCTTCTAACCACTTTGCTTGGGTCACTTGGCACTGTCTTTTTACTTCAGTAATAATTTTGTTTGTAATTTCTCTTATTGATAATTTACAGTTTTAAATTAGGTTGTTACTATTCTGACATGAATTAGACTTGCTTGTTTGAGAATTAGCTTAGAATGACTTTGTGTCTGGGCAGAATCTCAAAGTCCCATTGTGAAGAAATATTCTGCTTTCTAGTAAAATGCGATGAAAAAGGGTTCACATTATGAATTACTGGCAAATAGTATTGCCATTCTGGAGCTTTTTCCCAGCTGTCTGTATGTGGTTGTCCAGTACTTCTGCTCCAGTGATAACTGCACCTGTTAGAAGTGGGTAAATTGACTGAAGTGAGTGTGGTTGAAGGAGTTTGGAGCAACCATTTAGACAACCCAGAACTTTCTGCAGTGATTTCCTTTCCTAAGGACACATCCGGCACATTCTCTTACAGGGTCAGTAAGGAAACTCTGGACTGCATGCTTCCAGTAAACGTAGTTTTGCAGTTGCAGAATCATATAATCACAGAAGCATATAGGTAAGAAAAGACCTCTTAATATCATGAAGTCCAATGTTTGAGCAATCACCACCTGGTCAACTAGACTAAATGCTAGGAGCGAAAGGAGTGAAAGGCCAAAATTGGACACAAGTGTGGCCTCGCCAGTGCTGAGTATGGGGGGACAATCCCTGCCCTGCTCCTGCTGGCCACACCATTGCTGGCACAGGCCAGGATGCCATTGCCTTTCTTGTCCACCTGGGCACAGCCTGGCTCATGTTCAGCTGCTGTCACCAGCACTCCCAGGTCCTTTGCAGCCACTCTGCCCCAGCCTGTGGCACTGCCTGGGCTTGGTGTGACCCAAGGGCAGGACCCAGCACTGGGCCTTGCTGAGCCTCACACCACTGGGCTCAGCCCATGATCCAGCCTGCCCAGATCCCTCTGCAGAGCCTTCCTGCCCTCCAGCAGATCAACAGTCGACAATGGCACCCAACTTGGTGTTGTCTGTGAATTTACTAAGGGTGTGTTGAACCCCCTCATCCCAATCATCAGTAAAGATATAGAACAGGACTTGCCCAATATTGATCCCTGGAGGACACCATTAGTGTGTGACCTAGTGATTCTAGACACCTTAGTATGGATTTCACCTTGTTTCTCTTCTGTGGCTGAAGAAAGAGTAAAATAACAGCATAACCTAGATACTTTAGCCTTTTTTTTATTTTCTTTTTGTAAGCTGCTGCTTTTTTTCCCCTTTTCTGTCTATCTTTCTGTCTTCTTGGATGTTTGTTTTGTTAATTTGGTTTTTTTTTTAATTTTTTTCTTCCTTTTTTGTTTACTTGGTTTGAGGTTTTTGATTTGGGTTTTTGTTTGTTTTCTGTTTGTTTGGGTTTTGTTTGTTTTTTTTTTTTGTAGGTCTGTTGATTTTTATTTTAGCAAGTGTCAGAATAGAGTTAGCTTTCTTTAATATATGCAAAGTCAGAGCTGCAATATTTTAGGGTTAATGTATGCAAGTAATGTACAGGAGTCAAAACTGGGGTATTGTCAGAGTTTGTGTTTATTCAGGCAAGAAGTCAGTCTTAGTGGAAGATGTTTCATTTGTCTGCTTAATATTTGTGGCTTTGTAACATGGTTTAAGTTATTTCCATAGATTCTCAACAATACATGGCTTTAATATCCATAGACAGATAACATGGTATGCTTTTCTCATCTAGCAAGACTATTTCCAGCTCAGCACTTCAGCCATTGCCATAACAAAGTTTTTTTCTTGAGCCGTTATTTGGAGGCACCAAGTTAAGAAGTTAGACAGTGTTCTAATGGTTTGTTTCTGCATCATGTTCTGTATAAGAAAAGTTCTTATGATCTGAAGAAGTGACTAAGATGGCGAAAGTTGGTAAGCATTGAGACACCTATCAACTTACAATTGGTATTTTAATCCATGATTTAGAATGGAACTGAATCTGTATAAACATCAGGCTAGGCAAGGTTTTCTCTGTATGGTTTAATATTCCACATGAACATAATTCTTTTTGTAAGCAAAAAACCAGAAACTTTTAACACTTTCTAGATGAGAAAAACATCCCAGTGATGTGATTTCAAGGTACCTTGCTGTTGTTGAGTTGATTTAGTCGCTAAACAGTTTAATCTATTTTGTCAGTTACCAAAAAATCTACTCTGGTTTTCATGTTAACAGAGGACTCTTTGTTGAACTTTAAAATACAATTACAATGTAGAATCAGACTGGTATGTTGTTTTATAGAGGCAAAATGCCACCTAGCACTGCACTCATTTGTGCTTTTATAGTGATGTAGTTCAAATGCTTGCATGACATCAGAAACCTACTGTTTTAGGATGGGTGCTCATTCATCTTGGAATAAATGTAACAGACAAATTCAGCAATGATAGACAACCATTAGGGTGAATTGCTATCCAGAGAAAGATAAGACTAAACTTCTGAACACTCACCACAGCTGTCCTTCAAATTTCCCTAATCATGTGTTTGTATTTTGGATTTTTTAAGACTGAAAGCATAATGAAACATGGAACTTTTCCAGCAGGTCGACTATGAAAACATTTATCACATTCAATCAATAAAAGAGCATGCAAAATGTGGAACTTCTGCTTTTGCCAGCTGCCCTTACTGCTTTGGAAAATAAATGTAATTCTCTTTAAAAGACATTGTTTTACCTAGAGGTATTTCTGAATCGATTTTGATTAAAGAGCCTATGAGAATTAATTTTATGCATTATTTTCTATTTTTTCTGGTAATGATTCAGCTGTCAGTTAGGTTTTTGCAGCCAAGATTTTTTCCATGAATTTTTTTCATTTTATTTTTAAGGAAGGGTCATGATTGATATGCAAATACAGGAAGCATTTACACTCTTTCCATCAGTAGTTCTAGGAATATTTTAAATCCATTTTTTGTATTTCTTGTCTTCCATTTCCATAGTATTTAAAATGTGGCTTGGAAATGGGTGTAATTCAGGATTGTGGATGTGATGAATGAAGTGTAAAAACAGAATTTCAGTACTGTCTTCTGTTTTAATCTTTGCTTCCTTGTTTTCTTAGAGAAGCACCATTTTTGGTGGTTTTGATGGGGTTTTTTGGTTTTGAGGTTTCTTGGTGGTTTTTGTTTGTTTGTTTTGGTTTTGGTTTTTGGTTTTTTTTTTTTAATATAAGGTGTATCCAGTTACTTTCCTATGGGGAAATATACGGGGTTTCTGTGGAAAGTCCTTGGAACAAACCAGCGATGACCATGAACTAAAATCATATCTCTAAACAATTTAACACTTTGGAAAAGTTGAACCAGAAATCTTGTTTGTAGCATAAATAAATTGTCATCCCTTCATATTCCCTTTCTCCCAAAATTTTATAAGTTACTGTTTGCTTCATTATTTTTGTCAGTGTGGCTCCCTACCTGTGTTATGAGTTCTTCTGTGTCCGTGTTCAAGGCTTTTCTGACAACTCTTCCCTGCTGTGCTGAATTTCTGTGTTAGCAAGCATTTAAATTCACATTCCAGCATGGAAAAACAAGATCATAAAAAAAAAACAAACAAACAACCAGTGTTTACTTTTTTCTTTCTTTTTTTTTTTTTTGGGTTTTAATTGTTTTGTTTCTAAAATTTGCCCCCAAGCGTGCATTTCCTATAACTGTCTTGGAGCAGGAGCCATCTTGTGAGTACCATGATAGTACCTAAAAGATTATTTTTGCTACTAAAGCAAACAGACTGCAGGGAAGCATTTCAGTGTTCAGATGCTTCATTCACCCAGTTGATCCTTTTGAGGATAATTGGTGCACGTGCCCATGCCCTGGTACTATCAGCTGCCGTGCTCCTGCTGAGGAGAATTCTTTTTTGTCTCTACATTGAACACTCTGGAGAGCTGCACATCCGCACTTTTACTGAGCCTATTAATAGATCCTGTTAATCAGGGGAAATCTGTCCTCTTACTTACTTGTGTATTATTGCTGGATGTATTACCTAGTTTCATAGATAGCTCCTTTAGAGGTATTGAAAGAGTCATTTCCAATAGAGTTATGGGAAGAGTAATTTCTGATTATTTCATACAGCAGTTATACAGCACTTTACCTAAAATAATAACAGCTTTTATTAAAGCTTCATAAAGAGAAATTTTCCAAAGAATTGTTCACCTCTCTGTAGTTATTGTGATCATCTGCCAGAAAGATCATCTTTCTGCCCTGGTGCAGTGTGAATGTTGTAATAGGGGCTTCTAAGTGAGTACCTCACCCAGGATTAATTCTGCAAGGCAAGTATTGTTCCTCTGATGACTAGGGTAATGTAACCTGGTGCTGCGAATGCTGTTTGTGTTTTCACTGTCTTTGATACCACGCTCAGGACATAACAAACCATCATCAGGAGGTAATAGAAAAGGAAAGGAACCTAATTTGATTTTAAGAATTAATAATGCTTTAGATGAGTCTTTCACTTTGGAGCTACTAAGGTGGCTTGATGTGGAAGCTGATAGTTGTCTTGGTAATTTCATTTAGTCCTTTTAAGGAATTGCATCTTCATGTTAGTTTTTACAAATAAGCCTATATACTACATGATATATCATTGTTGGTACAGTTGTCAGTAGTAGGGTCTGAAGATTGTTTTCCTTGTGGGTAAAGCAGACTTTTGGGGAGAACCTTGGTATTACCTGAATGTCTCTTGGCTTGCTTCTCTATGTTACCAGCCCATCACCTGCCTACCTCCATTAATAGTTTTATCTTCAACTTGAAAGAAAAATCCACACCATCTTTAGTCTAGGGCTTATGTTTCCCTGAGCTAGAATACTGGAAGTTTACTTGAAGGCCCAAGCAGGTAAGAAGGGAGAACAAGCAACAAGTAAAGAGTGTCCTGGAAACCTTGGTGTGTTCATCAGGTTAGCTAAAGCCATGACTCTTGGAAACATGAAAGAAAGGGAATACTGAAGGCTTTCATTTTATGACCTGAGTGACAAATATTACTTTCAAAGCAGACACAGAGTGCGGTATTCCCAAGTGGTTGTATGTGCATTTAGAATGAGAGAATAGAACAAGGTTTCACTAAAAAAAAAAAAAAAAGCTCTGTTTCTATTCTTCTATTCTCAACCTCAACCTTTTCTTTGCCAAGTTTTGTGATACATCCCTTCATTTGCAGACAGCTTGTGGAAGATGAGTGCAAATTCATATATCAGGACCATTAAGTTTTTAAAATTCTCTTTTCCCCAGGCAGACAGTAATATTCATCCTGTTAGCCACCACATTTAATATTTTGATGGGAGTGCTTGAAATGTATGAAAATATTGTGCCCCAGTGCCCCGATTAAAAATCTGTTGTGTAAAACAAGCACATTTGTGGTCACCATTTTTTCCCCTTCTCTGCTCCCTTTATTAGTTATCAGTATTGTAGTATTGTTTCCTCTCTGCTTCTACCCCTGAAAGGAGTAAGGGAGTACTTAGTACCCACTACATTTCTCTGTTCACCTTCACATATCAACTGGTATGGCTGTGTACTAATGAAAAAATAGTTTTGTTCTTAAGTGAGCTGCCTGTAGAGATAGTTCAGGGCTCCCATGTAACTCCTGCATTCCAGAAGAAGCAAAATAAAAATCACCTTTTCCTTGAAAGTACATTTCATGCATCTCCATCTTTAGGATAGTATTGGAATCTTTACACAGCAGTTGGCTCTGATACGCTTGCACAGACACAAATTGAGTCCGACAGGACTGGTGTCTCATGGACTTTGCTGTCATTTGAAATGCTGGCATGAAGATGGTAGCGATGAAAGGGGAGAGCTGGTGCCTTTAGCATTTTGCCTATGAAGATTTCTTAGGCTTCTATTTTTTGATAGCAGTTGCTGATTCAAAAGATAGTTCTACAAAAGAGATTTGTAACATAGTGTAGATTTCTACCAACTGCTCCTGTCTTTTCTTCCTTGAGTAAATTCTTTTGAGCATTTCTCTGTACTGAAAATGGGCTTTTTATGCCACCCACAAAACTGTAAGATCTATTTAGTGGAATAATACTTAGTATACTTTTTTCTCTGCCCTCTTGGTTTTCATCTTTACTGCATGGAAGCCACTTGTGTGGTAATGAAGAAGGTAGAATCAAACTTAACAAAGCCTATATGTTGCCGATCCTTCAGAAAGTATAATTGCATGTCATGTTATTTTAGTGCCAATGTCACGCTGCTTAGGGATATCTCTAGTATTTCCTGATGGAGGAGGAAAAAGATTTTTATATTCCTTTATTTCTGTTCATGTGGCATATTTGGACAAGGATAAAACACTGTTTTTTCAAGTCAGGTACTTGAGCTGTAGTTCTACCAGTGTATCATATTCAATTACAAATTGGATGGATTGAATTGACATCTCAGCCCTTTATTCAATGCCAGATTTCTGTTTTTCTGTTAGGTGTAATTCAGATATGTGCAGGAAATCACAACAGGAATTTTAACCTTTGAAAGTTGCTGAACAATGCAATATGTTAGTAATAGGTTCTGAAGTGGATTTTGTGGTGTTATTCTTACCAGATGCCAGGGCATCAACTCCCTGTTGGCATGTGGATTTGTTATGGATATCTAAGCTGCTTTGATTACTTCTTGCAACATGAGTTCCAGTGATGTCTTAAACATTGTCATACTAGTTTCTTTGGTTTAGGACATGCTGTAGTTCTAACTAAAGATTCAGGATGTGACAGTTGCTTGATTATGTGGTAAAGGTACACTAAGAAATGTGTTCTAACAGTGCTAACATTTACTGTGTCTTGGATCTTCTTGTATGTACCAGTAGCTTGAAATTAATTATGTTTCTTCCTCTTTCTGCCTTACCATTTGTCTTTTAAAATTGTTTGGCCCCAAATTGTGAATACGTAAAAAAAAGAAAAGAAAAACTCTAGTCTATTTTTGCTAATTGTATTTTTATCTTTTCACAGGCTCTGAAAATACTTCATCTGAAATTTCAGACTGGACAGACTCGCAGTGGCTTCTAAGCCAGTGAGAACAAGGCTGCCAAAGCATGCTGGTGCCAAGCTGTCGGATGATGCACGTAGTCAGGCCAGTGGTGGTGCTCCTGTGCTTGCTGCTCTATGCTGATGCTGAAAGTAAGCTTATTATTCATTTATGTTTAGGTCTTGGCCATCACGTGTGGTTTCGTTTTCAGCTGGTGGTTACTAAGAGTCTCAGAATGAGTTTCCTTTGGAATGATTCTTCAAAAGCTTTGAGGTCCTCTCTAGATCACAACCAGTTTCTGAAAAAGATTGTTTATGCAACTTCCTTACTGTTTATTCTTCTTAATGCCCTTTTCTTAAGCACGGAGTGGTTAATGTAAGATGGTGAAGATCACTGTCACAAAGTTACACAGTGGAAAAAAAACCAACCTTGCTCACCAGATATTGGTCAACTACCTTAAAGACGTCTGTCATTCTTTGAATATTTCTATCTTAACTTTGATTTAAAAAAAAAAAGACATCCCCCTCCCGATTAATATCCCGTCCAATTAAAATTCTTGTCCCTTTGTAAGTGCTACAACAGCTGTTCTAATGTATTACTTCCGACAGCTGTCACAGAGTACAGTATCCAAACAAATCAAGCAGAACTGACGGATTACTGGCTAGCCTAAACATGTGACAATTCAGTGAGAAAAGGCATCTATGTGTTTACTTGGACTGAGGGGAAACTGCTCGAGTTTGGTCAATTAGGTTATCTATTAATGGGAAGATAATATCTTCTTTTTAATTAGGAAATCATTAGGTCTGCCTTGTTTACATGTGTTCCTTCTCCCAGCTGTCCTTTGGCTTTTTCCACAAGTAATGTGCAAATGAGAAAAGCCATTTGCTTTCCACCTGTTGATCTGTAGGTTTACTACAAGCTGATTGTTAACACTGGCTACAAGCTGACTGCTGACATTCACTTTGTTGAGGGATATTTTCCTACTCTTCTAGTAGTTCCTGACACCATGCAGACACATGACTAATCAATAACTTTGTTTCAACTCTGTCTTTAGAAGACTTCTGTGTTTTTTCACACATATGGTAAATTAAGTAGAAACACAAAGTAATAGAATCAGGTTTAGTAAGGCTACATGATTCAGTTTTCAATAAACGCATACAGAAGAGTTCTTCATCACTCCACTTATCACCTGCGCTCCAGGTATACAGAGTCACAACAGTAAAAGCGATACCAAAACTTTTCAGTTTCATGCATAATAAGCTTTCCTTCTTGTAAGTGCAGATCTGTGAAAGTGAAGTAAATGGAGGAAAAAAGGACAAAATATACATGTTTGTTGTGTACTGACAGCTGAGATTCTTTGGCCCCTTTCCAGTTAGATAATGACCAGCTGGGATGATTGTGTCTAAGGTGAAGCCAAGGACATTTTAACACTTTAGCCAGCAAATAATTAATTGGGAACTGGGCCCATATGTTGGACAGTTTTGTAGTTGTAGTATTCCACCTATTTTAAAAGTTGTAAGAAGCACAAAGATAAGTTTTTTGTGATAGTTTCTCTCAGATTATGATTTTCAAGTATTTAATGCCCCAGCTTTTAGGTTGCTTAAATAATTATATACATAGATGCAAATGGTATACATTATATGGTATTAATTAAATTGTGTGTCATATATATGTTTATGTGACTCCCCTTAATATTGCATTTATACTGTTAGTGTTAAGTTAATATTCTTCTATTTTACTAATTTCTTTGAGGGTCATGGTATAGTCACATTTTCATCTTACACATAGTACCTTATTTGGGACACACACTGAATCTCCACAGACATAGTTATTTTATGGCCTGGGTGAGACAGAGCAGCATCTGTGAGCGTTATGTATGCAGACGCACAGAAAGATGTGTCTTCGTCCAGGATTAGCCCTCCTTGCCTGAAGACAAGTTCCTGCTGTGCTGGAGTTGGCTCTGCCCTCTGCTCCTGCACATGCTCTTGCTCCTGTTTTGTCTTGAGCTTTCTAGAAGGGCCCAGACCCTACTTTGACCTAGTGCTTTTCTTGAAATTCTTCACAAAGAGTGGCAGGACCACATTACTTCATTGTAATGGGAAGAGGACACAGAAGGCGAGACAAAGAGAACAAAAAAATTTGTCATTTGTTTCTCTGTCACTTTCTAAAGGCTATGCTTTCCATTTTTTTGCCATTATTCTCCGGTTGCTAACATCAAGGCACTGCAGAAGAGAAGATATATCTAAACATTGACACTACATTGTAAACTTTGTAGAGTAATTGTAAATGGGTAAGGCACTCATGCTCTTCCAGTCTCACTGTCAAATCACTGTGTCTAGGATTCGTAGCACCAAGTAGCAAGCCAGCTTAATGCTACTGAACTGGTTCCCAGTGGTAGCCCTTAGTACTTCTTGGTTTACATACAACCTTCACAGCTGAGAGAGGGAGGGAATGGGATACCTTTATTTCTCTTAATCATTGTGAAAGACCCCACACTCTGAAATGTGTTGGTGTGGGCTGATAAATGTACTGTGTCAACAAGTATATGTGCAAATTAGATTTTATTCTTTTAATCCAGAAACTAAATTTACATTGAATGAGAAAAGTAAGCAAAATTAAAAGGTGGCGAAACTACCTTCGTTTTTTTTTACCTTTTGATGTTAATAAGTATGTGATGGTTGTAAATACAAGAAGTGAAAAATCTCAAGTATTATGAGTATTCTGTTAGATGTCTGCTTTTATGTTTGGTATTTGTGAGTTCAGTGTGCACTAAGAAGGAGTAAAATACATTTTCACTGAGGAAAGAAAGTACTTGTTCGTTAGTCTTTGTTGGGGAGCGGCAATCTGCTAATCTACAGTGTTTTTCATTGGGTAGGATATTCTCAGTGGTGTAAATGGCAATGCTTCACCACAGCTACTGAGAGATCAGTAATATAGTTTTGTTTGTCATAAGATGAGTACTGGGTTTTTTCATGTTGATTTAAATGAACAGTAGCTATCCAGAGGCTTTATGCGGGTTCATCTGTTTAATAACAATGCATATATGTTTCAGAGACTCCTACATAACATATTTCTTTAAAAACTATCAAATATGGTACGTTATTATGTGTTTCTGATCCTGTCAAGGGTCACTGAGCTCACTTAACCACTGAGCTCAAAGAAAGATAGGAAATATAAATTCCTTCTAAAGTGTTATTCCTGGTCTTTCCTGGTATTCCAGTTTTTGAAAAATAGGAGTTTAATTTGTATTAGTAGAATAAAATATTTTTCTGCAGATAGTCTGCATCCTGCTTTTTAGTAATTGAGTTGATTCTTGTGCATCCTGTTCCTTTTCCACACTGAGAAAGGCCTGACCACACCAGCATTTCTAAATTCTCTGCTGCATTAACTGCTGCATTAATGCTCTGCAGTAACTTTGTCTGTTTAATGCTCTTCCTTCATGCTTGGTTACATAGCTTCTGCTCTGATGTTTTTGTTTTGTTACTTCTTTGGAGATGCTGTTTTAGAAGAGAAGCAAAAATTCTCTTTTCCTTCGGCAGAAGTGTTTGCATCTTATTGTAAAAAGGCAAACGAAAATACTTAGTAAAAACAATGCATTTGCTGTATATTGCTTCTATTCCCAATTGTTAGAAATGTGAATAATGCTTAGCTTGTTCTTTGGCTTCTAATGCATATTGTGACAGCTACCATCATGCAGGGAACCATTGTACCATCCTATCTCTAGGCCAGGATCAGTTCTGACAGGACAGTGATTACTTATAACAGATGTTGGGGTAATTGAGACAAATTCTTGTTTAATAGGATGTAAAGACAGCAATTTAGTGTTAGTGAAACCATTTTTTCCTCTATATTTTTTTTTTCATTTTTTGAAAAACTTTTGCTTTTTAGGGAACATGTGTGTTTTTCTCTGCTAATACCACTCTTTAAAAACGTTTTGTGTGCATATACTATCTGAAA
>JAWWEY010000130.1:45019485-45072922 GCA_035582745.1 Loriotus luctuosus
TCTCTCTAAGCACTTGTCTGTAAGAGTAAACTACCCTACAGATCTTTCAAAGTGATTAAATTACAGAAAACAGTTTTTTTATAGGAAGTCTTAGAGGTGGACATACATGGTTTGCAGTAAAAACCCCCACTGTTCCAGAATAAGTTCATAAACGCTATGTGCAGTGAAGCCCAATTATTTACTTTTTTGTACATGTACATTTGGAAATTATTTACTTTTTGTACATGTACATTTGATAGTTGGTGAATTTTTTCAGAGTAAATTAGATTTAAACTCTGATATCTTTTAACAGGTAATTTCAATTAATTGCTTTCAAGAATGGGCAGTCAAAAAAATTAAAGATAAAATCTTTCTGTTCTTATTGGTAATTTTTTACAGTATCATTTGTCTTTATATTAGTGCTGATAGCATGCACTGTATGTAAGATACAACCCTTTGATTATATTGCTCTGTTGTTTTTTTTTTTTAATAATGGTGATGTATTCAAGATGGTTGAACTATAAGCTGAGGATTTTTTTGGGGGAGAAAAGAAGCTTCCAATTTTCTTTTATATTTTTTTTCCTGAGGAATTTTGATATCCGCTCTTCAGCCCAACCCTAGGACATTTTTCAGTTGATTTGATAAAAATTAGTATATACTGTTGCAATAGTAATTTTATGTTAGACTTGTTAAATATGATATTACATATGCCAAGTAAATCACCCATCAGTTAAAGTTTTAGTTTTAGGGGAAAGTGGGACAGTTAGTTATACGGAACCATCCTAGATGCATTCATTTTGCTCTGCAGCAAAGTGACAGCTTTGGAATAAATCTGATAGTTGAGATTAAGAGTCAGGGAAAATGAAAATATTATACCATCATTCCAGACATACTGACTTAGCTGCAGAAACTACAGGTAATAAAGCTCTTTGCATGAGCCAGGGTTTATCCAACCCTTACGTTTCAAATCCTTGCATCAATGCAAATTTGAATAATTTAGTTCCTGCAGTAGCCATAATTACCACCATATCTATTTAACCTGGTGTAAATTACCAACAGCAAAATTGTGAGCTGCTTGAGGAATAAAATTTTTCAGTTTAAATAATTTTTAAGAATAAGTTTTGGTTATCTCTGTAAATTCCGTACATAAGAAAACATTTTGAAATGCAATATGAGCAAAAGATTTGTGTGTATTTTCTAAAGTGTAGATTCAGGATTAAATCATCAGGGTTTTGAACTTCAGAACGAATTTAAGAAAATTTCAGAATGGTTCTTCTGAACATTTTTCTATCTACATCTCTGGTGCTCTGAAGATTGTTGCTGTGTCTCTTTCAGAGCTGTTCAGTGCTGTTTCCAGAGCTGTTGTTACTTCAGGTAGTTGTAAACTCCTACCTCCCTAAAGCAGAACACTGAACAGAGCTGAGTCGCAAGCTTGGGAATCTAAGCATTAAGCCCTGGCAACTTTGCCTGTGTCTGACTGTGGAGGCAGTGAAGTTCCGCAAGTAAAAAAAGCCTTTACCTTTTGATTTTTTTTTTGAGTGTGTATAAAATCAGAGTCAGAAAATTCAAGGTCTCAAATCTTCCCAGACACCCAAAAATATAAAGATGAGAAATGTATGTTAATGGCCTCACAGTGTAGGGCAAACCCACATGATTTAGATTAATGTTATCTGTTAACAGCAAGTGTTTTTAGAGAAACTACAGTATGGGTAGTTATCTGGCTATGTAATTCCCTGCAGCATCAGTAATGACCACTGGCAGATAAAGGAATGTGAGTCATTAATATTCCTGTGTCAGAATTGGCAGAAAATTCCAATGTGTCTGCTGGATTGCTTAAGAACATGTCTGCATACTTCAAAAGTTTACTAGAGGTACATACCATAGTCTCAGTGTAGGAAGGCTCTTAGGGAAAAAGGAAGAAGCACTGGTTGAGAAATTTTAGATTTTTTTTTTTAGGTTATATTCATACAGCTGTGGTATTTTACAATATTTTTACCCCCTGTCTGAAGCTTAACCCTCACTGGCTGAAATGGAGATAAAATGTTGAGTAGCAGCATCTGTTTCAGCAGTGAATTTCTGACAACACTTTTAGAAAATGAAAAATATCTGGATGTGTATAGAAAGGTCACAATTCACTTTTGTCCACCCTATCTTTCAGTAAAGTCCCTCCCCTCAAAATAACATATGAATAGAATGATTCTTGCTTAATCAGTGTCTACTTGAACCCATATTTGTTCAAAATAATTAGGCAAATATTTTTTAATTTAATCCTTTCTAATTCTTGTGGATATGCACAATATTTTAGATAAATTTTTGATAATACAAATTAATTTGGAAATTGCTAATTTATTTTGACTGCTTCCTTCTAAAGGAAGTTGTGTGGAGAACAAGGTTACACCTTGACTTTAAATTGCTATAAAATAGGTTTAAAGGTCAAGTTGCATCCAGACTGGTACTGTGGCCTTCACTGAATTACAGAAAACTGTATGGTATGTGTTATGAAAAAATTGAATGTAGAATTTTGTCTGTTGATTACAAACTTCATGTTACATAGCTGAGGAGAATATATTGATAAAAGACAATTAAGATGTCTTTTAATAAATATAAAATTACTAATAAACATAAAATTGAAAATGCATGGGATATGGTCATTTCAGTTTACAAGAAATTCTGGAGCATGACTGTAAACACTTTGGACATGGTCTTGCTGTGCAAAGTAGTAGCAAAGGACAGAATTTCACAATGCTTAACACATGAATTCCTACAAAATTCCAAAACATAAATTTTGAAAGCCTTTTCCCAACAAGGCTATTTTCAGGAAGAGAATTCAATAGAAGTTTAGAATTTGTTCTGTTGGAATATAAAATCTTTGTCTATATGTCTTTGTGAAATCTAAGTGGGTAGAGTTTTGTTGTAGATACTCCGAAGAAACTGATTTTTAATTTGCTTTGTAAAACTTTCTGTACTTTCTACTTTAGTATCGGTGTATGGATGAAAGAGAGCTTCTACTGCTGTTGATTTTATTTTAATACATGGAATTGTGAAGAAGGAGGCAGAAATTATAAGGGAAAGTGATAAGAAGTTTATTTTGGCGGTGAGAGTTAATTCGGTACGGACATTTCCAGGCGAGTTCCACCTGTGTCATTTTTTTCATCCAAGAATATCACGCACACTTCAGTGTGTAAAATAATTGTAGAGAATATGGGCAGGTGATGTCTGGACTGAAAAGGGAAATAGTCAATTGGTCTCCTGTTCTAGAAAAAAACACACATTTTACCAGCAACAGAGAGTGCATAGTCTCTCTAAATGTAAGGATTTTGAAAATAAACAAGGATTTTTCTTGTATGAAACATTTTTTGTGTTAAGATGAGGTTGTAGGGTCCAAAACTTTTTGATTGAAAAGTAAAGGTAGAGTGAATGTGAATAAAAAGAGAAATTAACCTTACAGATAGGGGTATAGTGAGGCCAGCAATGCACTGAAGTTTGTCAGTGGTTCCTGAGAAAGTGGAGAAAATGCAGAGAGGTGAAAAACAGAGATTCAGGACTAGGAAAATACTTTTATCATCTCTGTTAATAAGTTTTGAATAAAACTGAAGGCTTTTTTTAGTTGGTGGATACATATTTTCTTCTCAGAATGTGGCGATTGTAATGGAGAGCTTTGCTCAATAAATTTGAGTTTAATGGTAATTAGTGGCTGATTGTGGTCAATTGCATTGTATCTATTGAAACTGTGTGCTTAAATGTGAGTTTGCTACCATATATCTGAATACTCTCAGATTCAGATTTTATGCATTTCATAGAGCGTACACAAGATGCTAGACTTATTACAGAGGTGAAGAAGAGAATCCATTTGTTTCTTTTTTTTATGTAAAAAACCTAGTTTTAAACCGATGAGTAATTCTACCTGGGGAATTTGGAAGAGGAAGAAATCATTGGAAATTATATAAACCTTTGTGCACCTGTATCTTGCATGCTAGAATACAGGCTGATATACCTATCTCAAGAAAATACATCTGAGTTCCATAAAAGGCTTTCAGTGACAGCTGAAATGGTCCAGAGGATGGGACAGCTACCATGTGAGAAGAGACTGAGGAGGCTGAGACTCTTTAAGTTTCAAGGAAGGCTGGCAGAAGTAGGTTGTGGGGATTATAGCAAAGGTCTGCAAAGTTATGGGAACAGAGGCAAGAATGAAAACAGAATGGATATCTACCTACTCAGCAATATTGGAACTGTGGAGTTTGGGGATTTTAGTAGAAGAGCTATTAAAAACAGGTAAAAAATGGAAATTACTGTTCATTTTTGTTGAGGTAGACAATATTTATAGTTGTAAGAAAGTTTAAAAATCCGTGTACAGGAGGTCCATAAATTAATACTAAAAGAACAGAGAGGAATGCCATTGTTAATGTAGTCATGCATATGAAGTGAATGGACCTCAAAAATTGCCCAGACTAATGTGGCCATGTATGGCATGTTCTATTGATGCGGAGACATGATAGCAGACAACAAGACTTAGTGTGTCCTAATAAGGCATTTACTGTCATCTTACACTCAGAAATACATATGGTTTCAACATGCATTTTGCATTGTGTTCATTGACACTGACTTCTCCAGGAAATCTGATTTGGAGATTCTTGTATCACACTATATCACAATTCTATCACAATTATTACATATATATTTAATAACATATTCTATAGGAAGTGAAATTGAAGGCTGTGGCAAGCATTTAAGCAAATGCAGTTTATAGTTTTGGAAAATTGCAATAGTAGTGTTATCAATAGCAGAACTCAGATATTTGCCAGCTCTGTGTTTATGTGTTTTTGTGTACGTTGATTTGGGGCAGGAGATACAAGCATTAGTTATTTTATGGGATGAGTTATAAGACTTTACAATTCACAGAGGAAGTACATTAGTGGAAAATCCTAGTCACCTTTTTTTCCTCTTTTATGAACTTTCATCTTCAGACATACTCTTAATGTGAAGAAGTGTTAACATGTTCACTGACCTTTTTCAATATCTGTGGTCTGATGAAAGTGACTTAAAGGTTGTAGCATCTAAAGATGTATGCATTCTAAAAACTGGAGGTAAACTGGAATCTAGAAAGGTCTCACAACATCTTAGGAAGATGGCACTGTACTCTTAAGTACAGATTTTGAAATCAAATGGATATAGATTCTCTTAAAAGTATTAACAATATATAGTTGGTTTTAAAATTAAATGTTGCATAAGAAATTAATTTAAATTCTTTTAAAATAATTAGGCAGTGCACTAATTGAAGATAAATTTGAAGACATTTTAAAATTTTAAGCTCACTAAACATGATTCTGTTGGATTGATTATTTACATTCTATGTAGCAGCTCAGTGTTACTTTTTATCAAGAATTGTAGACTTCTAAAAATATTACAGTGAAATGAAGTGCTTTGGCAACTTGTAAGTATGAATGTGGATAACATGAGTATGTTAAAAATAGCTTTTAGATTTACATGAAAAATTTGAGGGATTTTCCCATGGTAGAAAGTCTCTAGAAAACTTTTCTCAGCTATACACCATTTGACAGCAGCTCACTACCCACACAGAGCAGGAGCTCATTTGGTGTCTTGAGAATTTTGAGACAATTCATAATTGATCTCAATTTAGGTAGGTTGTGTATAAATAGTTTTGAGAAACCTGATCGTTAATCCTTCTGGATTTTTTGTGCATAAAAAATAGGATACAAAAAATTTTTAAAAGGGAGCATTTCTTCTCCTTTATTTATAACTTTAAATACTTATAAATACATTTCCAGTACTCTTTCAATTTTGTGTTTCTTTTTTTCCTTCTGAAGAAATGCAAATGTGAGAATGGACACTAAGGAGGATTTTTTTGCTACCCTTGGCTTTGAATTTGATTATTTGATTTCGAAATGCAGAATTTGAATAGAATTTGTGGATTTTATTTATATGAAAATATTGGAACTTTTAGCCAAATTGTTCTCAGATCCCCAATCATAGCAAGATTTGTTTACTTTTTCCATAGCCAGAAAAACACATCTTTTGTCTAGAATGCCCCAAACATTGTTTTTTCTTTAGTACAATATAGACTGGTATTTTTGTATGGGTTCCTCTCTAACATGTGCACTTAAGCGAGAATTTATAGATGCCTTTGTTAATTAATACTCATTTCTGCCACTGAGCAGATCTTTTAAGTCATTAGTATATTTTTCCTTATTTATGAGTGCATGGCTCAGTGTCTTATTGCAAAATACATTTTAACCTTGGGGGAAAAGACACACTGCTCTGAGAGCCTGAAGATCAAGAGTTTGTATTTCTTTGATGTTAATAGATCTGTCATGTCTTTTCACTTTACAAAGAAAGCATTTTGAAGCATCAGTGAGAGTAAAAAGGGGTCTTTTATGTAGGACAACCAAGTTTACACCTCTCAGTTCTTAGTGTGCCAATGTATCATGACAATTTTTTTTCTAATTCCATATTAGTATTTTCTTTCTGGTTTACTGTTTGCTTCTTAGGTTGTGAACAGAACATAAAATTGCAACTGCGAGTCATCAGAATTCACTGAGCTATAGATATCTTGAAGCAGTAAGGACTACTTTCTCACTGTGCACAGATCAGTCTCAGAAATCATATTTGTTGGACATCTGATTGTAGGCAAGAGAAGGGTCTATACTGAAACTGTCAGATTCAAAGGAATATTACATCTTCTGTTTTTTCACTGGAGTCATCCAGGTACCCTATCCAAAGCTGACTTTCAGGAGATAAATTAATAATCGTTATTTGTAGTGCCTAATCAAGTATATTCAGACATTACAGGTAAATTTTAATAAAAATTTTTAGTTTGGTTTTTTTGTTTGGTTGGTTGGGGTTTTGTTTGTTTTTTTGTTTGTTGGGGTTTTTTTAGGGAAAAGAAGTTACAAAGATAGTCAAGCACTCCTTGCCATTTGGGAGAATATTGCTAGGAAAGTGCAGGGCAGGTAATGCACAATTACAAAGAAAGCTCTTGTGTTTGACTGTGTAGTGTTGCTACAGGCACTGGGATCTCAATGGTATCCCAAAGACTGATGCTTTTAGAAGGCTACTGAAATTTGTTTCAAAGAACTGATTCAGAAAAATAAGAAAGTAATATTTCATACAATATTCTGATTAAATTATACTCAAATGTTTTGAGATTGAAGTTTTAAAAAAGATCTTAAGCTCTCTGAAAAATATATTCTTGATATTAATTTCTGATTGCAGCACTAATGTTTTTTTTAACATAAATAAATTATGCTACTATGCATTCTGGAGGGGAATTTGTGTTCCTTTAATAATTTCTTTTCTCTTCAGAATGCTGACATGGTCCAGAAAAGACATTTAAGATAAAAATGATGTAAAGGTGGATAAGAAATTAAATCACAAATACCATTTAACTGTAAATTCGATTTTAGGGTAATTTAAATCTCCCTACTGGAGTATTTTTCTCTAAATGCTCCTAATTTAAAAGCTTTTAAAGGAGTGTGCAAATTTTCTGATAGTTAATGCATTTTCCTTTTTCTGCCAAAATGCTTTAAGTTGCACAAAGTTAGCAGAATCCATGGTCTAAAAATATTGTTTATTCTCCAAAAGTCTTCTTTTTGTTTATCACAATCTGAATACCCAGCTCCAAATCCTGGGACCTTTAGGGCAACAATTGTCCCTGCACCTTTTCTGCTGGGTGAGTTACCTCTTACAGTCTGTGGCCCAGTTTTCTTCAGGCAAAGCTGAAGTGCATTCTGACTGGAGGTGGGGGGGTTGTTTTCTGCTTTGAGAAGGCATGCTTTTTGCTGTCAGGAGGTATTCTTTAGCTGGCCTGCGTGGAATGCAGAAGGATTGCTGTGCACTTGCGAAGACCAGCAGCGTGCCAGGCCTGAACTTCACCCCTACATGTTCTTTGGCACCAGAGGGTGCCTGATTTTTCAGCTGTGCTGTGAATATCCATGGGCCTCGTACTCTTAGTAAAACAATTAATATTTCCTGTATTCTTCATTTACCATTTGTGTCTCTTCTCATGCTTCCATTTACCTCTTCAACTCTCTTTATCCTTCCTCATGCTAGCTTCCCCACTCTCTTAATGTTAAAAATACCAGTTTTCGTAAGTGTCCTTGGAATCTGGTCCAGAAATGTTGTCAGTCATGCATCACTAAGTAGAAACAAAGCAGGAGCACCGATGTGGAAATAATAGACTGAAAAATTCATCAAAGAAATTTCATGTGAATTGCAGAAACTCATTAGAGGTCAGAAAAGGAGTATTAGAACCTAATGTTTAAGCAGTAGCGACTTTGTTTTCCTCATACTCAAATGGACATGCTTTCTCACTGTGTTCCTGATTTTTGATATTTTACTTGACCAAATTGTTTCCAAAAAATCACAAAGATCCTTTCAATAGTATCTGTGTACAATCAGACAAGCAGTCAGACAAGACTTATTATCTGCTGATCTTTCAGTACTTTCAATTAAGAAAAGGTAACTACTAATTAATGACATAAAATGGAAGCCAAACTCTAATTTTCTATCTGTCTAGACTATACAGACCTTCTCAAAAGGGACTGTAATTGTGCACAGGTATGCTGCTTTTAAAGAACTGACATTCCATCTCTGCAAAGAATTTTAAGAATCGTCATTTTGCTAAAACATTACCCCAGTTTACTAGACGGTGGGATCTGTAGAGTTGCTTTTCTGGAAAACTTTGGGATTTTTTTTCTTTTCTGAATACTCTTATTTTAATGCGACATCTATGTTTCATTGATTCTGCTGCAATTTTTGTCGTGGTGAAGTAACACTGCCTTCACACAAACTACCAGTAATAAAAATATAGTTTGCAGGATCCTAGCCTAAAAACTATGAGTTTTAAAAAACTCCTGTTTTTTAGTTTGTAGTCTTGCTGTTGTGCATTATCTTAATTAGCCTCAGTAATTAAATTATTAAATAATTGGCATTTACCCCTTACTAACAAACAGTAAAGCTTAGTGCTTTCTTTCTTGATCCCCTGAGACCTGCTATTTCAGTTCTTCATGCAACTCCTCATTTGTGGTGTTGGAGCTCTCGAAAGGCATGAAGTCAGTGCACAGCACTCTTAACTCTGCAGCACAAGCAGCACTGGGAAGGGGTTAACCTAGCTTATTCATTGTGCTTTCAGACAAACTGCATCTTCTGTGTGTCACCTCAGTGAAAAATGAAAGGCAATACCATGCTGACTATAGCTATTTAATGCTGGACAATGAACCATGTAGCTCAAGTTTGTTGTAGAGATCTGACTGACTTTTTCAACAATTATTTTTTATTGCTCATGGTTTTTGTAGGAATTCTGTTGTGGATGTGTATTTCAATAAAAATATTTTGGGTAAAGGATGGCTAATATTTTGCTGTAATAATATCAGGTTGGACATCAACCTGTCCTTATTCTCAGTTATAATGTTAAGTCTGCATACCAATATCGAAAATGTGAATTTGTTTCTGGTAATTTCATGAGCTGGTACCTCAGTAGCTAATACTGCATCAGCTAATACTAAATGAGCTAGTACTGGCTAAACTACTCTTCAGCTCATGCTGACTAGCTAAAACTGAATGAAAATAGAGATAATTTTAAAACTACATCATTGGCAGTTGCTGATTCCTCAGGTTTATTTGACAGTTGGCAATTTTATTTGAAGCAAGATATCTAGGATACTAGGAAAAATTCCTTCACCAAAAGAGTTATGAAGCACTCTAACAGGCTGACCAGGGAAGTGGTTAATTCATCATCCTTGGAAATATTTAAAAGATGTGATGTTGGGGTGCTTAGGAATATTTTATATGGTGGGTTGGCAGTGTTGGATTAATTGTTGGTCTCACTTTTCTTAAGTGTCTTTTCCAACTTAGATGATTTTATGATTCTCCCCTGGAAACTTCTACATAAAGCACTTATTTCTAAAATTCTAAAAAGTGTTCCATTAATATGTGTCTGATTATTCATAGTAACCTCTTTTTTGAAGTTCCTCAGGAATTCACTTGTATATACTTGAGACTGATATTTGTGCTTGGGTTCATTAGGAAAATGAAATGAAAACAGAGAATATCCTAAATTTGTGTTGCTATATAAGGCATTTTATCAAAACTCTTCACAAGATAATGATTTAAGGGACTTGGGCAGGATGGAGACATGGGCTCACAGGAACCTCATGAAGTGAAAACAGGAAAGTGGCAAGCCTTCTATCTGGAAAGGAACAAGCTCTGTCACACTGGAGGCTGACCGGCTGAAAAAACAGCCTGAGAGAAATGTTCAGGGAGTTCTGGTTGACCAAGCGTTGACCATAGATCAGTGATGTGTCCTTGGGTAAGGAAGGCCAACATTTTTCAGGAATGAGGTGATCCTTCTCTTTCACTCAGGCATGGTCAGGTGCATCTGGACTGTTGGGTTCAGTGTTAGGCTCCTCAGTATAAGAGAAACAGGGACATGACTGAGTGAGTTGATTGAAAGCCCACAATGGCAGTGCTGGAATTGAAATTCTGCCATACAAAGAGAAATTGAGAGCTGGGGCAGCTTGGCCTGATACGAGAAGGCTGACTCAGATGTTACCTGTGAATATATAAATATACCTGATGGTAGAGGGTGAAGATAGGAAAGCTGCAGTCTTCTCAGAGAACCCTAGCTGACAGCCCAAGACATATTTATAATTGTTACTGGTTACTCTGTTGTTGTCATTACTGCAATTATTCCAGGACTAACTGAGCACTGGAATAGGTCAAAAGTGTTTGCGTCCCCATTTTTGGAGATACTTAGAATTGAACAAAGCATGACCCCAGGAAAGGTTCTGTAGCTTACAAAGGTCTCAACCAGGTTCTGAACTAGGCACTCTCAAGGTTTGATATGCTCCTAATAATATTTATGTTGTATTTCAACTGTAGCCTATGGAAGTAAAGTATTTCTAAGCCTACTAATTTTATAAAATAGGGATAAGAATGTGATACCTTATACTAGCAAAAATAATGCATTTCCATAACACAACGAAGAATGAGAGAAAAATTGGCGGGCTAGTAATGGATTAGATTTCTTTTGTATAAAAAAGTGAATATCACACTGTTCACAATGGAAAGCAAACCAAAACCTCAAGGTGTTAACACAACTATTTACAATCATGAGGGAAGAAAACAAGTAGGAGAGATAGGTAACATACAAAACCAGTCTGTCCTTTCAAATTCTACACGCTGTAGTTTTATGCTACATATAGCAAAGAACTGTGTGATTGAGGTCTAAGAAACCTAGTATTTATTTCCACTGAAGATATAATCTCTCTTTTCATAAATATACCGTTAGTTGTCTATATAATCAATGTTCTTAAGTGTGTGGGTGAAATGCTGCACAAATGAAATCAGTTGGAAAAATCCTGTTTAAATTACAGAGTCCAGGACTTACATTGTCCTCTAAATTTAAACCGTATGAAACACTCCGAGTTCCACAGGCAGTAAGTAAATCATTGGCAAATAAACTTAGTATATTTAAAATAAAAGTTACAAAATTAACTAGATATCATTTAAAAAATAAGACTCTTGCACATGCTCAGTACATACCAACGCTAAGTTTTTAACTAGGTTGTTGGAAGCCCGTTGAATCAAAATGCCTACCATATAAACAGTGCTTTACTGTTTTACTTTCTCAAGTATCTGTCTTGAAAACTTGTAGATTAAAAAATTGGTATCACTTACTATATAAGTTCAGTAAATGTGAGTTCAGTTGGACTTGTTCTAATAGTGGGGGGAAGAAAAGGAAAGTGAATGTATATTTTCCTACTGAATGTCAGGCAAAAAAATTTTTATTTGAAATCAGGTTTGTTTTCAGTCCTGGATCGATTTTCATTAGTATTTCTACATTTATTTTTCTTTTACTTTCCTGACTTTCTAATGAAGTTTGTAACAGAGGAAAGGGTAGTATTTAAAGATGGGTGGCAATACTGAATTATTTTAGTTGCACAGCATTCTGAAAAAAAATACTTAAAAAGACTTTAAGGAAAACTCTTTAAGTTTGTATTACTTATGTTTGTTTGTACCAAGAAGCATAACCAACAGGTGAAGGGAAGTTATTCTCACCTTGTGCTCCATTCTTGCAACACCCCGCCAAGAGCACTGTGGCCCAACTCAGTGACCCCCGACATTATCAGAATGTACCTCTGTTGGAATGAGTCCATGGGGGGCCACAGTGGTGGTCAGAGGGCTGGGACAGCTCTCTTATGAGGACAGGCTGAGACAGCAGTTGTCTCCTGTTCAGCCTGGAGAAGGTTTTGGGGAGACCTTTGAGCATTTTCGAGTTCCTAAGGGAGGCCTATAGAAGGGCTGGAAAGTGAGTTTTTACAAGTGCATATGGGGACCGGACAAGGAGTAATGGCTTTCAACTGAAAGAAGGTGGATTTAAAATAGACCTTGGGAAGAAATTCTGTATTGTGATGGTGAGGAGGCACTGGAACACGTTGCCCCAAGAAGCTGTGGAAGTTGCATCCCTGGCAGTGTTCAAGGCCAGGCTGGGTGGGTTTCTGAGCAATGGTCTGGTGGAAGGTGTACCTGCCCATGATAGGGGGATTGGAACTTGATGATCTTTGAGGTTCCTTCCAACCCAAACCGTGTTATGGTTCTATGTTGATGTCAAATGTATACAATTATTAGTCATAAAATATTTATAATTTTCATCTGTTCACTCTTGGATCTAATTGCTAGTTTGTTCTCAATAATGAGTGAGAAACCCAGTGGTGACCAAAGATTTGTAATACAAGGCATTACCTCTTTCACTGGTTGGAAATAATAAAAGTACATCTCAATACATCTTGACCTCTAGTGTGCAGTGAAGCCATGTAGTTTAATAATTCTGTTTGTGAAGAGACTTTGTAATGATAAGAAGTGGAATTTAAGTACAGCAAAGGAAACTGCTTAATAATGGTGAAAACAGTTATAAATGAAAAAAACCCAAAATGTTCTTTTGATTCATCTAGGCTGGCTATTTTCCTGTGCCATAAGGAGTTTGCAGGCTGATCACAAAGAAATGTGAATATTTGTGCTTTCTTTTTGAGTGACAGAATTCCATAGGTGGAAATACTGTGCTACGATACTGACATTGTTCTCTTGCATTTAATTATTCATCAGTGAAATGTCACACACACAGATAGAAAAAAAAGAAGGTAAATGTAGGTAGTTTAGACTAATTGAAATGACAGATTGGATAACCGAAGATTTGAAAGCCTCAACTATTCCTTCTGGTGAAAATAGTAATCCTGTGGTGTTCCCTACAATACAAAATCATCTTTGAATAGGAGCTGAGGTTTAATGGTAGGATGTTTCCAAATAATGACTAATCGGCTACTGTTGCTACCTCGGCCTTTTATTTAAATAAAAAAGGAATGGACAGATGCACTTTTCTGTTCATCTGGTATAGAAATTGATGGATATCCAGAGTATGAAAGAAAGCATTTCTGTAAAAGTTTTGCAATTCAAAAAAAGAGTGATTTGCACTAGAATTTTGGATATGAGTGAAGAATACTTGTGGAAAATAAATTAGTTTTGTGGATTAAGTTAAAAATGTATGAAAAAATCTTAGAAATGAATAGTTATAAGCAAATTGTCAGATTAAGTTAGAAATGCAAATTTTACAAGTGCATGCAAGATTAATGTGGAGAAATTAATATATTTTATATCTGTTGCAACCTTTTTTTTAAAATGTAGCATAGTTGTACTGATGTATATATGCAAGGGTTGCGCACTTTAATTACCGTTACAGCTTCACTGCACGCTAGAGGCTTTTAAAAAAGGAGCTCAAATGCAGACCAGATATAATACTCAACACCCTTTTATATACTAAAGGAGTGCTAAAATAATATTCATTAATGCAATATATTTATAATTTAAGAAGTCTTTTCCTTTAGGAGAGGTTAGGCTTTTGACAACTTGGAAGACAGTTCACTATTTTAATCAATATGTATTTAATACAGTTTTTATTTCTATAAAAGCATGTAGATTATACAGATACTCTTATGCCATTTGAATTCACAGTAATCTTACAAATATATGTGGTATCAATTACTCTCCTGCTATGCAACAGTGTAACTCAATAGAGCCAGATTTTTGTATATGTTGTTAACAACAGAAACCACCAAATCTCATGCAAGTTTATTTTCTACTTTACCTCATGTGATGGGAGTCTCAGTATCAATGGTATTCTAGAATAACTTTCTTCAGAGCTTTCGATTTATTTAATATTCAAAGTAGATGAACTCTGTTTCTTTTGAAAAACATTTTTCTAAAACTAATATAAAGACATCTTATCACAATAATAGTTAGAAATCACTAAACGAAATATATTTTCTGTTGCAATACTTACGCTTGTCATTCTTCATGTTATCCTCCTGGCATCTGCTTCAGCTACTTTTCTAAGTAAAGAATAGGATTAAATGAATTATAAATAAGGCATTGTGATTGAATCTAATCTGAATGTTTAAAATACTTAAAAAAAGTATTCAGCAAATAAATACAGTGATGTAACTTGAGAAATGTAATATTTGCAGCATCCTGTCTTTCAGTCACATCAAAGTATAAACACTTTGTATTGTGTTCAGGTTTATTCAGAAGTTTGATAGAACTTCTGCCATCTCTGCCTTTTTCCCTTTTTTTTTTTTTAATTTCTTCAGGATTAGGACAAATTTCTTTGAAAGAACTTCTTCTCTCTCAAAGTATGGGTTCTCCAATAAGTATGGGTTAGTAACCTCCAAGTGTAGCTCTTCAGCATCTGTCTTACAGGCACAGAGCTGTACTGGTAGGTTTCATAAAGAAACTGAGGGATACATTTACAGCTTGTTTTAATTTTATGTCATTAGTCATACACTAATTGACCTATTGATTGGACATGAAATTATTGTTCCAACTTAATAAATAAATTAATTTATAGATATTCTGAGAGGCCCAAGTCATGCAAAAACGTCGCAGAATAACATTTTAAATTAATATTGTAGTAAGTGAAACTTTAGTGTGAAATAAGATGTAATTTCTGTACTTTTTATCAGCAACCTATATTATATTTTAGGCATACAGTAATAGATTTAAAATAATGAATTTTTAAATTTAAAATACTGTATTTACATAATAAAACATCTTATAACTGTTGTAATGATACAAACATTCTTGATAGGTACTATCTTTTATAGAATAGATACATTTTTATTTCATTAAATAAATTACTGTCAGGTCATGCAGACACTTCTGATAGTGGCAATTGCGTGACTTGTCTTGATAGCATTTTTCTTCTCTCAGCCTGGAGCATAATTTTTTGTGCATTCAGTCATTATTTCTCTTTCGCTTCTGTTCCTCCCCCCTACCTTTAGCACAGTGTCTTATTGTCTGAGTCCTCACATAAGTGATTTTCCTCCTTTTGCCATATTGTGGAGTATGTATGTCAGTGCTGCAAGACATCACAGAATGAAAAGGAGGTCAACCAGTAGTTATACCAGATGATGCAAGCAACATTTTCTTTCTGTTCTCCGTCATCTCTGTTACTTCCTTTCATTTGAGACATGACAACTGTAACTGTCTTCACTTACTCAGTTTATTTATCTTTCTGGTTTTGCCTTATAAAATGGATTTGGACCAGTGGCAGCTGGAGAAACCACCTTGGTGGTTGGAATTCCCCTTAGTGGTATACATTCCTTAGTTTTGTAGTTTTGGACACCAACCCAGACTGCCATGAAATAATTAACATTCTAATTAAGAAAATTATACAGCCTGTGGATCAAGCTCCTTTATTTCTGCCCCTTTACTTTCAGCTGGGTTACCAATCTGCTAGAATCCTGTTGGTCAAGATGCCCTTATAAATGAAGTAAGGTCCAGAACAATAATTATTGGAAAAGGCACTTAGCAGGCACTCAAGGCTTATGTAGATCACATTTTCTCCTTTCTCAGTTCCCTTCTAAAGGCTGCCAGTATCAATCAACAGCAAATGAATATAAGCAAGCAAAAATTTTATCTTATAGATACACCTGTATAATAACACTTAGAACAGAACCACACTAAATTTGGATTGATGTAGGATTTTTAGATAAAAAAGACAACTTGACACATACATATATTGGTTGAAGTCTTCTAAAATTTTTTCTCCTTTTTATTATTATTTACATCTTTTTCTTATGATAGTTTTTTGTTCGTTTTTTTGTTGTTTGGGTCTTTTTGGGAGAGTCAATGAGCATTTACCTTGTAAGGTCTATGTTTTTGTAAAAGAGTCTTATACATATTCAAAGAGGGATTTTCTAAAGCATATGAAAGAAGGATGCCTGGTTCCCATTGAATTTTACCAGGCACTAGGAGTTTAAAATCCCATAGAGATTGATCAGGTAAATTAAAATCACTGACAGAATCAGTAGCTGAACATGAAATAAAATGAGTATCGGTTCTGTCTGGATTTTATGCTCTAGCTTGTCATGAAGCATCTTTCCATTTCTCATCATTTTGAAAAGGCAGATGTTCTGCAAATGGAATCTCAAAAGGAAGTTTATAGGACACGAATGTGAAAGTGGTGGATGTTGTGCTATAGAGGGGTAAAATTAGCCTATTTCAACATTGGAATAAATCTCTTACAGAACTCTAAACCTTTGAATTTCATGATGAATTAGTTCTTGAAATGAATAATTTGAAAACTCATATTATTTCTAAAGTATAGGGTTAGGGTTAATATATAGCCTACACTTAGTTTCGTTCAGTTTGGAACACAATTGTTATTTTAACCTTGCAGATGCAGCCAGTAAAACATTGCAAAAGGGGGAAATGAAGGGAAAAAAGAGCACTTTTGAGTTTTCTCTATCACATTACATCTGCATAAAAAAATTTAATCAGCACTATTGAATGATTAATGAAAAGGAGAGTGGCAGCCACCCACCCAGAAACTCATCTGCCTTTGAAAAGATTTAATTTAGGTGTTGGTAGCTCTCTCTTATAGTTCCTGATTTTCCTGACATTGCATTGTTCCACTGGCCCCTTGCCTCTGAAGAATTTTCACACATTTATTTTTTTGCTTCTTAAGATTTGCAAAATTCTAAATGCTTGCATGGTTCTAGTTGAAAGATACCAGAAGAATCCTGAGGGATGAACAGCTACTTAAGATGGTAAATAGATTATTGTCCTGAAAATGGTAAATTGATAAGTTGGTTTCCTTTGAGATTTAATTGTTTGTGACCAATGGGGCTGTGCCTTATAACTCTGCTTATCATTTGAATAAACCTTTTTCTTCTTTTGTGTTTACACACTAGTCTCTTTGTTCTCCTTTCCAAAGTACTTATCAGTAGCAGTTAGCCTTTATTTTTGTAAGCTTATTGAGTTTTCTCTGAAATACACAATCCCTTTTTCTTACCATGGTACACCTTATCTCTGTGTTTTCCATGTGGAGTGCACTTTGTTGCACATGGATAACTGAAATCTGTGTAAGCTTTAGGATGTAATATTGTCAAAGAATATGATTTTTTTTTATTATCATTAGCATTAGTTTGTCTCCAACTCTGTGAGGAAAGTGTATACATACTCTTTCCAGAAACTTCTTAGCCTTTGAAATAGGTGCATTTCTTTTGCTTTTCATAATTTCATGATTCATAAATATATATGTATTTTTGATGCATATAATAGACACCCTTTGCAGTTGTCTTAAGCACTTTACCATGTACTTTTTACGGTGGTGACTTACCCTATTTCAGTTGTTTCAGTACTCTAGATCCAATTTCTTTAATGTGGTATTTAGATCCTTTTCTATAATGGAAACAACTTCCATCCTAGCAAATGGAAAACCCTTTTAGTTTTGTATCACCATTAGCACGTATCATTAGCTAATTCTGTTTTCTGCAGCCAAGTGAATAATTAGAATTCTTAAAGTCCCAAAGTTGGTCCTGCAAGAGCAATATTACAAATTCATGTAGCTTTATTGCTAGGGTTTTTTCCAGCTTAGTTCAGGATAGTTTGTTAAATATTTTATGTTTCATAAAATAATCACAGTTTGTTTTTATTTTAACTATTAATTTCCCATTTCATGATGCCTTGCTGAAGAATACAGTGCCTCAATACAAATATATCAGTTGTATCCTCTTCCCCTGTATATAAAAAAATAAAGTATTTTTTCAAAGAGAGTAGATTGATTTAGCCTAGTCCAGTTTTGAAAAATCACTGGTCTGAACTATCCTGGTTGCATTTTTCCTTTGTGTTTTTGTCTATTATTTATGTCAAAGCTCACCTGCAACACGTATGTCTTTATACACATAGGAACTGTGTTTTTGTTCATAAATATAGCATGAAAAAAATACAATGACATGAAGGTTTTTTTCTTATTTGACCTATAATTGCATTAAATAGAATCCCTTATTGGGATCCTCCTAGCTATATTGTGATAATGGCTTTTATTTTAGTACAGATGATCAGACAATCTTGGTGTCATTGTGATATGATATAGTGTAGGAATATCTTTACTTTTTGCCATCTACTTTTTAAATATTTTGCTTACACAAGATGTTACAAACTAAAGCTCTTGGTCAGTGGGAAATTCTTGGCATGGCTTTAAAGAATGTACTTAACTTGTCAATGTATAATATCCAGATGAATAAAATCTGTTGCTTAAATTCATATCTGAGGAGTCCTGCTGAATTCAGTGAAATTAAAATGTTAAATGTCTTTTTAAATGTATCATAGAATTATGCTGATATATTATACAATAGCTGGAATTCTGTGAACAATCTCTAAAATTTATTAATACTTGTCTAATGCATTTAAAGATTAGTTTAGCTTCTTCACTAATAGCATACACATGTATTCTGAAGAGATTTCGATGCCTTATTTCATTAATGATTAGGGGAAAAAAGGTCCGCTGTTGACAAATGTAGATAATACTGCTGTCCACAAAACAGAATACTTCTTCATAAAAAGGAAAATAGTGTATTATATATTTGGTTTTTATCTGGATTTTAATTCTGTAGACATGAAGTGAGCTTTGGTCTCAGCAAATTTCACTGCTATACTTAAGTGCGGTGGCTTAACCGTGGCTAGCTGATGGGTGCCCGCACAGCTGCTCTGTCACTCCACCTTCTCAGGGGCAAAAAATCAGTACAGTCAGGACTTGGAAGAAAAGTATAAGAGATATTTACTCAATTTGAAGCACTCTTGTAAGGCTTGTGCTGATACGGAGTCAGGATTTATGGCTGCTGTGTCAGGGAAGATTTAGGTTCGTCCCCTAGGCTTGTTATTAGGGAAAAGTTCTTCCCCCAGAGGGTGGGTGAGCACTGGAACAGACACCCCAAGGTAGTGGTCATGGCCACAAGCCTGATGGAGTTCAAGGAGTATTTGGACAATGCTCTCAGGTACACGATGGGATTGTTGGGATAACCTGTGCAGGGCCAGAACTTGGATTAGTGATCTTCATGGGCCCCTTCCTGGATATTCTGTGATTCTGTGGTACCACTGTAAAGTTGGAATTTATAGACACTTTGTAACATTGAAAATCTCTTGGGTTGTGTTGAAGTGATAAGCATATCTACTGTCTTTGATTTCCTTTTTCTTCATTTTCAAAGAATTGCAGAATCAGGATTGTTTGGGTTAAAATGAATCTTTAAATATTATCTAGTCCAATCCCCTCTGCCATGGGAAGAGATATCTTCAACTAAATCAGGTTTCTCAGAGCCCCATATAACTTGGCCTTGAACACTTGCAGGGATGGGGCATCTACAACTTCTCTGGGCAATCTGTTTTAGTATCTCATCACCCTCATGGTGGCTTCTACTTGATGCCATTTTCTTTGGATGTGGTCTTCTATCTAGTTTCTTTTTCTTCTGATAGTAGATCTGTCAAACAAATATCTTGTCTATTTTGTGGTTAGAATGTTGTGAGGGACTGTGCCAAAGGTCTTACAGAGGTCTGCATAGATCATGAATTGCTCTTCCCTTGTCCCACTGACACAGTTACTGTAAGTAAATTAGTCTGGCAGCATTTGCACTTGGTATAACCATGTCTGTCTCCAGCTATTTCCCTGCCTTAATTTGTCTTGCTGCATCTTCAAGGAAGACCTTTTTTCTAATTTCACTAGGCATGGAGGTCAGACAGATGAGCCAGTCCATGATGTTTCTTTTTTCCCAGTCACTGGACTTCACTTTACTGCCACAACTTTTCAAATATGATCTTAAGGGGCTTGGCATCCCTGTTGCCATTCTCTCCCTCAGGATCCTGGGATGTGTCTGTTGGGTCCCATGAGTTGCTTAATGCTTCTAATGTGAAATTTTTCTGATATAATTTTCTTTATTCTTGCTTATAGCATTCAGGCCTCTTGCAATGCCTGAAATTTAAAAAAAACCCCACATCTTTTTTACAACAAGAATTCATCTTCCTTCTGGAACAATACAATTTTTTTTGGTTTTTTTCAAATTTAAAATTTCAAATTTCCTCTATGTGTTGGAACCCTGGATACTGAGAATTTTAGACTTTCTGTGTAGAATAACACAGACGCTCAAGAGAACACTACATTTGACCTGAGGCTGTAGAGAAAGCTTCCAAAATTAAATTATAAAACTAGGATTATAGATGTGTAGTTTAAATAGAAGTGTAGAATATCACCTAATAAAAAATTTAGAATTTAAGGTTTTAGAATGTAGTAATATATATAGAGCTTAGGTGGAGGTTTTAGGGTGGTGACTAATCCTTCTTCATCATCTTCTTCATAGGTTTAGGTGGTATTTTATAATTAGACAAAAAAAGTCCACATTATGGAACACGAATAATTAGGTTTTGGGTTAAGAATAAAAATAATTTAGGTGTCATTTCTTAATTGAATAGTTTTTCCTTAAAAAACCTTGTAGAGACAAATATGGAACCATTTTGTAACTTGTTAGTGAAATACTGTAAAACTCACAACGTGTAAGACTGTAATATAGATAAGAAATAATAAACATCTGATTCTGAACACAAAATATCATCTCAAACACTTTCAATCCCAACCCTAACAAAAACTGAAAAAATACCAGAAAAACAGACACTTACAGATTTCTATATTCTTTCAAAGAATTCAGAGTGTAATGTTCAATCTCAGGTTTTTTGTCTGTTCTTCGTTCTGTTGTATTTTTTTTAATTTCAGGAAAAAATATTAAGACTTAACGTATATATATCAAGAACTTTGCTGTTTGTATATGTATTTTGTTTTCTTCAGTGTCGACTGAAGTGCATCATTCAATTTTAAAAGCTTGGTAACTATTTAAAATTTTACAATCAGAAAATCTAGCTGAAAACAAAAAAAGGTAAGATAAGCCCACTAGGAATTTTTGCAGGACAGCGAGTCTATCATTCTTGCATTTTTAAGAAAAAGAGACTTATAACAGTTTTTTGTTTCAGGTGAAAGCTGGGGCCACTTATAGTGTGAAAGTCAAGTGTTAAATCTCTGTCGTTTTCTCTCTCTTTTCCATTACTGTAAAGGCTGAAAGGCTTTTTTTAGCTTCTCTTACTTTCTGGTAACTGCATGAGATTCATCCTGATACTAATAGATGTTCTTGGGATCTAGTCAGATTAATATTTGCAAAGTATATTTTTGTACTTTACTGAATATTTGATTGTATTTACTTTACGAGATGTAATTGCAAAAAAAAGCACCAACAGTATTTCATACCACTTAAAATGTATTCTCACATTTAATAGCCATTTTCTTCATATGAAAAATAATCAGAAAATAACTTACATCTGTTGACCAAATGTTGCGTGTTATCCATGAGATACCAGCGTGCCCTCATGACACAATGGGGTGCATTAGGAGGAACATTGCCAGCAGGTCAAGGGAGGTGATCCTTTCCCTCTGCTCAGCCCTGGTGAATCCTTACCTGGAGTGCTGTGCCCGGTTCTGGGCTCCTCAGTCCAGGGGAGACATGGGACTCCTGGAGCAGATCTAGTGGAGGGTAACAACAGTGTTCAAGGGACTGGAGCATCTCTCTTAGGAGGAAAGGCTGAGGGAGCTGGGCCTGTTCAGCATTGAGAAGAGACAACTGAGTGGGGACCTTGTCAGTCTATCAGTATCTGAAGGGAGGGTGATAAGAGGATGGAACCAGGCTCTTCTCAGAGGTGCCAAGCAATAGGGCAAGAGGCACAGGCAGAAAATGATGCACAGGAATTTCCACCTGAACATGAGGAAGAACTTCTTTACTATGCAGGTGACTCAGCAGTAGAACAGATTGCCCAGAGGGACTGTGAATATATCCCCTTACTGTGGATATATCCCCTTACCGGGGATATTCAAGAATTGTCTGAATGCAATCCTGTGCACTGGGATGATCCCGCTTAGCTTGACTCTAATGATGGCCTCTTCAACTGTACCCATTCTGTGATTCTGTGATTAGCTTTACCTACTACTTATTTGCATTTTGGTCTTCAAATTCAAAAATTACAAGCTTTTAACCCTCATATATCATACAAAGTATAGCAACCTTGTCCAGCAGTAGTCTTAATTTTATATAAACCAGTGCCTCTTTGTATCTTCTTTTGGTTTCTTCTTTGTAAGAAGACAGTTAAAGCTGACTGTCATAAAAAAGTTTTATCTTGGAGACTGAGCCAAGTAAATCTTGTGTGTACTTGCCAGAGTTTTTGTAATAAATAAGGGGATTTAATTATTTTGGGGAATAGATTCTCAAAGCTATTTTGTAGGTTTTTTTATAAAGGGTTTGTCAGTATTTTGAGAAGGAAAGATCCAGGAAGCACTTCATGTTGTGTTACTTGAAATGTTTAATTGCAGGTATTCTCTTTCCTTGATTTTAATATCTCCTAAAATTCTTTAAAAATAAAAAGATTTTCCATTCTTCTCTAAAAATCTAAACCAAAGATAAAGCTATTATTCTTGTAAATGTCATAAAATATTTTAGCAAACTGGTTTAATTTCTTTTCTCCAAAACATATTTTGGAAATTGCCCCTTTTGCTTTTATGCGTGTGTGTATTTTTTTGTATGTATGTGTGTAAATTTTCACATCCTGAAAAAATATTGCTAACCTCCAGTTTCTAGTTTATGATAAGAAATTAAAAAAATAATTAATGAAAATATCCCAGATATCAACTTCATGTAAGCATGTATGTGGTACAAGTAAAATTTCTAGTTTCTGGAGTTTGGAGTTTCACTGTTGCAGTAATGTTTTGGTTACTACTGACTCTTTTTGGTGTAAAATAAATTCATTATGCAGCTTGTATTCTCCCTTTTTTATATCTATAAAAAATGTATAAATTCTGAAAAAACCCAACTGAAACTAAACCAACATTCAGGACTACTTTGTGTTTGCAGCACCCTTTACGCAAAGTACTAAGGTTTTTGACCTTGTGTTTTTATGGAGAACTTTTTTGTATTTATTTAACTTCAAAGCTTTTCCTGTTCTGTTAAGGAATACATAAGGTTGTTAGGTTATTAGGCTTATGAAAGTTTTTTTAATTTATACATGCTCTTTTTTCCATATCACAATGGGAATATGATACGGAAATACCTTCTTCTTATTGCATATTTTTTATTAATTTGTTTTATCTTCCCAGCTCTAGAAAATTTTTGCTTTTTAAATTTCAGTTATAGGTGTAACATTTAAGTGCTCAGTCTGGTATCTTATGAAGTGCTGCAGAGGTTGTTTTGAAGCATTTGAAATAAAGAAACCTAAGATCAAGGTCTAGAGGCGTAAGTAGTCCTAGAGTTTGCTTGCAGTATACAAAATTCTTTTTTTCTGATTCAGCAACATGGGTTTTCAATGTTGAAAAGTTAGAATTTATGGCAGTCTTCAGTCATGCACAATAATTTTCCATAGAGTAAAGAAAAATTGTCAGAAGGAAAACCCTCTTTCATGGATGGTTTGAATGAGATTCAAACCATTCATAAGGGCTCTTTGACATTGCTGCAGTTGCTAAGCCCTTGGATCAAAACACAGTCTAAATATGAAGTATGGTTTAAAATCTAAAGTAGTTTTTAAAGACCTTCTGTTTAGGTAAACCAGTGAATAATTGACTAAAACAAATATGAAAAACCTAATCAAAGTCCTAGGGAGTATTGGGGATATTGCAGATTTTCTTTATGATAAAATTGATGGACATTTTCATGCTGGGAGCGAGTACTTGCATGAAGACAGAGAAACATCTTACGACTGATGAAACTGTGTCAATGTTTTAAGGTCTCAGGCTCATTGTAAATATCCTTTAGTTCAACTAGAATCAGTCACTCATGTAGTTGTGTCAGTTTTCATTAGATCAAACACAGAGAGGAACAACAGATTTGAAATCACAACTGTAGTATCTTTGCATAAATCTCATATTTCTACTCATATCTTTACCAGCTATAACTAATTTTCTTCCAGAACCCATTTCTCATATATTTGAGGAAAGATCATGGCATGAAACAAAAAGGGATCTGTATATGGAGTGAAGGAAGGAGCAGTTATTCTGTCTCCATGCATGCATCACCATTCAATTCCAACCTGTGAGAGGGATCTTAAAATGACTACAAGTCATCTAGTACCCAGTGTCTTAAGTGCTGCCCAGATGCTCCAGTTCCTAAGGGACTTTTGAACAGGTTCATACATTCCAAAGCATCTGTTTATGAAGTTTCATAGTATTTCTAAACTAATATTGTCATAATTTTTCTTTGGACAGAAGAGCTTTGTAGGTAGCTTTGTTTTCTCCTCAAGACACCACATGTCCCTATTGAAGTTATTTAATATTTTAACTGACTACTCAATCCTAGTAGTGTCACTGGTGCAATGGGTAGTGTCTTTTGGTGGGATGTAGGAAAAGCCCATACTAGAGAACATGTATTTTTTTCAATAAAAAACAGGAAAAGCTTTGGGTAATATAAAAATGGGCTGTGAGTTAAGGTACTTCTCTCATGAGAAGAACTCATGTGACTGTATATGATCAACTGCAAAGCAGCAAGTTTCTGCCATCCTTTCAAAATGACACACACATGAGAAAATCACTGTAGTTCTAGCAGAATGGTCACTAGTAACAATTCATGCCCATTCATCATACACTGGATGTCAATAATGGATCCTCTCACCCACAAAACTTTGGGTGTAAGTAATAAGTAATTAAGGATTAAGCACGTTCTTCATTTTTCATCCTGAATTGGGACCTGGAGGAATCATAAGGAAAAGATGTTGCATCGTTATGTTATTGGTATTTTTTCTTTGTAGTGCAGTCTGAATTAGATACTTATTTATTTCAGAGACAATTTTTATCTGTTTTTTTTTTTTTTTAAGATGATGAAATTCAGAATCTAACTATTGTTGGAGGGCTTATGAATATCTTGTTGATCTGAAGGAAACAACTTCAAATATTTGCTGTTTCTAGGATCTGGGTATGCTGCTTGATAGCTTTTTGATACATTTCAAAAGGTCATTTGGGTTAGATCTGGACATCTATGGAGATGAAGTGACTGAGCATTCAAGTCAACAAAACGTATTGGGAGAATTATTCGCCTATTTTTTACCTGAAGTATATGAACTGTCAACACAAATTTGACAGACTGAAAGATACATTAATATATCCTGGAGGCTGTGAAGAGTTTTTCTCTATTTGTATATTTTTTTATAATTCATACCTTCTCTCCCACTTTTTTTTTTTCCTCTAAGATAACAATTTTTCTATTTATTCATGTGTGTATGTGAGATTTCTCAGCTGAAGGTAATGATTACCAGTGCTTGGCATATCTTTGTGTTTTGCCAGTGCCCATGGTTAGGACACATTCAGTGAGGGAGCCCTTTCTTGTAATAAAGACTAAGGTTTGTCTGGTAAGCATGTGTGTCCTGTTTAAAATCCTGAGAAATAAATGGTGGCTGGAGAGTCATCCAAAACTCTTTTAATCACCTTCATGATGGTAAGCGAGGTGAACTTTCCAAGTGTTGGGTGTGGTGAAATGATGGGTTGCCAGAACTTGGAGTCATGTGATGGAGAAGGCTAATGAGCCTTAAGCCTCAGTGTGAGGAGGTATTGAGGTGTTGGATAGGAGAATGTGAGTGAGGGAGAGGAGATGGAGACTATTAGGTTGTCCCCCTGATGACCCCAGCAGAGTCCACGAATGGATCACAGGACTGAGCCACAGCCTGTCTGGGCCAGCAGTCTCTGTACTGCTAGCACTGACAGTGCCTTGAAAAGTAATCTGTGTAACTCTGTAGGAAGCAGTGTGACACTTTATTGGACAATGTTCCAGAGTGGCACAAAGATAGTACTTCTTCTGGGTCTCATCATGGAAGTGTATGCTGCTTGAAGTACATTAAAAAACCCCAAGATCTCTAAAACAGATGTGTTATTTAAGTAATGGCTATGTAGACTATATTTTTGAAGGAGGATCAGGAAGCTTGATTATTCTTTGGATGAAACTGGCTGTGGATAAACATATGAATGAAGCATGTTTTATCACTGTATTTATTACATTATGCATTAGTTGCAAGTTAATGTGTTGAATGTAGAGAATTAAATGACTTTTTCATGTTGCTAGGAAAAAGAGGATCAATTTTTTTCCTTGAGAAATCTTGTCTGTTTGCATAAACTCCCATTTTTACTGTTTCTGGTGTTACATTTGCATGTGATAATGAAGGCAAAGTCACATAAAACAAAAATTCTGACCAGAATAATAATCCCTTGCTATAGCTATTGCAACACTTTAATGATAAAACAATCTTCACATATATATGAAAAGAGTTGTGTTTATTTTTTAGAACACGAGGTTCACTTTCCTTTCATAAGTCAGCCTTTTAGATCCATAGTAAAGAAAACCTGTAGCACTCTTAAGAACGAGAAAAATTTGATTCATTAGTAATGAAATTCCTTTTTTAAAATTGTCATATATACTTACATCAGAATCTTTTCGTGCCTTCTTTAAATGGGTGTAGTTTTTAGACTGGTCTTATTGGCAAGAGCTCTATTGAAATTCTTGACTTGCATATGTTTCTGTCCATGGGTATGAGAGAGGTTAAAAAAAGAGGGAAAAAGCTTGTGGATAGTTCTAGTTGCGTTAGATTTTTTTTGTTGCCTTGGAGTAGTTGTTGTTGTTGTTGTTGTTGTTTAAATTTAATAAGTAGCCTGGCAAAGACCAAGGAAGCAAAGGAAATAAAGCATCATTTGACTCTTTACCACAGAAACTAGTGACTTTTCTATCAGAAATTGCTTCAGAAGTTACCAAAGCCCATTTAGCCAAGTTTAATTAGAAAATAAAGGTGAGGATTGTTGTTAAAAAAATAAAAAGTACTACTTTTAGCTAAGTGTGTAGAGTTTCACTGATGCTTACTGTAAGTTCAAGAGTGAAGTTATTTTTAACAGCTATCTTAAAAAAATGACATGTATATTATGTGGAATTATGTAACATTTTTGCATATTGGAATTTAATCCCAAGACTTTGCAAGGATTTGTAGTGTGTCATTAAACTCTAGTTAATTCATAAATACTGTTTTACTTGAATTTTGAATAGTCTGTGATATTCTTAACACAACCCCAGCTAAATCGTACCAGCTGTGGACAGTGATTAATGCAGTGAGCAAGGAAAGCTCAGCATGCATGAAAGAAGAGCATAACAAGGACAAAGCAGACACACTGTTGATTGTAATGAAGCTGGATTCCCATGAGGGGCAGCAAATAATATTACTTTTCTTTCTTTCTTTTTTTTTTTCAATTTAAATTAGGTATTGGCCATTGACTATTTATTTTCTAGATTATGTTTATTTATTCTCCAGTGGGTCAACAAACTTACTTGAAAAGGCAGTGCACTTAATAGACATTGCAGATAAAGCTTAAAAGTAACAGTAGGTTCCTACTTTTAAAGTGAAGTTCATATTTTCTTTTACTGGCATGCACTATTACATACACAGTGTTGATTCTACAGGGCTCAGGTGCTCTTCATTAAAATCGCACTATTTTAGTCGTATCTTCTTACAGTTTTTAATTCTAATGGAGTGCTGAATTTGTCCCATCCTGGCTTGTCCCTGAATTGTTTAAAGTAAAATACAAATCAAGTGTTTTGTGCAGTAAAACATTAAGGCTTGATCACAGAAGTGGTAAAAGCTCATTCCTATTATCAGGCAGTAATCAAGTAATGTTATCGTGAATCAGCATGAAGTAATGTGTTCACAGCAGTTCTGTTATTCTGTGTAAAACAGTGATAGTCTGTGTTCCATGAATAGAAGTTACAGCTGTGAATACTCAAAGAAGAAATGTGCAGTACCAAGAAGTTTCGGACTTTTTTCTGTTTGAATTGTAATCCTCACTGTCTTTTTATTTCAGTGAAAATTATTATAAATTGGTGTCTCTTCTATCCATTGATGGTAAATGTGAAAATAAGTAAAACCAAGACAAAATACCCCAACAAAACCCTCTGGTGGTAGGAATGGGTTTAACCAAGACTTTCTACAGTAAATAAACCATGAAGATATTAAGTGTATTGAAATGGTGCACCAAAACTAAGGTAGTTAATGTGGTTTTACTTGAACTACAGTTAATTGAATTAGATCAAAAATTGAAGAAACATAAAAATATATTTGGTATAGTAAAGCTTTTTTTTATGAAGCTAAATCAAGCTTGACTTTCGACATTTTATCATAAATCAAATTTACTTGCTAAATAAGATGGTTGGGCTAGATGGTTGATGGTTGGACTGGATGATCTGTAGAGTGTTTTCCAACCTTGATGATTCTGTGATTCTGTGCAATGATTCACTTATCAGAAGTCCTGGCTGAACCTTCCCATTGCACACAGCTTACTGTGAGAGAACCTCTCCAGCTACAAACAGAGGTTAAAAGGTGTGGTTTTTGGCTAAAAATGTGAGGATACAGACATGCATTTTTATTTTCATGGTACTCCACACCAAATCTTACCTTTTTTTCATTTCAACTCCTCTTAGCTTACATCAGACATCCTAAGGCAATTTTTGTTTGAGACCATTAAGCACTAATGTTTTTTTTCCTGAAGTCTACCAGCATGGAAAATTAATTTTGCCTGTATATTATTTATTGCATCATGACAACTACTACTGTCATTATGCTGTGGTGAGATTAATAATCCTTCTGACTGAAATCCAATGTTTCAAATTTAGACTATTTGAATGCCTCAGGAAGATGTTCTGCAAAAATTGGTTCCCATTGCATTTTAGTTCATATCTGGTTGCATTGGTGTCAGAAATGGCTAATGAAGATAGTTGGTTTCTTCCTGGAAATAAATTGCATTAAGTTACCTACTGCAATAATCCACTGATTTTATACAGGTAACTGTCAGCAACTGTGAGACATTTGTAATGTTGACTTCCTACTTACGTGGCTGGACTTGAATTTAGAGAAATGACGTACTCTCATTTTCCAAGTATACCAATAGTTTTCTAGCTCAGCATGTCTCAGATTAGTTATTCTCTGCCTTTATTTTATAATGCAGTTATACATATATTGCAGTGCCTGTAGATACATTATAAATTGAAAATAATATTTCAAAATATTGTAAATTTACTCCATTTCACTTGCAAAGCTGCTTCTTCGGCGAATTATTTTTTACTCCATAAGATACTAATGATTTTCCAAATACCAAATGTGTGCGCAATGAACATCAATTGCAAAACAAAATGAAATTGTCTTTTGACTATTTAATCTAGGCATTTATGGATATTTGGTTAGAATGTTTTTTATTTTTTAATAGGTGGCAGTAGCAATGGAGTTTTATGTCCAGAGATAGTAATGAATTTAAAATACAGTTAAAGTTGCAGGGCATTTGATCCCTATGTAATAGAAACCTTCTACTTCTTAAAATGAGGTTTTCTAATACATCTGAACTGGGGAAATAAAATGGGAAATGAAATAGGAAACTATGCAGGGGTGTACATTTTGGACTAGGTTTTGTCCTTCTTCAAGTGGGTATTGTTTTCTCAACTCTAAATATATGGCCCATAAAAATGGCCAAGGGAGCCAAACCTTTTATGTGTCTTAATAAGCTAAGTGCTCTTATAAAAGACCCATTAATGGTTTTATTCTAATTCTAATTGGATATTAAGAAATACTGACTCTAAATCGTATGTAGCTTATTAAAGGTTTGGGTTCACAAGCAGAGGAGTGCAATAGAGTTTAGGCTTACGACAGTAGTTGTGGGTTCTACATTTTTGCTAATTTCTGCATAGCATTTCATCGCATTTTGAAATACACAGGCTTAACTTCAAAGCACACAGCAGACTGTCATTCTCCTGTGAAGCAGTGAGCTCTGCAGCTTTAAGTAAGCACAGATGAGGGATAACATAACACAGGGCATGACTGAGGCCAGAGCATGGCTTCATATCCTAAGGATCATGTTTAGCAGTTAATTGCCAGTTCCCTTGATAGTTGTGGTGCTTTTGATCAGCATCATGTAAGCAGATAAAGAGGTGTCACTAATATTGAATTGCACCATGTGTATAGAGGCACACTGCAGTTAGTGGAGTTACACAAAGAAAAACCTACTGATTTGTCTGCAGTTGGGGCCTCACCATCTAGAAACTTATGCATATTGGCATTGCTAATCTTCTCTGTCAAAACTGTATTTTGTGTAATGCATACATTTATTTATTTGTGCAGTTACTGGAAAATATTTTTAAAACTCTGAGTAGAGCATGTTGTACTTGTGTTTCAGTGTATATCAGCTCGGTTTGTGTTATAAAATAAATATTGTCAAATCAATGGGGTTTTTTTCCGTTTATGCATATTGTGCAGATGAATGCTTTTTCAATCAAATGTTCCTTTTATGATACAACCAAACAGGTACTGACAGAAAACAGTTATTGGGCCATGCATGTTAAATAAGGCAAGAGGTTTTGTAATTTTTTGTAACTAATCATAAAGGGAATGGTTTCTGTTTCTGCATGTGATAGAAGATTTAAAAAACAAAGATTTTGCCTTCCCTATGAGTTATTGTAAAAGTATTAAAAAAATAATATTACTATTTCTTATCTTTTAAAAACTAAGGATTATTAAAATGAAGTAAAGAAAGACTGATGCACATAGGGTTTTTGTACTATTTTTAATGTTCATTGAAAATTACTTAAGTTTCTAAAAAAGAAGTAATTCAAATGCAGAACTTATTTTAAATCAAGAGAATTGAAATGTGGATTATGCAAACTTTCAAGTACTTTTTTGAAAAAAATTCCTAATACATTAATTTCTACAGAAAAAATTCAAACACTATACATTATGACGTGTTAAATTTCCTTGGTAGTCATTGAAGATGTATTTGAACATGTAATTTAAGGACTGAGAAGCTCTTTGCATTTTGATAAGCTTTGAAATAAATAAATAAATAAATAAATAAAATAAATAATTTATACCAGTAGCAGAATCCCTAGTATAACACAACACTGCAGCTGAGATCAGATTTTTGTCAGGATTATTTCTTTGATATTTTGTTGTTGTCATTATGGAGTATATGAATTAATTGTAGTTTATTGAACTTTTTTTGTCTTTTAAATGCATTTTTTAAATCTGTAATGAGGTTACATTTGAATTAGGACTTTTTGGACAGCAGTATAATCAGCATTAGACTGAATAATTGAACTGCAAACAGAAGGTCCAGTTCCAAAACTCAGGAAGATGCTAGGGGGAAAAAATGTTAAAGAAATGTCTCTGAAATTTTGATTTTTGTAGTTGAAATACGCAGACAATGCTGAAAACCCATATGTAATGCTAAATCCTTTTTTGGGAATTAGTGTGCAACTCAGATTAGTTTTCACTGTACTTACGGCTTTCGTGACAGATGATGAAAAGTTTAATGAAAAGTCAATTACATAAACTACTTGAATCTCATGGAGCTTAATTATAGGGTCCACATTCTAATAAAATTATTTTTCAAGCTTCATTGAGAGGACCTCACTAAAATCAGAAAACCTTCAAGTAACTTAATAATGACTAATTTCAAAGGTTTTTGTAATGTTACGTTTACTAGCTTTGTGAAATTACAAAAACTGAAGTGGAAGAGACAGAAGGATGATGTTCTACAAACTTCTTTCTTTCAGAGATTGTGACAAGGAAGTGATTCTGTTGAATCACAGCTAAAAATATGAAACACTTTATAGACATATGCAAAAGCTTTTTTATGGCTTTTTTAAAGACTGTACCATCCTGTTAGAGGATAATTAATAATAATAATAATAATAATAGTAACTGAATTGAGATCAGATAATTTCAAATGTTTGTGACTGTGCTTAATATAAACTATGCTAGATTTAGTGTTTTGGAAGTGAATTCCTTCTATATGGGAAAAAATAGTGAAGTATGTCTGAAAAGGTTAATTGATATTTTGTGAATGGTCTGTTGTTTCATCAGTGAGAAAATAAAAAGGCTACACATTGCTGTGTTTTGCTAGGCACAGCCTAAGCTCAATTTTAAGGAGTAGGTACAGAATAGAGATTTGGTTGATAATGGCCTAGAGTCTCAGTTAGGTGTGGTAAATGCATAGTATCTTAATGGGAGTATTTTACGCCTTAACATTTTCTTCTGTTTTATGCTGAACTCAGGACAAAGAGATCTGTGAAAACATGTCCTTTAACTTCTTTTGAAGCTGAAATGCAGGTGACTGTGTTGCAGGGAGTTGCCTCCCACTGCTGAGGGAGCATGAACCTGATCCTTCTTCATTCTTTCTGATCTCATTGAGCATCCTTGTGTGACAGAAGTAAGACCATGCAAAATGGTGTATTAGTTAGAAACCAAATAATACAGGATATACCTTGGCAGAACTTCTGTGTCTGACGTCTGCCTCTTCCTTGAAATTATGAATAGGTATCCAAGACAAGTATCCATCCTGCTTGTTATATCTTACACCTTGAAGTTTGTGCTTAGGCTCTTGCTGAACAGGAGAATGTTGCATGCCTTGCAGATGACAAAGGCATGCAGGCTGTTTGCCATATAACAGTTGAATCTTAAAATAAATAACTCAGCATAGTATTTTATTTATACTTAAGGGATGGAACTATCTGACTCAGATTTATTTTAAAAAGGAAAGCCATCAGGTTTTAATTGTCTGCTGCAAATATAAATGAGGAAGATGTCCGTTGCTGTTACATTGCATCATTTTCTAATGTGCAGCAGCAGACGGGAGTAGCTGTTTAAATAGTCTGTGTTAAACACCATACTACAGCTGTATTAGTAGTAGAGCAAAAAGAGGGAATTTTTCAGCTGTAGCTTCATCTGATGTATTCTCACCATTACAGCTTAAAGTTAGTGGAATATGATTGTGTAAGAATGTAACAATTAAAAACAAAATATGTACTGGATATAGTTTGCTTGACTTGGCTAGATAGTTACATAACTGGCATCTCTGCTGCTTACAGTGTCTGGAAGCTCTCATTTGTGCTCTTTTATTATGTCATAGTATTAAGTATAGGTCATTATTTCTTTGAGTAAAGGTGAAACATTAAAAAAAGAAAAAAAAAGAGGTGTATATGTGACTTTCTAAAGATGGTATTCCAGAAAGAATATTGTTGGATCTCGTATCTACCATATGACATAAAAACTACTAACATGGAAATGAATTTAAAGCTAAATGATTGATCAAATAGTTTCAAAATGAAAAAATTTTAATTACTTTTTCATGTTAACAAAACTCATAGTCCTAATGGAAAACATTTGTGGAAGGATGGGGGGAATTGTTTATAGCAAGATACAGGAGTGGGAAGATGTGAGCAGAAAATCTGTGATTTAGAAACAAGACAAATGAGAAGCAAGATGTGAGGATTGTTTGAGACATTCTTAGTTGACATAGTAAGTGTGACAGGAGCTGTGGAAGGACAAACCAGTGGGGGGAAAAACAGTGAAAGTTTTGTTCTGCATAGCCTGAGAATTAATCTAGGTTTCATGGGATCGAGGATTTCTTTGCTTTATAAGAAATAGTCTCTAAACTGAATAGAGTAATGGTTGTCTGTCTTCTATTTTCAGCCAAACATACCAGCTTTAGTGATTACAGGTTGCTTTATGCTGCTCCTGCTCCTATATATCAGCAGAAGTGTGCAGATGACTTGGAATTTGTATAAACAAATATTATACTGTAGTATTCCTTTTTCTAATAGGAATAAAAAAACAACTTCGTGAAGATTTCTGTGTTTTTACTTAGTGGGAAATGCTAGAATCAAAGATATTCTTGTAACTTTCTCTTTCCCTATATGGGTGCAAGATAATGCAATTACATGTGCTTTCTTTCCTTGGCCATCTGCCAGGCTTCAGGCTCAGGCTCTTTGCTGTAAGCCCTTTGCATCTTTCATTCTTCACTGAAGTTGTACAATGAATAGATCAGGGAATTGTGGAAAGTAAAAGCTTAGGAGGGTCTGGAAAGATGACAGTGCTATAGAGTACAGAGACATCAGGCAGGTTGTTAAGCAGAAAGTAGAAAGTAATCACTGTTTGTACTAAGTTTTTGGTAGAAGGGGGCCACAGAGATGGCTTCTGTGAGAAGCTGTTTGAAGTTTCCCTCATATCCAACAAAGCCAATGCCAGATGGTAGCAGGATGGACTTGCTGTTGGCCAAAGGCAAGCCCATCAGTAATGGTGGCAGTGCCTTGGGGATAACAGATTTAAGAAAGGGAAGGAAGTTGCCATGCTCTGGCAATTGCAGGCAGAAAAGCACAAGGAGTGGGACGGAATATATGAGAGAAACAGCCCTGCAGATGCCCAGGTCAGTGGGGAAGGAGGGCAAGGAAGGAGGTGGTCCTGGCAGCAGAGCAGGTTCCCCTGCAGCCCATGGTGAAGACCATGGTGAGGCAGCTGTGGCCCTGCAACCCCTGATGAGCAGATACCCATCCATCTACAGCATGAAGGACCCCATGGAGCAGGTGGATGTGCCCAAAGAAGGAAGAGGCCCTGTGAGAGGATCCTGCTGCAGCTGGGGATTGCTGAGGCCTAGGGACCCTATGGGAGATCCATGCTGCCTTACTCTTTTCCTGAAGGCTTCCTTACTCTTTTCCTTCCTCCGTTGGAAGGACTTGTGTTGAAGAAGTTCATGGGGGACTGTTGCCTGTGGGAAGGACCCTCCACTGGAGCAGGGGTGGAGGGTGAGGTAAAGGGAGTGGCAGACAAGATGTGATGATCTCATTCCCTGTCTCTCTGTGATGCTCAAGGGTAGGAGGGAGAGAAAAACAAAAATGAAGTTGAGCCCAGGAAAAAGGGAGACGTCAGGGAAAGGTTTATTTCTCATTAACCTACTGTCTTTGATTGGTAACAAATACATTAATTTCTCTGAGTCTGGTTTGTCTGGGACAGTACCTGGTGAATGATCTCCCTGTCCTTTTGACCTGTGTGTCTTTTGGTGTATTTTCTCTCCACTCCATAGGCTGAGGAGGAAAGTGACGGAAGTTTTGGTCTGCACTTGATACCCAGGCAGGGTCAACCCACTATGCTGTTTGACCATATGTTTGTCACATATGGTCTTTTTGAAATACACAATGTCTTCATGAACAAGATAAATTTTTGCATCTACAGTTTAACTGCAGCCTAAACAAATATTTGACATCAGCCATATAATATGTTATAGGCTGCTCAGTAGGGAAGAAGGTCAATGGCAGTCATTAAATATTTAAACTTTTAAATAATAACTTACAGGATTCTTCATGTTACAATTTGAGTAAAAAATTGGAAGTTCAGAAGTGTACAAATCTGAATGGATGCAGACTTCTATCCTGACAGAAGTACAAAAATGCAGATTCATGAAACCAATGGCATTTATCATTATATGGCTTAGCTTGTTTGTATCTCTTTTACAGCTCCAGAAAGTAAATGTCTCATTACATACTACAATAGATTGGTATTTTATAGCAGAAGGAGAACTGAAGTCTCAACTGCTGTAAGTTATCAATGGCAGATTTAATGTATTGACTGGGATGTTTATTTCACTGGAAAACAGAATCTGGAGTGATCTGAATGATGAATATGTAAGAAAAGCTTTCTAGCAGATAAGAATCATTGAGTGGTGGGTGTTTGAAGGGACTTTGAATGACTTATGGTTCAGAACCCTTTGCAATGGACATGGATACCTTCCATGTGGACCATATTGCTCAAAGGCCCATACACATTGGCCTTGAACACTTCTAGGGATGGGTTCAGTGCCTCACAGCTCTCACAGAGAGAATTTCTCTCTTATGTCCAATTTAAATTTACCCTTGTTCAGTATAAACCCTTCACCCCTTGTCCTGTCACTGCTCTTACTCTTGGTAAGAGTACCTCTCCCTCTTTCTTTTAAGACCCCTTTGGTCACTGGAAGGCTATTATAAGAGCTCCCAGAACCTTCTCCATGCTGAACATCTTAGTCTCAGTTTCTAATATGAGACAGATATTTTGGGTATCTGCTGGCTTTGATCCCATGTTTCCTGAACTGAAACAAGACATTGAATTCCTGTTGCACTGTCCTCACTTACGGCTAATTTGGAAGGAAACTTCCAAAGCGGTCCCTCTTGAAAACAGAGTAAAGTGGCCCCTCCCCCTTCTGGTTGGGGAAAAGATTTCCTTGGAGAAAAGTGGAAAAAGTCTGTTTATTTAACATACCAAGTATCCATGAGCATAAAGAAATAAAAATAATAATATTAAACAATAAAACCTCTCACTGTTCTGAAGAGATGGCAAATTCAGAAAGTCCCTTTCGTGGGCTGTAGCTCAGCTCTCTTAGTCTGTTATCAGACCCTGCTGGAAAGTGCTGTGTCCAGGCCCTGGTGGGCCACAGGCATGAGCTCCTGATACTCCTCTGGGTTTTCAGTCCAGAGAAGGGCCAATCAGTTCCAAGAAGGAGAAAAGCAATAGTCTGGGGAACATCTCTGCCTCAGCTGACTAAAAAAACTAACCAAAAGCAAAGGAGAGCTCTCTACCACTGCAGACAACACATACCAAGAGGGAAAGCTGAAGCTCTTATCTTTATGTTTTTGAATGCAACCGCCTCAGACATTCCACCACTTCTCCTTCTCCCCCCTTCACTCTAAGATCTAGTTTTACAGGTGCAAAACTTATTTCTGGGCTAAACAGATGAATGGGGATACAATTCAGAATCTTAGGAAATACACCCAGCGAGCAAAATGAAAAATAAAGAGGAATTTGACCCTAAAATGTGAGATTAGAGTCAGTTTCCTGATTGAGGAAGTATTTGGTGTTGATGGTTACAACCTGAAGACATAAGATGTATTTACTGTAAGCTATCAATTTCTCACTTGTCTGAAATGTGCTCTTTTCTTAATAAATGAGATCACTGATTACCTTTCAATATATTTTCTGTAATTTTAATATCTGTGGGTCAGCAGCAGAGTTGCTTGTGAGTCAGGCTGATGAACATTCTCCTGTAACAGCTCCAGTAATTACAAACCAGAGTGCAGAGATAATGACTTCTTTCTTAGGTGTTTTGTTTTGGAGGCCATTTTACAGGTTTGTGTAAACCTGCATTGAAGGCTATTAAGAAAGATGAGCAAAAGTTTCGTTTTCCATAGTTATCTGCAAACAGACTTCCAAATCTTTCCTTCAGCTGCATTTTGCTCTGCTAAAAATTCAGCAATTGTTAGAAAGTTAGTAGAATTCATTTTAATGCTATTCCTGCAAACTAAAACTCTCTCGTATTTTCAGTGTATTGAGTTAAGTTGGACAATAGTCAGGTGTCGGGCTTTATCTTATATGTAGATTGCAAATATTTTAAGGGGTAAGATTAAGATTTTAAGCATTCTTGAAGGAAGATTATCCTTTCTGGTTTTCTGGATATAGCGAATTCAGATCCAATTTTATGAGGGTGCTAAAGATTCTACAAATACTAAATAATGCTGATATAAATAAATGCATTATTTATTATTTTGAAATGTAATTCCTGTTTCATCATTGTTTACCCACTCGTTAGCTTTATTTCACTGGAATTTTTCTCGATTTCTTCCAAGATTACATGGAGGACAGATCTGGAAGAAATTGATTGTGCCAGTCAATACAGAAAGAAACTTAAGGCCCACTACCAATGTAGCCTGGATATTTACGAGGACTTTTGAAACATAGAGGCATGATGAAGTGCTACAAAGAATTTCATTCAATACATATGGAGGTTTTTTATAAAAAGGACACACAGATACATATTTGGCATCAGTTCACAGGGAATACTTTCACTACAGGCTGCTAGAATTTCTACTTTAGTGTAAATTTTTTATGCTGTAGGAGCAGACCTAGATTTACCAAGTACATAAAAGATTTGATAGATTTTCTTTCATTGCTACAAACTAGCTTTGCGCTCTGTCCTCCTGTATCTTGCCATTCAAAAATGCTGAAGTCTAAACAAACGGTATATGAATTTGAAATGTTTATATCTCTCTCTCTTGTCCTTATAACTGTTACCTTATGAATATAACTCTAGAATTTAGTTAGGATTAAGAGAAAATGAATTAGCAACTACAGTTAATGAAATAAGAATAAAGATTAGGATGAATAAAGAACTATTTTCTACTTGTGGAATTGCACATGCTTTTGGAATGAAATTCCAGAATTATTCTCTTCTCTCTGGTGACCAGTGACAGGACTTGAGGCAACAACATGAACTTGTGTCAGGGGAGATTTAGGCTGGATATTACGAAAAGGTTCCTCACCCAGAGGGTCTTTGAGCACTGGAACAGGCTCCCCAGGGAAGTGGTCACAGCACCAAGCCTGACAGTGTTCAAGGGAATTTGGACAATGCTCTCAGACACATGGTGTGAGTCTTAGGACTGTCCAGTTCAAGACTACAATAGTACTTTATGATTTTTGTGCGTTACTTTCAACTAGGGTGTTCTGTAATTCTATGAAAAGAAATTCTGTGCTCGTACTTTCTGAGTAAAACCAATATCCTCTCTTGAATTTTAGTAAATTGATTTTAAATTCTTTCGAAGAAATTTTTTATCAGAAACTCAAACATATTTATATTTTTATCTGCAAAACTCAAGCACAGTGTGTGAATTAGTTCATTAGAAACACACGTTTGTTTTTGTCTCATTGGAAAAGTCCCATTTACTTACTAACTTTTTGTGCAGTGTAGTATGAGTGCCTGTCACCCAAATAATTAGTTCATAACCTATGGAATTCATCCTGTACTCTCTGTTATGGTTACTTGATATGGTGAGTCTTTGCTTGAGCACAGGTAGAAGTAGTGTCAGTCTGTCCATCCAATTTTGAAACAGTCAGTGCATAAGGAGCTAAGTTTGCAAATTTTTTATTTTTGGAAGCTATGCAAGTAGTAACCTGATCACAGTACTGTATGTGTGCTTCTCAAGCTGAATCTGAAAATAATGGACCAAATCTTCAACTTACATAAATTTAAGCATTATCACTGTTACTGCTGAGTATTGAGCAGTTTACACTAGTGAAGGAATTAGGCTGCTCATTTAAGAAATCAGTTTACCTGCTCATATTGTCCATATTTCCCTCAAGAAAGGGAAAATTTTACATAATTAGAGATATGTAAAATGGGTAAAATCTCTTGAACCAAACATAGTATCAATTAATCACTTAGCTGACTTTCTAATTAAGTCTTTAAGACTTTTAAATTAAGTAGAAAAATAATATTTTAAAAACAGTCCAATCTTCAAGGATTGCCTAACTGTAATGATCTTTCACAGAAATTTAGTTGTCTCAGAAACCTAGTCAAGTTTGGTAGCAATGTGGCAGTTCAGGAAAAAAAGCTGTTCTCCAAAATCTCTACTTCTATTAATACTCATGTTCACTAGGCCATATATTAGACAATCTTCATTTTGTGAACATAACTGTAAAAATCTTTAGAAACTTTATAGGTACTTTGGCTTGAAAAGCAGTACTAGTACTGGAGTCCCTCATGACCATACAAAGTCTAGCTGTATGGTCAAAAGGCTGACTCTATTTAGGAATACCAGGCAGCAGATTTTCTTTGGCACCATTATTTCACTGTTGTGATTTAAAGCAAAATATAGTGTATTTTTCACAGCATTTGAAGAACCTAATAGCTCTGTTCTTAGAAAAGCAGTTAAAAATAGAAAGGAAAATCCATAATGGGTTTAATCATCTGTGTGAAGTATCCAGGGCGGAATTTATTTCAATAATCTGGGTGTTTTTACACCATTCACTTAAGCACTCAGTTTCATGGTGGCCTTTTTAAACATTCATCTGATCTTGGGAGTAAGATAGCTGCTCCTAGAGGTGTATGTCTGGACATTGGAGGTAACCGTATGACTTTTTAATCTGTTCTTCATTGTTCATTCGCACAAAACTATGCACACCTACCTGACTTTTATTGTCCTTTTATTTCTTTCAGAAAAGAGGTTAATTTATTCAGTCCTGAAAGGTCACAGTGAATCAGAATGTGGGAAAGAACATGACTATTTTCAAATAGCAATGACGCAGACTATTGGCTCTGGCTCTATAGTGCAAGATCCAATATTTTTTCTATTTGCAGTGTTTGGCAATTAAAATTACTTTGTCATAGAGATCCTGCCTTTTAACAATGTAATGCTTTAGCCGTTGAAATAATTTCATACTCCTTTGCTATGGTGCAGAGGAATCACCTGTAAACAAGATAAGGAAGAAATTGAGGGCATGGTGGAAGCATTCACTGGGAAACGATCAGAAAGCTTAAGAAATAAGCCCTTACTTCGATCAGAAAGGGCTTAAATTCTCAGATCTGAGAGAACGGGGGAGGCTCAAGATATGTATTGGATAAAGAACTCAGTTCCACTTGAAAAAAGAAAATGTGCTGGTGGGTTGAAAAAGAAATTTGACATTCAAGTGTTACAGCAGATTTGAACTTGGAGGTCACCAGTATGGAAAGATTTACACACCTATACAAAACTTCATTTTGATAGTGAGAAAACTAACACCTTTGTAATGGATTGCAGAAAGCAAGGGAGCTAAGTGTGTGCAGTGGAGTATGGATTGGTATAGGTTTTTCAGAGAGACATTATAAGGAACTTGAAAGTTTTTTGTTGGATAGTTGTGTCAGTTCTGAAGTTGAACATAGTTGTGACTGTATAGATATGCTCTGGCTACCTTAACCATTAGGCAGACAGCTTCGCCTGATTGTCTGCAAGGTCCATGTAGTTCTTTGCCTGCTTGAGGAATCTGTGGCTAACAGTTAATTGTATTGCCTTACCTTAATTAAAACTGACTAGAACATGTGTATATGACTATAGTTACAAGATTTACTGCAGTGTGGGTAAACTCAAAGGTGAGGGATGCTTTTGACACTATTTAAAGTGTTCGGGTTTTTTCTGGTGCTATAAATACACACATTGGCCTTATACTCTCAAATGCAAAAACAGTCTTTCATTTTTTCTTGTAATGTTTTTTCTTTTCTTTTTTTTTTTTTTTTTTGCTACATTAAGTCATTCAGTCAACCTTATAAGTTCCAATTTTTTTACATGACTGGTAATCTGTAACCTTGGTCTGAAAGCATGATTATTTCTTTGAAAACACAGCAGTTTTTAACTACAGAAGGTGAAGTATTTCTTCTTTAGATTAAGCTACCTCAAGATCTTTTTCTATGTTTCTTTCTCATGAATTTATATTTATAACATAAAATAATTCCCTATTAACCTAGTCTTGTATAAACTATATTAATTTCCCCATACTTGGTATTTCCATATATGGGCATATAGCTTTTTTGTCTCTAGGAAGGAACAGTTGGAAACATCCTACTACTCTTGTCCTAGTAACAGGAAACAACTTCAGAGAAGCTACTACACCTAGTCAGTAAGAGCCTTAAAAATAAACAGAAAACACAGATCATTATGTTTGTAGCTTTTGATACCAGGTAGGATGTCGCAGGTTGGAGGTCCTTGGCCAGTGGAAGCTCCTGCATTGGGAAGAGTGAAAACTCTACTTGTTTTGTCTCTACCCAGCAGATATGTTCCTGTATACACATGCATAACTAATTACATAATCACAACAAAAGACTTTTAAATACAGCGTTATGCTACAGGTTGATACAAAAGTTAAGCGTGTTCATATCAATTTACTGTATGGCTGTGTATTGAGGAGGAAGAAAGCACACAGATGTTCAAATCTATTATTCCTAATCATTAAAAGTGTTGCTGTGGTTAAAGCCAAACACATTAAAAAATACATCTGGTACTTCAGTGGGCTGATTTTCAGCTCTGTCAATAATAGTTTTATATTAATTCTTTTCCTCACCTTCGTTTTGTTCTGGTACCATATATTGCGTTATATTATATTATTACTATTGCAGTGATAAGCTAAGGGTAGTGAAACCAAAACCTTCCAAGATTTTTTTTGAAAGCTGTCTACTTTAAAAGAGGATTTGTTTTACAAGAGCAAGCATAAAAGTCTAACTTCTCAATATTTATTGCTAACTCTAATTAGAATTTTTTCCAGTTGTGTGTGCCAGCTTACACAGTAAGATGCCAAATTATTGAACAACCAGAAGCTGCTTTTCTAAAGGCATTCAGTGAAGGAACAATACATGTAGTAATTGATTCTTGTGATTTATGAACAATGCAGTAATTCATTTAAGAGGTTTTACTATTATTTTATGAGAGGTATTGCATGTTAAAGAACATAAAGATTAAATTACAACTTTCTAGACAGCCCTTGGGAGCAAGCAACTTTTAAATGCACTGAAATCTAAGTTTTCAAACATTCTTAATTTTTACTAAAGATATGTGACTGACTGGCATTATAGTAATATGTAAAGATTTTATTTTTACCTAAATTTTTGCTTCAGTAGACCTGAGATTCATCTTGGCTTGGATTATCCTTCTGCCCTGTTTGACTGTTAATTTCTGCTTGTCTTTTTCTTTTTATATTTTTTTTCTTTTTTCATGAAAGGAGCTTTTTTTATGTCTCTTATTCCTGTCTTTCACAGCCCAGTTCATTTTATATTTGGATATTTGATACCAGTTATTTTTTGTTCTGTGCCCTGCTATATTTGTTGCATCCCCAACTTTAGTAATCTAACCTCATGTGAATTTTTGTCAGTACTTTCAGTTTTTTGTGAGAAGTTCATTTCTGGTTGTCTTTTTGTATTCAGAAGGAAAAAATCAGAGAAAAATTAATTTTTGAAACAGTGCAGATTATCTTCTACATTTTTTAATATTTCCATAAGCAGATGGTAGCTCTGATGATGGAGTGCAGTGATTGATCACTTGATATTTTCTACATTTTGAATTGGCCTTTGAGATTAAGACATACAGAAATTTGAATCCGTTGACAGCAAACGAAGGTTCTCAGTTCTCTTAATGAACAAACAGTCAGCCATTTTCAAGTATACTTTCAAGAGGTTGCTGAAGCTCAATGTGGAAAATGCAATTTCCTTAAATCTCTAATTTCCGAACATGCATATTAGATCTAAACATATGTATACATATTTACTGTTATCTAGATGAATATTTTAAGTGATTGTTACAATTAACATGGTTTCTTAATTAAAGCATTCAATTCTATTATTTAAGTGGACACACACAATATTAATCATATACCACTGAATTTTAATTGTGATGTAGAATGATACATTTTGCAGAAATAATTTATTATAATATATAGAAGTACATACCTCTTAGTGTACTCCTTTGAGTACAAACTTCTTAGAGTCAAAATGAGCAGTTATTACTCAGTACACTTGAGCAATGTGAGCTCATTTCCTTAGAGAAAAGAGTGCTAATTAAACCAGCAATTTGCAATACTGATATGCAGAGGACTGCAGTTTTCCAAGACTAGTAAGTTTTTCAAATTGCTACCGATTTCTACTGACACTTCAAATTTAGATTTGAGTATGGTTTGTTTGTTCATTTTTGTCTTCTTTGCCCTGATAGAAGTGTCACCCATGTAGTAAGTAGGTAGGACTTAAACTGGAACATTTCATTCAATGCATGAGCACAAATCCCTGCACAAATTTTGTAAATACAGTGGCAGTAACAACTGTAATACTCCTCCCTATGTTTTCCGACATAATCTAAGTAGCATAATCCTGGAATTAAGTAAATTGAGACACGGAGGTTAAGTAATTTGCCTGAAGCTAAACAGCAAGCAATTAACAGAGATGGGATTAGAATTACAAAGTTTTGGCTGTCAGCCCTCCCTTCTGTCCAGGAGCCAGCTGCCACTTTCAGTGGTTCTGGCTTCCAGTCCTATCTCTTGAGACTAAACTTCAGTGATTTTTTTTTCTTCATGCTACTTAGATATGAACTTAAAAGGAAAGCATGACTAGGACTGATACTATTTTTTAAAAAATATTTTTATAGTAGTTGTAAAGACCTATCTGCCTTTGCAAGAAAATAAAGAAGCAAATCCTTGTTGGTAGTTATATTTTAGTAATTTCTACTTTTCTTTTAAAGATGACTATGAATCATGCTTTCCAATTGTAACAGATTTCAGAGTGAAAATCTCTATGCTAGGTCAAATGTAATTTTTTTTCCTAATTTATTTTAAGAAAAAAAGGTTTGATTGTGTCCTACAGAATCTTACACCATTCTTTTAATAGCATGCTCTTGACTGAGTATCAGTTATAGGTGATGTTATGATTTCTTGGTATCTCTTTTTAAAAGAAGAACAAATTTATGTTAAAGACAGAATGGAAAATACATTATTGAGAGATAGATGAGATAGATATAAGCTAGGCACAGCACTACACGTTTATCTTAGATGTATCTCTTACCACTGAAAATGATATTAAAAATTACTGAAGTAACCTGACTAACCATGCAAGATTCTTGTAAAGCAAGTGCAATGCTACACCAAGATATATAGGATATCAAATAATTGTGTTTTCAGTGATTTCAGGTAATAGGTGGCAGAATAGGTGTGATTGCATGAAGTGCTATTACATGTCACAATTAAAACAGAAATGAACTTCTAGTGATTAGAAGTTTATCTTTATGTGGTGATATGTTTCTTTAGGTTATGTTTCTGCTTTTTAATAAAATCCTTGCTCTGGCAACACCTCTGTTGTCCATTTCTTTGTATGAGGTTTTAGTTCTCATATTCTTCCATGCTTCAATATGCTTCAAATCTGTGCTGGCATAACTATTCTAGAGACAATCTGGAACAAATTTAGCCCCTGTACAGGTTCATGGAGCAGATGAACCTTGAGTACCTTATGACCAGTATATCTTGCATTTTTGCAGTGCATTGTCCTTTATGACAACAAAATGTGGTTGTTATTTGCAACAGGACCTATACACAGTAGGATTCAGAAAATATACAGTATCAAATATACTGTCAGTGTAAATACATTCTAATCAGCGCTTTTATGTCTGCACAGCCATATCCCAGAGCAGGCTACTTGTGCTGTGCTAACCACACTGATGTATTGTAAGTGACTTGTAGGCAAGGAACTGGGACAATCCACTGGGGCCTTTAGTCACTGAATCTTTTTTAATATCTATAAACAGTTTTCTGACCTAGTTTATGGATGTCTGCTTTTGTATCAGCAATGCATCATCCTACAGGCCATGCTAACCTGTCTTACAGTACAGCTGAAGGTGGGCTGCCTTGCACAGCTCACAGAGCTTGCTGGTAAGAGGAGTATATATTCTGTCTACTTGGCTGAACATCTAATTTAGGTTGCATATAACTGATCTTTGTAGGTAAATGGTAAATGTTGTTTTATAATTAATAGAAGGAGGTGTTGATTAAGTTTTGGGATGAAGCAGGCCTAACTTAGTAAGAAGGAAAGAGATTTATGAGTCTCTCCTAACTAGGTTTTTTAATTATTATTACTTTATAGCAGCCCTAATGATACTGTCTGTTTTTAATAGTTTAGCTCAATAAATTTTGCTTATGTCAAGGCATGTCATCTCCTAATGCTGTTCTGCAAGTAGAAAGTCATCTTGAACCCCTTAATTCCCCATATTGCATATGTTCATATGGGCTGTGAGATTTGATTAGACACAAGCATACTTCTGCTTGAATAGGAATTATGAGAATTTGCTTATGTGAATGCCTTGTTGAGCATTAACATGAATCATATTAGTATGTAGAGTCAGTATTATTACTAGATAGTTGATTTTGCTTTCACAGTCAGTAATCAGCATAAATGGCAAGGTGTGCATTTTGTTGTTTTTAGATAAAAAAAATATGAGTGGAAGTTTCATTTCATTGTTACAGTGCCCCAATTTTATGCTTCCTCATTTTGGTACCTGTATTTTGAGAGTTTTAGTAAGACTGAAACACTTCTAAAGGTCATCTCTCTAGTCATAACCCAGATATTCTGAGTCCCTAATTGAAAGTTGTAGTGTCTCATTTTTCCTACCTTTCTCTTGGAGCAAAACTCTTCTGGAGAGAGATCAACTTGTCTGGCATTTTAAAATTCACTGCTTTTACTCTGCACATTGAAAAGGAGTGTCAGCTCTCAGTTACCAAATAATTCATATGCAGTCTGCAGACATTAAAATTTGAAAAAGGAGCAGTAGAGAGCTTTGAAGCAGAATTTCCTTTTGTTAAATTAGTGAATATGACAAGGTTATGTAATATTCCTGGGGGATAAAGTGGTGCACGTCACTAACCTTTTAGATTCAAGAGACTTCATGCTTTTTATTTGCTGCTGAAAGAAGGCTTAGTACTGGATTTACTAGCAAGGTCCTCTTTCTAACTCAGGTAAATTAAGTTCTACCTAGCTTTTACATATACTTTTGTGATAAATATCGTGTATATGCACAAGCTTATGCCTATCTTGTTTTGTAATGTGCGTTTGAACATGTACTGTTTTATGACTTAAAGACATATCTGCAGTTGAGTTAATATCATGAACACTGGGTTAATAGTGCTGGAATTCCTATGGGCGTGGGGGAAAAAAAGGGAGAATTCTTGCCCCCCTATGCATTTACTGGATAGTGAGTATTACTTGGTCATATGCTTGCATCTTTCAGTGCTCAGGTTAGCCAAATACTAGAACCAAACATCCTGATCTCTTTTCTTGAACTCTAGTATAAACCAGTATTTTTGTGTAGAAAGAACCGAGGACACCATGAAGTAAGGGAAGATTCAGAGGCAAATGTATACGACTTTCATTTTTGTAGCAGTATTTAAATGCAGGCTAAATTTTGTATTTAAGCTAGTGCATATGTAGCACTGATAGCTAAGACTGGGCACCAAACTTGAGGAATGAAGGCAAGAGGGCATGCCTGTGGGAGTAGGCCTGGCTTTGGGAGGTTTCTCCTTTTATCTGATCATATATGGGACTGACAGTGATAGCTTGTAAACCCTGGCTTCCTGTTAGGCTTAGCACCGTGTTGCTCTAATAAGTCAGTAGTTAATGGTTGGCCCAACTTTTACACTAAATGTGCCAAAAATTTGTCATGAAACCAGATTAAATTGTTAGTCGGTTGCCTGCAACAGTTTAAATAGAAACAGAACAGCACAGTATACTGCGTCAACTTCTTTCTACTTCAAATATAAATGTATTGGTCTATACTATTAGTAAAAGGCTTTTTTTCACAGGTTTTTCACATAGGTTCTTCTTATTTGTGAAAGCCTTTTTCATTCTCTCAGTTATTATAAGCTTAAAATGAACATGTGTGAATGTGTGTGAATGATATTAGTTGGCAAATAAACGTCTGCTGCTGTCTGTGTTAGTTCATATACCTCCCATGTCCCTAGGGCTCAGATAATGTCTGTCTCTAAAAAAGGCATACATAATCCACAATGAAATGAGCTGGTAACAAGGTTTGCAGAGCTTAAAGGTACACATTAAATGTGTGCTATTTTAACATTAGACCTTTTGGAAAATGTACCCTACCTATCCTGCTTGTGAGACATCACTTGTAAGTCTGTAGTTTGACTTTGTATTTCAGGGAGGAATGAACCTAATGGTCAGCCTACTACACTGACATTGTGCATTGAAGGAAATTTGAAAATATGAAAGATAGAATTGACTTTCCATATTTTCCTTGAGACATCAGCAAGTGATATTTTTATTTTTTTGAGCTGCTTAGTTAATCCATAGGGAAGGTATGTTCTGGCAGATTGAAGGTTGGGAACTGGAGATTACTGCTAAATTGGAAAAATAGCCCCAAACCATAACCATAACCAGAAACCTCTCTCAAATACCAGTCTTTTGTTCTGAGTGCTTTTGCTTTTAGAAAAATGCATCTTAAAGAAAGAAGGTGGGGTGATGAGTGTTTCAATTATACTATCAAGATTTTATTACTTTTGTAGGGGCTGAATTTTTAAGAGGATGCTGTGATGTCTGTAAAGTAAAATTGCTTTATTTCATTTACCCAGACTTTTGGGAAATGTTTGTTTGTACCTAGAAATAGTTTCTGGGAACCAAATGGATCAAAATTTTCAGCGGGACTTCATTGGCATGGCTGAAATGCATTTAAAAGTTGAAGGACACAAAACCAATAATTTTCATTCATATAATAATAAAACCATTCCACTTCTCAGAGTATGATGACATCTGAAGATTGTGGTTTTGCTATTCTTCTTGCTGAAGAATGTTAAGGCAAGGGCAGTTTTAAGATGAAAAACAGTTTTAAGTGAGAAACAGAAAAATTTCACAGCTTATGACTGACAGACAAGAGCTTTTAGGAACATACTACTTGTTAACTTAATAGTTTCTTTATGCAGATTTGATTAATACAATTTCTTGTCCTTATAGAAACAAAACCTAATTAGCTTTTCTTACATAACCAGTGTGCAGGTCCTCTGTAAGTGCAGGTTAGAATTAAGGTGAAACAATTACTTGTAAAATCAGTCTACTGATCTACAATGACTTGTAGATCAGTCTAACCAATGTCACAAATTATTACTAATGACTAAATCAGCTGCTAATGCTTTATATAAGGGTGTTTTGAAATTTCTATTAAGTAATTGTCTATTAAGTACTATGTATATGTATAATAGTTTTTTTTATATATTAACTACTGGAGGGATTGTGAAAATAATAACGAATCGTGAAATTTGCAATGCATCAATACAGTATCAGACTGTGATTCAGTGCAACATTTGCCTGTTTATTCATTTTTATCTGGACAGGAGTCTTCACCACCTTCACCATCATTAAATATGAACCAGTCTATGGCCTTTTTATTTAGAATATATGGCATTGTCTCCTAAGTCTGTAGAATACAGTGACTGTTGCAAAATGGAAAATGGGGTAAATAAAGGTATTTGTTTGGTTTGGTTTGGGTTGGTTTGGTTTGTTTTGGTTTGGTTTGTGGGCCTTTTTCTTTCTTGGTTGGGTTTTTTTGTGGTTGTTTTTAATTCTGTTTATTTGGCTTTTTACTGCGTGGGAAATTTCTGTGTAATTTGACATGGGAAGAATCACTACAGAATTTTTTGTTCAGAGTGAGCCATTTGCATACCCCCTGAAAATTTTGCTGCTAGACCAGTAAGACTATGCTAAGTGAAAATGGTATGTGTGATTGTATGTGTGCCAGACCACATTGTTTACTCTGCTGTCAACCTACATTTCTGAGTCTGAGGTGAAAACATTTCATGGGAACAGTTGTGATTGTCATCTTCCAACTTTTATTGGTACAAAATGAGTCTTTATAACTGAAAAAGTTACTACAATTTTTAAGGAATCTCCTCAAATACATGTGAATTTATTAGCAAATGAGGCATTTGAAAATAGTGTCTTTGCATTTTTAGTTTTTTCTGATGTCTTTATTTACCCTTGCTATATTTGCTTACAAAGGATGCAATATGATGTGCTTTTTGGCAATTTTTGTTCTGATCTTGTAAAATTTTTGATATTTCAGGCATATGATGAAGTTTAGTGCTAAATTGAATTCTTTTATACTAGGGACTTTCATACACCCCAAACAGAGAATCTAGAAACAAATGTATGCGGATCTGCATCCTCTATGTGTCTTTTCCGTAGTAAGTTCACATGCTGAGCTAGCTGTAATTGGACTGCAGGCATTCTTTTAGCTTTCACTTTAAAGAAGGTGAAGTCTTATCCCCATATTCACCTTTTAATAGAGGAGTATGTCCATAAAAATGTCTCTACACAAGAATGGTTTGCAGTAGCTGTGGAAAAAAGGGGACTGAACTTCAAAAGTATTTTGTCAGACATTTTATTTGAGTGCATACGAAAAGTATTACATATCCTTAAAGCACAGCACAGAGAACAAAACAACAACTTCTAAATGGGTTATTCTATAACATGATGAAATGTGAATTCATTAATTCCATTCGCTATGTCAGAATTCTACTTAAAATTTAGAAAGTCAATGTAGAGGCACAGAAGGGAAGAAAGAAATGTCTTATGCTTATGCCAAGATATTCAAATGTTCCAATCAAAATGAGTTATTTTAGTGTCACTTCAAAAATATATTTTATGGAACCATAATGTGCAAAAAAACTCCACTTCTATCTGGATAGTGGTAAACCATCTCTCATTTCAGAAGTTCTTGTGGCCCTTGAGGGGACAGCTTGACTGTTCATTGAAGCAGCAGCCTAATTTCTATGGGGTTAAACTCTGTAAAACAAATAAATGCAAGCTCAGTGTATTTAACGTGAGCTAGCAATAAATTAAGTTTTCCATTATATATTAAGAGTGTAATTTGCAGTAGTTTTATAGTTGTCACTTCAGCTTCTCAAGAGTCCCAGCAAGAAGTGCATACCAAGTAAGAGATGGTGGGAGCCCTCAGCTCTTGAATGCCAAAGCTTGTGCTACTCTTCAGAAGTCCAAGTTACGAGTATCTCCCACTCTGATTTTTTTTTTCTTTTTAACTTGACAAGGTATCAAAATTCACTACTACTATCAATATCTGAGTAGGTACAGGTATATAAGTAAGCAAAACTTGGCTTGTTCTTGCATTTAAAAGGTAATACTGCAGCAATTTTTATGATTCCCTTAAGAAAATTTATGTACAGAAATATGAGATGCTGATTTTAAGTGAATTTCATTTATTTTATTTTAATTACGGTTCTGTTACTTTAACTGCATTTATCGATGTTACCAAGGAGAGTTTCAAAAGTGCTGAAAGACTCTGGTATCATAGCTGGTAACATATTACATCTTATTTTTTTGGCAGATTTAATTGCAGTGGAAGGTTTCCATATAGATTGTTGCTGTGCTTAATGAACTGTGTTGTGGAGAGTTTTTCTTGAACTATGCACTGCTGTTGTTAAGGGAGATCGAAAATAGTTGTCAGTTCTCAATCAAAATTGCCCTCATGTTAATAAGCACAACTGTGTGTGCAGTTTAATTGTGTTTGCTGTCAGAGTGCCTAGCAGCTTAGGTCACAATCAATGTCAAGAAACTGACAACATTAATTGTGGAGATAATTTGTGTCAAACCTTAATTAACAACTTTTATAAAGATAAAGGCAACAAATACCACTTTTCATTTTTGCTTTTGCTGGGTTATGATTTCACATACCCTTACACTGATGGTAGTTGCTTTATATGTAACAAGATGAACATTTTGATAGAGTAATAAAAAGAGGGATTGCATAGTACTTACCTGTCCCCAGGGCAGATAATTTTATAAATTTATTTATGTTCTAAGAATAATTTATCTTCTCTGATATCGTGTGATACTTGAAAAATAACTGGCTTACTTCCAATATTATGTATTGGAGGACAGTTGTGGCAATGTTTTTTTATAGAAAATTCTTACTTATGTAAAAAGAAGTTTGATCAGACAGATACAGACCTTGTTTTTTTTTGACTAGGTTATGGTCTAAGTGAAAAACAAAGATCAATGCAATTCCATTCTATTCTGGCCTGTGAAGCTTTTTTATTGATATAGATAGTATTAGTCACATCATACAAGAAACTGGGTTTTATATAGAGCTTTAAAACCTTGTTTTTCTTGAAAAGAGTCCACAAATTGAAAATTGCATCATTATGTACAACTGCCCTTGTTTCCTGTGTCTTAATGCTATCTATGCCTCTAATGCTAGGTGGTTAATAAACAAAAGCTTTACTAATTGCTGGTTAGCAAAAATTCATGCAGTATGGCAAAAATACTGTTGTTCAGGTAGCTGGAGCTATGTTAAGTATTCAGTCATATTTCTGCAACTCCACGATGTAGGTAATAATGCTCTGCAGAAGCCAGTATGCAGTTTTCGTAAGGAGTCATAACAGCTATAGTCCTATAGTCCTTCACCAGATTTTGGACAGTCCTACATGAGAAATTGCTGGAAAACTGGTTGTACACCTTACAGCAGTTAAGTTTGGTGAAAGATTTTTAATTTATTTTATTGCTATGTGTGCTATTTGTTGCCTATGGGGTACTATACAGAGTTACTGTGTTCTCTTGGACTTTGTCATGGAGTGTTTCTCCTTCCATGCTTTGAGTTCTAACAGTGAATTCACAAAATGTAAGAAGAAATTAAAGGAGAATGGCAGCGTGTCATTTTTGACTTGGTGGCCCATGATTACGCCATGTACCGCAGAATGTCAGTATATAGATTCAGTCGAGTCTCTTTACATATCACAGTGCTGAGTTAAAACAAAAAGGGTTCAAAGAGAGCAGTTTTGTTGAAACCCAGATGCTCTTTATCAGAATATATTTTTGCCTTTTTTTGTGGTCCAGACATAAGGCCTATGGCTTGGGAAAGGATCTCTAGTAGTTTCACTTAAAGTGTGTTTTATTTGCCAAGGTTTTGACAATTTTTGACATCAGAGAAGTTCTTTCAAAATTTCCCCATGGCAGTAGTAGTACACTGTTTTGCTGGGATGTGCTCTTGCATTTTGGTTTTGGTACATTTTTGCCAGGAAAATTAGGAGAGCATAAATCTCCCTTCTGACACAGTCCTTTTTGCCTGGACTCTTAATACATAATAATTTACCTCCACTATGCAAAATTGCAAAAACTTTCTCCTAAATGTCACTGATTTTAATGTCTCAAAGGTGAGCTTCCTGTTTTCATGACACCCTGTGATCACAGCATCAAGTGGCTAATCGTGATATTATTCCAGTTGATTGATGAGCTCATTTTGCAACAGAAGTCAAATTGGATTTTTTATTTATAATGGTGATAAAATATAATGGTGATAAAATATAATTCCAATGCCATCAAATTTCAGTTTAAATACAAATTTCACTAGTAAAATCTGTAAGCACTTTCCTGACCTTTTAGGTTTTTTAAAATAATGCTTTCTCATGCAGGTGAATGATATCACTGGAGAAACAAAACATTTCCTTTTTTTTAAATTTTGAAATCTTGATGTGACTTTTTTACAATCTATGTTTACTGCTTGGATTAATATAGTTAATTTTTTTTTTTCAGCGCCACCAAAGTTTACAAGAACTCCCGTTGACCAGACAGGGGTTTCAGGAGGAGTTGCCTCATTCATCTGTCAAGCCACAGGAGATCCAAGACCTAAAATTGTCTGGAACAAAAAAGGAAAGAAAGTCAGCAATCAGAGATTTGAGGTATTAGGTCCATTGTTCTGTTCCTCTGAAAAACATTTTATTCCAACTTTGTTTTTAATCCCACTATGTGTGCTTTATTAACGGTGATTTAGCAGAATAAAATTGACTATTAGGGATAATTTGGTGGGAATACTCTAATGAAGTTTTTAATTTTGAAAACAGGTTGTGCGTAGAGCCATTAGAGAGAAAACTGCTACTGCTG
>JAWWEY010000130.1:45078638-45091650 GCA_035582745.1 Loriotus luctuosus
ACCTGTTCTTAACTCCCTTAGATAAGGTTTTATTAACTGATAGGAGGAATTCTTATGTACAGTTTCCACATTGTTGAAAATAAACATAAAATGACATTTTATATTCCATTAGCAGTTTTGCAAACTAAAGGAAGATTGGGAGGAGGGAGCAAGCAGAAACAAAAAACAGTATGAAAACTCAGGTGGAAATAATATTCTTTGTCTTCATAATTTCTTGTAATGTATTTACAAGACTACTGGTCATGAAATGTGCATGCATGTGTTTTGAAAGAGGGTGCTCTAAACCAAAGTTCTTATTTTGGCTTTTGTAGAGAAGCAACAGCCCTCATATCTCTCTACCAAGAACCACAGCAGTGGCAAAATATAGAGGGGGCATCTGAGTGTAAAAACTGACTGACTGTACAATTTGGTCTGTTTCTTTACGAGTCCTATTGATTAGTAATCTTTTTTTTTGTAACATATATGTAGCTTTGCTGCCTATTTTTTGCTTGATAGTAAGAGCAATAATAGTGGCTCAGTGCCTAATTCTGACAACACTAGTATTACATCCTCTTTTAAAAGCAATACATAATGATATGCATATGCAAATTACTAATGAAAAAATCTTATTGGTTTGAAGTTAAAATTAAAATAGATTTCAATTTTAATTAATTTTTTTAATTAAGACCACTGAAATATAAAGATTGAGAATTTTATCCAGCCAGAATACGTATGGCTTTTGCAACTGCGGAAATATATTTGCCCCAGGAGTAGATTTATGGATTTAATCTGAAACTGGGAACATACGAGAACTCATGAGCATACTGTGACTGTGGATTTAGATAAAGGGCTAATGTCATAGAAAGCAAGGAGTCTGCAGAGAAAAAGGGCATTATTAAGAAGTTTTGATAGGGTTAAAATTTGAATTGCTGAAAATATAATGGTTTGCTGTATTACTTCCCAAGACACGGCATAATTCTGTGCTAAGGGCATTAGCCTGGAACATAATTCTATTATTGCAAAGCCTCTACTTTGCAAACTTACACAAATCTTAACCTTGTACAGTCTACAATAGTAGAAAGCTGTTGTTTCGGAAAAACACTCCATTGATGATGCCTTTTTGGGAAAGAGTGCCTCTGCCTCACATAGCTGCTGTAGGAATAAATATATACTATAGATGTCAACAGGAATTAACTACATTTAATGAAATACAAGACAGAGTAGAGTGAGTTGGAGCTGTGGTTGCTTATGCTTTACTCATCCCTGTGGTATGTATGTGACTCTGTAGTACATAGGTTATATAGGCAGAAGATGCCTGTATAACTTTCACATGTTCTTTTAATTGTTCTGCAATGGTTCTGTCACAGACCCAGCTTGTCATTTGTGCCTCTTGCGAGATGTCACCCAGAGGTGGAAGTCAGATTTTAGTCACAATTCAGCCTACAAGTACTGTAACCTTGATATGGAATGTCAGTGAAATCAGGGTAATTCCAGGAGCAGAAGTGTCTACCTACATCCATTTCGTTTGATCGTTTCTTTCACAAATCCCAGTTTGAATACTGCAAATAATTTACGCAGCATGGAACAGCAACATTTTTTCTTATGTGTCTGTGTCTTTACAGCTAAATTTGTCAGTTTTTTCTCTGTGGCCATGTAGAGTAACTAATTCCATGCCTTACAGATGCTACCATGTTTGTTAGGTTCCTATACTATGACCAATTCTTAGTATTTAGGTCTCAAAAAACTACGAATATAAATAAATTTTTAGCTTCTAGGTCTTAGAAATTTATGGTGTGAGAAAGAAGAAGGGCAGAAAAGGCATCTACAGATGAGAACATTTCAAGGCCTTACCAGAGACAAAATACTGGATCCTTTTTTCTGTTACTAGAGTGAATCAGGAAACATTCCAGGCTAAACCTGCACTTGTTAGGCTGAATATTGTGAGAGTTTGGACCAAGAATGAATGTCTGAGATAACTGGAAACTGCTTTTGATTTTCGGTATATAAAGAAGTTGGCTGCTTTCCATGACACATTCACCCATATGAAAACGTTGAATTTGAAGGGAAACATGGCTTGAAAAGAGAAGTCTGAAAGTTGACTGTTGAAGACAGGCTGACAAGAGGAGTCAATACAATTTATTTTGGAGGTTTTTGTTTTGAATGTTTGTGCTGAGAACCATAAGAATGGAACAGTGCTTTGATTCTTTTATTTATTAGTGCTTAATACACATGCCTTTCTACTCAAGAATGTCAGTGTCCTGGGGGGCATTAAAAGGAGCATTACCAGCAGGTTGAGGGAGGTGATCCTCCCCCTCTACTCAGCCCTAGTGAGGCCACATCGGGAGTTCTGTGTCTGCTTCTGTACTCCTCAGTAAAAGAGAGCCATGGAGCTCCTGGAACAGTCCAGCAAAGGTCTACAAAGATGATGAGGGGACTTGAGCATCTCTTTTGTGAGGAAAAACTTAGGGAAATGGTCGTGTTTAACCTGGAGAAGAGACAGCTGAGAGGAGATCTTACCAATGTCTAGAAGTGAAAGGAAAGTGCTAAGAAGATGAACCAGGCTCTTCTCAGTTATGCCAAGCTAAAGGACAAGAGGCAACAAGAAGAAAAACTGGTACACAGGAAGGTCCATCTGAATATTAGGGAGGACTGCTTTAGCTTGGAGGTAACTGTACACTGCAGCAGATTGCCCAGAGAGGTTGTGGACTCTCCCTCACTCGGGATATTCAGGAACTGTCTGGATGCAGTCCTGTGCAATGTGCTCTCAGTTGACTGTGCTTGAGCAGGGAGATTAGACCAGATGATCCCACTGCAGTGCCTTTCAACCCTACCTGTATTGTGGTCCATGTGTAAGCAATAAAAAGCAGCAAGGTTGCTTTCTAAAAAGCAACAATGGGATCTTTCTATACTCCCCAGACATCAGAGATTAAATAACTTTCCTTTTGCTGTCCATTCATTTCACATTAAAGCCACCTAAATCTGTTTTTAGGTCTTGCAAATGGTGGATATCAAACATTTTCCCTACTTGTAGAACAAGAGTTCTGGTGTCATATATAAGACTATAAATTGTTCAGGAAGAAGGAAATAGGTACTTTCTTCTAGTAAAGAAACCAGCAGCAATATTATTCAGTTAATTTTCAGGAATCCCAGTTTTCATTTTTAAAAAATAATTATGGTTATTTCTTTATAAGTTGTGTCAAGACTGTGAGGGCATGAAGAAGCCTTAGCTTCAGCTGCTAGGCATATGAGTAAGCACAGAAGTGTGCAAAAATGTGGAGCACAATAGGTATATTCGAATGTTGCTCCTGTTTGCTCTGTTTTTCTTGTTGTCTGGAAAGTAAAGAGAGAGACTACAACAGGGAATTTATGCAGAAGGCAGTTTGTTTGTCTTGACCCACAATTTTCTCTTAGTCTTGTTGATTTTGTTAATATTCTGCATTACAAAAATACTGATATACAGCATTGGTGTACCACAGGCACTATATAAGCCTGAAAGAAGTGAAATTTCAGTGGAAAGTGCCTAGGGTGGTTATTCCTTTTTGTATTATTAGAAAACTGGTTGATTGAATGTCAAACATTCACTGCTGCATAAAGTGAAATTTTAAAAAAAGAGAAATATTTACTGTATAATGTTTCCCTGTCCATTGATATCCACAGATATTGAGGCAATTGTGAGAGATTTTTATGAGGCTCTCAGAAGTGCACAACATTTCTACATTAAGACAGAAAACAGCACCAAATCTAGACAAAAGCAACCAACCAAACAAAAAAGACCCCAAAACGATTCCAAATCCGAGATGATAAATCCAAGGTATTGCAGCTTTTGTTTCTGCTGCTAGCAATAGATTCAATGATAATAGAAGCTGATTTCTGTATTTTCACTTTACCTGGTAGTACTGAAATGAGAAGAAGCTATTATGAAGTAACGTGTCATCTGGGACAGCTATCTTAGAGGGCACAGAAATTAGACAAATGGAGTGGCAGGGCTGTAATGATGGAAAATGTGCAGTGGGATGTCTCTCATTTCTAGACGAATGAGAGGAAGGACTGTACATATTCTGGATATTAGCTGCACAGTAGGAAAAATTTTCTGTGTTTCAGCTGGGACTGTACAAATTATGTACACCAGTGTTTATCTGAAACAGTTTGCTGTATAGTCACAGTGATTAATGCCAGGTGGTTGCTAGTAGGACAGGTTTTTGAAAGTGGAATGAAGGGAACAAAGAAAATACCTGTGCCTGAGCTTAATACACTGGAAAGACATTTATCTCAATCATATATTGCATGATAAGGCTTTTGAAGAGCCAAAGGAGTATCATTCTGCAAAACTTCCTGAACTTTCAGTGTCATGCTATGTGTAGCACTTTGTGACCAGAGCTAGCATGTTCATTACAGTCCTATTTTTATTAAGCCTCTTTTTGAAGAGGAATGTTGTTGTTCCTGCTGAGAAAACACTGCTTTACAGTTTATGTTATAAAGCCTCTCCTGGGTAGCTGTGCAGGGAGGATTAAGAAACTAAACACCGCTGCTTGAAAAATCACACAATAGGATTTTGTGAAATAGTGAAACAAAAGGAGAGGTAGCCAATACAACCCAGTCAGTACAATAGCATGCAGATTTCTTGGAGTGGCTTATGGAATAGTACAGACTTAGAAATATTTGTCTGTAATGTTATAAACTAATTTGAAATATTTTCTTTGGGTATGCAAATGTTATGTGTGCCAAATAAATATTAAACTTCCATGCAGTACAATTTTAAATAGTTAATAATTTACTGATCTTTATAAAGATGAAGTGTTGACATTTAACTAGTAGCCAGAAAAGGATACAAAAGAGTAATGAAATACACATCTCATATTCCATGGCTGAGTTCAAAGATACTGTATGTTTCAGTTCTGTTACTTGCAAGTATGGACATGGTAGTGGTTTAGGAAGTACTGTGCCTTATGAATTCTGAAACAATCAGTAAAAATAAAAAGGTCTATCACTGTAAATACATGATTCAGGGTATTGAGTTCAGTTTTTAGATACAAGCACTTGGGTGTGCTGATTTAAGAGGTGTTATTGTTGACTTCTGTGTAGTTCTTCAAAAACCATGTTGTAATAATTTAATATATATGAAAATCATTGAATAACTCCTGTAAGTATTATAAGAAGTTTCTGGCAAGTGCCTCACGTAGTGTTTTTAATGATTAGTACTTTTTAAAATATTTCCACTCATATTTCTATATGCAAAATTTATCAAATACGTTTTTTTCAATTGGGGAACATTTTGGTTTCTTTTTTCCGTAGTTTGAATTTTAAAAATTTTGCCTTCTCTTGCACAACATTATTTTATAAGTAACCCACTACATCATGAATTTAAAGCTGTACATTGGAAAGCTTTTTCAAGATGTAGAGATGTCACTCTAGAAAATTAGTGAAACAGCAGTCCCAGATTTCTTAATTGTCATTGTAAATTCCTGTAGTCAAAACTTTCAGAGATCAGTTGCTTTGGAAAATCAAGATTAGGCTGATGTAAGATCTTTAAAGATGTAATTAGAAGGTATCTGTAGATACCAGATTTTTTTGAGAAATCTCTCCCAACTTTTACCCTACATTTTTTACTGGTGAAATTTAATTAGTCACTTTATCATCCTGCATATTCGTTTAAGATGATTGATTGCTCATTGGTATTTGCTAGATCAACTTACATGGAGAAAGTTGTCCTGCTGCTAGTTACCACCTATCATGTCTTTGTAAAGGTCTATTTTACCTACTTCTAATTCTCAATGAATTTCACGTCACTGACTTTCATCTAGCCAAATTTCTGTTTTACATAAAATACTATAAGGTTATGCAATTCATATTTGGGCATAGGATTAGTTTTATTTTATAAAATATTGACAGTAATACAAAATCATTTATGCCATACCTTTTTACGGCAGTTTGATGTTCCTAAGAGACAAACATTGTCTTCAAATCAGTAATATAGCTAGACTATATTGTATTTGTAGTTATCGTGTATATGCATGAAAGAAAATAAACTTCTGGGTGGTGATTCCTAGAAGGATATCTCACAGTTGTGATCTAAGAAGAGAAACTGAAATAATGCTGGACAAAAGCAGAGCAACTCTGTTTAGCTTGAAAGAGTTCTTCATTGACAGTTTTGGCTAAGAATGTACACCTGTTAAATAGTTTCAGACAACTCAGCTAAGACACTTTCAGATACTTTCAGCTAAGTGACTAATTTTAGCATGACCTCCATTTAGGTATTCCCATTCTGCTATCTAATGACTGCGGTTACAATTTTAGGCATTTTTCATAGCCACAGTGAGTATATGCTGGCTGCTTGTAAAATGCAAATTAAGCCATGTTGAGCAGATAAATTTTGAAACATATTTGCTTTATACTTTTTTTCCCCACTCATTGATACCTATGATGATTCAATCCTTTTCATAGATGGTCATCCTTACATCATCAGAAATCTGTCACAAACAAATGATAGTAAGAACAATGGAAAAGGAAATATTAGGGGGAGGAGTAATATTTCTCCTACCCACAGAATCAGTTTCAGATGATGTAAGATTAGAGCTAGAGCACAAAATATCCTAACATAAGAACCGTGACCTGCTAAATACAATAAGGAACGATTTTGATCTGGTTCTTTAAAGACCCAGATAGAAGCAGCATATTGATATCATATTAAAAATTATCTTTACAAGAAAAGGTGGAGCTTTGTATAAAAGTGTTAGCTTTTCTGAAAAAGGAAAGCGAGGCAGGAAGAAGGGTATACTTCTGTGCGATAATTTTGATTTTTTTTACTGCTATGTGTCTTTTTTTTTTATATAAATAATACTAAATTTCTTCTATTTTCTGCCTGGGTGTAATGTAGTTCAATTTAAATAAAACTTTCATTCAAATTTGCATTGCAGTTCTTTTTATCTACTTAGAAAATAGAGGGCCATTTTTCTTTTTTAATTAGTTAAAAGAAAAAGTGCAAAATATTTTTTGGATACACCAAGAATTTTTAAAGTACAATCACTTTTCCTGTGTTTAGTAGTTACACATGAATTAAAGGCCTTTGGCCTTGTGTAGAGTGCTGTTGGCTCAGTATCAGGTGTTGAGTTTGTGCAGGTTTTCATTGCTCAGTGGCCTAAACACACTGTCTCAAGTGAAGCCAATGGAATAATGAAATCCAATGCAGGTAATCAAATGCCATGTTTCCTGTTGTTCGTATAATTTGTGGCCTCAATTTTGGATGCATTTTATACATCTGTATGTCCACTCACTTAACAAAATCTTGTGATATTAATGAGTAATGTAATTGTTAAAGTTGCACAGCACGGAGTGTAAAATTGATAAAAGAATTCTATGGATTTTTTTCCTGTCTTTATTTCATATTGATTTAAAAAGATAATGCAATTCTAGGGATTTTCTGTTTAAGGAGATGATATGGTGATTAGTTGCTCAATCCCTGACAGTGTTATGTTATCTGTAAGGAACCCGATGGTATTAGCCGCTTGATAGTTTCAATTTAATTGCTACCACAGTAAATCTTCATATGAGATGTCTGATACCATGTAGAAAAACCAAGGCAATTACTAGAAAAAGGCATTTATTCATATAGTAGGCTTGTCTTCATTTTTCCAGGCTAGCCATTTCTGTGAGCAGTCATGTCTTATCAAGTGTACAGTTAGGGTGACAGAAATGTTTGCTGAAATGTAGGATGTGTTTGACACTAGTGTACTGAGGTGACAGTAAGATTAAATACATTTTAATGTAGTAAGTGCTAATCTTCAAATACAGAAAAAGACCAGTAAGAATGCTTTTTCACATATATATGAAAAAGTAATTTAGAAATTAGAGAAAGCTTATGTAATGCTTTGGCTTGCTTAGCCTGGCAATAGGTATTAAAATAGCATTTATTACTGTAATTCCTAAGTTTTCAAGGATTTGACGTAGGAAGAAGAAATTAAATGAAGAGCACATATTAAAGTATTCAAGTATTTTTGGCAAACATACAGACATCAAAAGGAAAATGAAATTCAATAGACCTTGACAAAACAAAAATATTCTGTTTATTAGGACTAGAAATGAAACAGTTCTGAAGTGGTGACTTTCAGTTGATTCTGCAAAGGAAAAGAGGCTTTGTTGCATTAGTGTGGCAGGAGCTTGCAAGAACTGTGATTTAAGTGGCTCTAGGATATAAAAGCCTGGTGTAATGTATATAACTTCAGGTATTTTCAGTGCTTGCGATGAACTGATGTAAAGTGCTGTACATGGTTTACTCCTGTTCTATTTAACTTCATAGCAAGATGCAGTTCTTGCAACTGCTTCAGTAGCAAATTAAATTTTTTCACTTACAAATGAATAAAACATGCAAAATTGTGTCTTATGTCCATAGTGATTTAAACTATTCTATTTAAATGATTTACTGTTACAAAGAATCTACTGTGAGGTAAGATGTTAGATAGTGATAGTAGCATTTGAGCACTTTTGTGTATATTGAATGCATCTTGTGACCGAAAGTGTCAGTGCATGCTTAATGTGACAACAGCAAAATAGAATAATGAAGAAATTTTTCAGGTGGAAACACTTCAGCAAACTTTTCAGTCAAATACAGTCAAAAAGCACTGATTAGAGCCAGCTGTTTCATTAGGGCACTTAGTGCACCTGAATCTTTGCTTGTGACACAGGTCTTTTGTGACATTTACATATTTCAGGGTATATTAACAATGAATGTGCAAACTAGTGTTATTACCTGAATTATTTTTATTATTGTTACTGCATGACCCCTTTGCATTATCTACCAAAGGTCTTAGGAGTCTGAAAAAGTCCCTGCTGACTGGAAACTAGCCTATATTATTCAACTTACATGAAGGGTGTGCAGGGAGACCCAGGAAACTACAAATGATAGTTCTGGCCTCAGTTCTGGAGAAAATTATACTGAATACTTCTGAAAGGCTTTTAAAGAACAATGCAATTAGCATTGGTTCACAAATGTGATTCACAAAGGCCCTGTTTACCTAATTCAGTATCCATCTATGGTATCCTCCAAGTGTATGAAGAGAAGGTGATGGATGGAGCTTTCCTGGATTTTAGTAAGGCTGTCCCTCACAACATCCTTCCATAAAAAGTTGTCCAGTTGTGGGATGAGAGAGTTCACAATGCTATGGGTGAATGTCAGAGCCGAAAGGATTGTGATGAGTGGGGCTATATCTGGCTGCAGCCACTTACTAGGGGTGTTCTACATAGATATGTTTAAGGGTCAGTCCTGTTCAAAATATTTATTCATTATCTGTGTATATGTATTCATTATCTGTGTATATATATGCACAATTTTGTGTCAACAAGTTTGCTGATTAATACAAAACTGGGAATTTCTGTTGACTCTTGATCAAGAGTGATCTTGCAGACCTTTCTAGATGGACTGAAACACTAGACAAATATTAATAAGACAAAATTTAAGTTTATATGCCAAATTCTTCACCTAGAGCACAAGATCACACTGGGGAAGGTGTGACTGAATAGCAGATTTTCAGACAGGGTTCTGGGGCTGTTGGTTGATGCCTTGAGTCAACGCTGTCAGCCAGGAGGGCAGATTGCATCCTGGGGTACATCAGACACAGCATCACCAGCCAGGCCAAAGAGGTGATTGTCCCACTGTACTCAGCATTACTGTGGCCTCACCCTGAGTGCTGGGGGCAGTGCTGGGCTCCACAATTTATAAAATATATGAATGTCCTTGAATGCATTCAGAGCACGGCAAGAAAACTGGGGAAAAGACTTAAAGCCTTGTCCTCTGAGGAGCAGCTAAGGACTTTTGGCAGCCATAGTTTAAAGAAAAGGAGGCTAAGCCCTTACTGCTCTCTGCAGCTTTCCAAGGTGAGGAGGCAAGAGGGAGATGCGGATGCAATTCTAATATCTAGTGATAAGATGCATGGGAATGGTTCTAAGTGGCATCAAAGGAGATGCAGGCTGAACTGAACCTCAGAAAGTATTTCTTTAACAAGACAGTGGAACAGGCTTCCTAGAGAGGTACCTGAAGCCTGCCAGTGTTTATGAGGCATTTGGATAAGGCCCTTAATACTTCCTTTAGTTTTCAGTCAGCCCTGAAGTGGTTGGGCAGTTGGATCTTTGGACATCACTTCCAAATGAAATATTTTATTCTATTCTTAATTATAGTATTTACTTATTATATATTATAAAATATTAAATTATAATAAGTATTCTTTATTTGACATCAGTAAGAATAAAGATTATTTTAAGAAGAATGCTAAAAATTTTGGCTTCACAAATCCCTTGGTTTTCAATCAGCACAAGTTCTTCTTCTAAACATAAAATCATCTTGTTATTTCTATACTCACTCATATTCGCAGCCTTTCAAAAAAAAATGTGTTGCAACGTTATAGCCAAATTTTTGTATCCTGTCTAACTCAACTAAGTCCTGTTCTTCGTTACAGGGAATATTCTTGTGAAGAAATCAATTTTTTATGATCACTGCTATGAATGGCAGTTAAAAAGTACTGGGTTTTTTAATTCAGTGTGCCTAGCTTAGTACCAAGCTCAAAAGCTCCTCTTAGCTCCCATACATTCCATCGTTTCACCTGTTGCACTGTCATGTTTTCACTAGGCCTGTAATTTATTTTCATAAAATATATCATCTTAAATGGCATTATCAGCTGAGCTGCTAAGATAAACAAATCTGTATAGACAACCTCTATCATAATGTTCACACAGAGATTTATTTGGGTTTTGGCTGTATAGATAAGGAAGTAGGCTGTCTGGGAAACCCTCTTCATTATACCTGCCGCAAAATGACTTTCAGAGAAAGCAAATTGAGAGGCTGAAAAGTTGCCAGGTCTTTTTTTTTCCTGCAAAATGCCTCTGTCACTTGGAACTTGATTAATGGCAAGAAGATGAAGCCAAGTGCAGAAAAGCCATTAGTAAGCCCAAAAGCAATCATTTTTTGTTGTGCTGTGTTACATATAGCAGACAGAGGTTTGAATTGAGAATATGTTCAAATCAGTGAAAAAAGGTCGTCTTCTCTGGACTTCGAATCTGTCAAAACTTGAGTTTGGTCATTAGTTGCAAAATGTCAAAACCGCAAAAGCGAGGAGAAAAACTTCTGATTTCCATAACATTTATCAAACCGGAAACCTAAATTTAATCTTACTGGTAGTTCCTGTGATGGTACTGAGTGCTTTTTTTTCCTAAGGATACTTACACACATCAAAAAACTGCCTATAGGGATGTTTTTTGTTCAAGTCTTGAAACAGAAAGGGAGAGTGATATTTGGTTTTTAGTGAGTTTAAATTTAAATAACTGTGTAAGTAGATATTCTTAAATGTGACCTCATTTTCACATGAATGCACTATTCTGAATGTACCATTTGGTTCCAGCAAGTTCTTCCAGGATATTTGGAGTTCCAGAATTTACATGATTTTGGCACTAATACTGCTGCTAACTCTCAAGAGATGATTTTAAAAAAGATTAATTTTTAAAAGAAATGGTACATACAGTTGAAACTACTTCCCTTGTGAAAAGGTGGGAAGTTACGCATCTGTGTGTATTGCAGTTTCTTTCTTATGAGTGAGTCAAATAAATAAGGTGACATTTCAGGTATTTATAATGAGTTTCATTTATTCATAGAATCAGAGAATATGCTGATTTGAAAGGAACCCATCAGGATCACAGGGTCCAGCTTCGGCCCTACACAGGACAGCCCCGAGACTCACACCTTGTGCCAGAGAGCAGCCTTTGAACTCTGTCAGGCTGGTGCAGTGACCACATCCTTGGGGAGCTGTTCCAGTGCCTCTGGGTGAAAATTCCTGATATCCAACCTAAACTACTTCTGACACAGCTCCAGGTCATTCCCTCTGGTTCTGTCACTGTCACCACAGAGAAGAGATCAGTGTCTGCCCCTCCTCCTCCCCTTGTAAGGAAGTTGCTGACTACAATGAGGTCCCAACAATAAGACCTCAACCACCCTTATAAGGCTTCCTCTTCAAACCCTTTACCATCCTTGTGGTCCTCCTTTGGCCACTAATAGGTTTAAAATTTTCATATATCATGTTGCCTACAACTGCCCCAGCACTTGAGGTGAGGCTGCCCCAGCTCAGAGCAGAGCAGGACAATTCCCTCCCTTACCTGGCTGGTGGTGGTATGCCTGATGGCCCCAGGACAAGGTTGGCCTTCCTGGCTGCCAGACCTCTGCTGGCTCATGTTCAGCTTTCTGTTGACTGCGATATCCAGCTCCATTTCCACAGTGCTGCTCTCCAGCCTCTCATTCCCCAGTCTGTCTGTACATCTGGGATTGTCCCGTCCCAGATGTAGAATCTGTAACTTTCCTCTTTTTCAGCTTCATATGGTTGGTGATTGCTGATCTCTCTCATTTGTAGAGATCTTTCTGCAGGGCCTCTCTGCCCACAAGGTAGTCAGCAGCTGCTCTCAATTTAGTGGTGTTGGCAAACTTAGTCTTCTTTCCAGTCCTGCATCTGATGCCGTTTTGGTTTTTACCCTTTTTTTTAATATATTCTCTGTATTCTTTACACAAATATTTGTAGCTTTGTAATTTCCTATTGTAGTCTAACTTCAACATTTTCCTAGACAGAAAGCCAAAGCATGTTCCAAAACCCCTATCCTATTTTGGTTCTCCTTAGAATCCATGGCCAAAAAGCAGCTCCTCAGACAAATTTTCATCAACAAGGTTCAGTCCCATCTAAGGGGTGAAGAATTTAGAAGGGGCTTGGACTGGGTAGGAATTGCATCACCAATTCTATACCTTACTGGTGCTTTTTTCTCTATTTACCAAACTTATAAAACTGTATGCACCCCTGTGGGGAGTGGGCTTTTGTGGATATTTTTTCATAACTACCCCCGGAGACCTTCTATAAAGATCCACTTTTATATTAATTCCTATACTAATATTATCACAAAAGTGTGTTGTTTCATTTCTAGGTTAAAAAAGGCATTGTCATGGTTTGACACTGGCACACTGCCAGTGTCCCCATGAAAATACACTTTCCCTGGTGTCTGCTGTGAGATGTGA
>JAWWEY010000130.1:45097164-45128703 GCA_035582745.1 Loriotus luctuosus
AAAGATTCCTGTAGATATAAATGGGCTTTTGGGGCTAAAGAATAAACAACTTCTCTGTTGAATCAGAATCATAGAATGAAATCTCTGTTGAATCATAGAAATCTCTGTTGAATCTTCAGAATCATAGAACACCATCATTTCTCTTAGAGCCTTAAAACTGATTGTAAGAAACTGACTATGAAGAAAGGTATTAAAATTGTCTCTAACTACAGTAACAGCAGTAGATCTTGGAGTCATGGCTTTGATCATCTTGGACTTCCTGAATCTAGCAGGATGATCATATCCTGTCTTGTCAGAATGTACAAGGAAAAGACTGAGATCTAAAGGTGTTTGAGTTCTGTGCAGTATTAAACGCAGTTTTGAATATTTTACTCATCCTTGGCTACTAATTCAAAGCATCTATATGCTGTCTTTATTAAAAATTATTCTAAACAAATTTGCACATTGTTCTCCATTATGAGTCCCAAATGTAAACTGTTTCACGGTTGATTTTGTTGTTTTAAGGTATTCAGTTATTCTGAAATTTAGACAGAAATTGCAAACTTCTATCAGATTTATTTTATTACATCAGTTTAGTTCCAGCTGGAAATGACAGCCAAACATGAATATAAGTCTTTCTTGCTTATATCGATTGCCTGTATTTGAGGAAATAAAATTAATGAGCATCTTCCATGTACGAAGACAAAGATGTCTTATCACTTTCAGGACGGAACTTCTTTGGGTTTATGTCTTCTTCGCTTGTTCAAGACTGGTATGGATGCTAGGTCTATCTGTAAAACTCCTATCTTCTGAAATGAAGATGTATTTTTGGCATGACTGTGAATGGGCAGCCATAGATAGGCAAAGCATTCATTGCTATCCTCTGTCTATTAAGATACTTCCAGTATAATTACCTGGGCTTTGTGGGGAACTGTTAGAGCTTTTCTATTTACATAGTTTTATCACAGGTTTCACTTGTAGTCTTTCCTAGGTTTAATCTTTCTGAGAAATGTTTCTGTAAAAACTGACATTTAAATTTGAAATAGATTAAAACCTTGTCACCACCAGTGTGATGGACAATATGATTGGATTGACCAATAATCATTGACTTTCCATCAGAAGTACTGCCAGAGTGCTACTGTTTTAACTGGAATGAGCGTGCCTCTGACTCGTTGAAGTACCACACAAAAATAACAGTTGCTTCTCATAAAGTCAACCACAAAATAAAAACATAGCCTGAGGTTATTGTTATTGCTGTTTTAAAATTACAGACCCTAGATTTACTTGTTAAGACTTGATATTTGCATTTCACTGTAATAAAAAGAATGTTTATTTGATGTCTTTTAAATGGCTGTGCTGCTCATTTCCATGAAATTTGGCAATATAAGCATGCATTTGTAAAGCAAAATGGGAACTAGAAAACCATCCTTTGGAAATGGTATCACAAACACATGATTTCTTTTTTCATTTATTTTATTGCCACTTAGGCACTTTTTTTTTTTCAATTCTGTCCATTCTCATTCCATATACATTTATTTCTGTCAAGGCAAGCATGTTCTCTTAACTGAGAGGGTCAGTAAACACTTCTTTTATAAAGTGTTTTAACTCACCTCCTGTGAGTTGCTAAGTGTGAAGTTAGGGAGAAGTGATGAGTGTCAAACACCTATGGGAGCTAACAGTGTCTCTTTTGCTAAGTATATTCTCAGTCATTTGTACTTGAGCTTTTAGTAATTCCAGGTATTTACGGAATTTCCAGATATAGGATTATAAAGCTGTAATAGAAACTACAGAAAATAACAGGGCATGGAATAGTTCCACATGTCTGTTGTAAGAGTACACCAGAGTGTATTTTATAAGAGTACACAAATATAACAAGTCCTGGATCTTTAAGTTTCAGTGCTGGGAATAATAAATTGAAGAAGGTTCATGATACATTTGTCCTGTTACACTCATCTCTGTATTAGATCTTGGCCAATGATAGAAGAGATGTACCAAATTATATGTCTTTTCAGTTCCCATAAAGACACTGTTTTATGTTCTTAACAAATATCTGTGCAGTTTCATAAACTGTATAACATGATGGTAGAACAGTTTGGTTACCAAGCTTCTAACATTTCTTCCTCTTTTTTGAATAAATAAATACTTTTTTTAAAAAAAAGCACTAAATAAAAAAATTCCAACCAAATAAAACCAAACAAACAATAAACCAAATCCACAATGACCCAAAAAAAGTACTAAACTGAATCCAAATAAAATAAAGACCATTGGTTTAGTCCAAATATTTATGGCACTTGTAGTGTACATAAATATTAAGCTGTCAGGTAATAAAACCTGCTGACCAGACCTACATTATGTCCCACTGTAATTGTTTTTAATATCTGTTGAGGCACACAATTTCAGATAAAATGACTTCTTGAAAATCATTTTATCTGAAATTGTTGCAAGAATAGATATCTTAATGGTTCCTAGAAAAAAAAAAAAATTGACATTTTCACAAGCTATTTCCAGATGAATTGCTAAAAGAAAACACGCTTTCTTAAAAGTATTATTTTTACTGATTTCTTTGTTTTAAGTCACAGACAACTTGCTAAATGTCAATTTTATGTTACAACAGAATGTTTCTAAGCAAACAGAAAATTTAACTCTCTGTATATTTAGGAAACAGTATGTTTGTGCAAATATTTCAGTAGCTAATTTGTAAGACCTTTGGGTATATAGCTAGTTGAGGAAACCAGCTTATGCCTCATATAACTGAACAGTACCTAGGGTATCCTAAAGAAAGGCAACAATATTCTGTGGCTGTGTAAACTGTGACAGTCAGAGATCAAGGCAGGAATTATTCTTGCTGTGTGCAGGGCTTGTTAGACCACATCTGGCTTACAGGTTACAGCTTTGGTCACCCTAATATTTTAAAAATACAGAGAAGATGACAGGCAGGAGTCGAGGGGCGGCCAGGGAGGCTGGAGTCTTTTCCCTGTGAGAAGAGATTGTGGCCCTGGCGCTGGTTCAGCTGAAAGAAGGAATGGTTGTGGGCGCGTACAGCAGCATCCTCAGCACCACTGGGAGGGATGAAGGAGGTGCAGCTGTGCTCTTCACAGCAGCACGTGATGGGAGTGTGAGAGACAGCAGCACAAAATGACATTGCAGAGGCTCAGGATGGAGATAAGGAAAAGCTATTTTTTTTTCCCACCTGAACAATTGTGTGGGGCCCAGGCCCAAAGGAGGATGGACGGTCTCCTTCGCTAGGGGTTTGGTAGCTCAGCTGGGTGAAGCCCTGAGCAAGCTGGTGTGAGCTTACAGATGAGCCTCTTTGGGGCAGGGGTCCTGAGGCTCCAGGACTGCCAGTACGAATGAGCCTCTGCTGGTGTAGTTTACAGGGAAACACATTTCACAGCTGATCTGCTTTTCCAGCTATGTTTATAGGACAGTGTTGCTGACAATGCTCCTCTCCATGTCTTGGTTTTCGTTAATTAAATTCAAAATTTCAGTGAAGGGACACAGTTCAATTATGACAGCACACAGCTAGTTCAGAAGCTGGGTAGGATATCAATTTCAAATTCTTCTAAAGCAAAACAATTTCAAAAGACACAATGTGATTTTAAAAGATGCTAATATTCCTACTGTGCAGATTGGATTCAGAGTTGAGAGTTAGGGACTTCTTCATTACAATAATTAACAATACACATAAAGATAAAATAATTATTTTTAAAAAAGATTTCTGACCCCTACTGCATTTGGTGAAGAGGAAGAGGGGTTTTGGGTTTTTTTTTGTCCATATATTAGTTATAATGATGTGGAAATAGAAATAGACTGCTCTAAAATCGATTTAACTCTTTGAACACGTTTTGATGAAATTTTCAGTTTTATTTGTGTTACCTGTTACAATGTTACAAAGCCATTTTGAAGAAGCTGGAATGTCTTCACACGGCATAGAATTTATTTTTTAACGAACATGATAAAGTATCCGTTTGGAGTAAGTCTGTAGCTTTTACTTTCTCCATTTCAATGTCTGACTGTTAAAGGTTCCCAGATCATAACTTTACTTAGTGTAAGAAAATGAGAATATTCAAAGGAGGAAAGATACTTTGAGAATAATTTTTTTTCATAAGTTTTTTATTTTCTGTCACAATGTCTCAGTGTCTCTGCCTTTGATGTTCCACAGGTCATTGAATTTTCATGTATAAACAAGAAATCAGAAGTCAGCAGATGACTTTGCTTTCACCACAGTAATTCTAATGCACATTCTTTTAAGGAGGACTAGGGTTGGTCAGCTAAGTACTAATCATTGTTCTGGTAGATGGGTCCAGCACAAGCTGTAGACTTCATTGCTTAAGGTAGATCAGTGTACTGCATTGAAGCTTAATTTGAAATTGTTCTCTGAAAAACAAGATCCAGACCTACTACAATGTTTTTGCCATCTTGCACAACTATACCACGCTATCCTAAGAGACAAAAGACTTAGGAAGAGAGCTGCAGAACAGTAATTCTTCTTTAACATTAAAGAAACTCCCCTAGTGAAGTCCAAAATACAGTGTAAGAAATACTCATAATTGCATTTTATATACCAATTTGCATTTATAGTCATATATTTCTTTAATTGCTGCCATCCAAAAAAGCTTGTCAGTTAAGAGGAACTTTCTTTAAATCATTGTGAGGCAAGTGTACATAATTCAGTGGTGTAAGTTATCCAAATGGGGGAGAGTGAGTCAGTATTCATATTTTATAGAGTATTCTTATTTTATAGATCTTCTACCTATATGTTTCTTTTGTGAAAGAAGCCTCTTATGAAAGAGGCTTCAAAACACTGTAACAATGCTATAAGACTAGCCCACATCCTCATACTGCACAAGATACTTTCACAAATCCTAGTACTAAGTTTTGCTCAAAATTTTATGTGCAGTGGGCAACCTTGATGGTAGTAGTTGCTTCTGAAAGATACTGCCATGTTTTAAAATGTGTATCTCCTAGTAGTTTCCTCTTTTGATATTTAAATGTTGTGAGAAGAGAAGGAAGAAAAGAAGGAGCTCAGGTAAATTCTGCTGTCACTTCAGAAAAGACATTAAATAAGGGGATTTCAAGAAATGAAGAATCGCTAAACAGCTGGTCCAACTTCAGTGTCTGTAATCAGAGAGCAAAGACTGCACTTCAATGGCAGGACTGCTTTTACTTAATTTTGGAGCATTACTTAACATCAAAAAGAGAACAGTTTTTAGATTTTCCTTTTCTTACCTGACCATTCCTGGTCTCTGTATGACAGTATAAATGTCAGTTTATTCAAACACTTAAAACATTAAAAAAAATGTTTAAGCTGTGTATCACCAACACAGCTGTGGATTTTATAAGTTATTTTAAAAATATCGCCAAATTCTTAAGTAGGCATTACCATATCAGGCAAGACAGTAAATTTGGTGATGTAAGTTCAGTATTTTATAAAGTCCTGGAATAAGTGTATTCATAATGATTGCCAAACCTTTCGTTTATCTAATTCAGTAAAAAATAGAGTAATAGAGAAAAAATGTTTTGCACTTATTTCAACTTCCTTTGTTACTCTAAATATTCTTTTCATTTATTCAGTTTCTTTATAAAAAGTAAAATGACAGATTGATATCAAAAGCCATGTAGAAAATAGCTACAATGAAATTCACTGTCGAACTGATAAGATTAAACAAAAACAGATGTCATCCTATCCCATAGCTTCTTTGACTAGATCTACTATATTTTCTGGGTAATTAACAGAAACCAGAATCTTGGCAGGCCATTCTGTTAAAGAGCACAGCCTTACAGGAGCTTGGGGTTTAGGTCAAACATCTTGGTAAATGCCTAGATAAAGGTGTATAGAATTATTTTGTAGATGAACATTTCCACAAGGCATTAAAGAGTGAGTTTTAAAATCTTCATTACTGTGTCTTAAACTTGTAGTGGAAATTGTTTTTACGTCTTGTTTGGAGGGACACCTATGTTTCTGCTTTATACAAGAGAGTCTTTTCACACCAAATAGAGTCAAATCTTGTCGTCTGACAATTACACAACATCCTATATTTCCTTTCCTTTTACTGTGCAGAATGGTTTGTATGTCCTAATCTGTTTAAAACTTTATTAATTAATGTTTCTGTCTAGGTTTTTTCATGTCTGCACACTCAAAAAATTCAAGTTATACTTTGGATTGCATTCAAGATTTATCTTTAGAAATCTGCATAAAGCCAGTATGCTTTATAGCCAGCTACAAAGATGTTGGTGGCATGATATGAGAGTCAGTTTCTGCCTGTATAGTGTGAGTTTTGTCCAGGGTTTCATGGGAGGAAAATGCTAACACCCATTGCATGCTGTTAAGTCCATAGGTGAGACCATAGAACAATAAAATGGTTAATGTTGGAGGGGAATTAAAGATCTAGATCCAGCCCCCCATGCCTTGGGAACAGACTTATCCACAAGACCAGACTGCTCAGAGCCACATCCAGTCTGGTCTCAAGCAACCCCCAGGGATGAGACAGCTACAGTTTTTCTGGGAAACCTCTTCCAGTGCCTCACCACATTTACAGTAAAGACCTTTTTCCTAATATTTAATTTTAACCTGTTGTCCTTCACCTAAGGCTTTGTCCTATCACCACATGCCCTTGTGTAAAGTCCCCCTCCAGCCTTCTTGTAAAACCCCTTCGTGCGTTGAAAGGTGCTATAAAGGTTCCCTGGAGTATTCTTTTCTCCAGGTTGAGAAGACCCAACTCTCTCAGCCTGTATTTATAAAGCTGAGAAAGAGCTTCTACAGCTCCAAGATCCAAGTGTTGGGCCTGCCTGTTGTTCAAGAAGTGTTGGAACAACACTCTCAGACACACACTATGATTCTTTGGTGATCCTGTGCAGGGCCAGAAGTGGGACTTGATGGTCTGTGTGGATGCTCTCCAACCCAGGACATTCTGTACCTGTTTTCTGTGGAGATTAGTTAACTCTGAAGTGTGCTCCATCATCCTGATGATCTTAATATTCTCCTGTGAGATTACATATACTCAATAGATTCTGTAGAAGGTAAATCCCTGGATTTGAACAGGACTGACTATTTTGCCACTTTCAGAAGGAGTATTCTGCTGCAGTCTCAATACTATCTAATAAAAAATTTTAAAAAATTAAAAGTGCAGATGATAAATTGATAGGTATCAATCTGCCTACAGTTAGAGGCTGACTCATAATTCTCCAATGTACTCCAATAAGAAAAAAAATTAATGGGCTATCACTGGACAAAAAGCACTCATAACCAAAAGGATATTTTTCTTCTCTTACACAAAAGAATGACAATGCTTTGCTTGCAAAAAGTCTTCATGTGCTTCTGAATAAAGAAAAATACAGACACAATTCCTAGATGCAATGACAGACACCCAGAAACTCTTTTGTCCAGCCCATCTTCTGATTTATTGAAAAAGATTACATTCTGTGACTAGCAGCATGCATTTATTATTTAACAGTATTACTGTGAGCCTCTGCCAGTCTTTATCACTTTCATTGTGTCCTTGCCCAGTCTTTTCTTGGTATTTATTCTCAATATTATTTAAAATAATCATAAAGAAATATGCTCAGATTTCTGTTGCCTTTGTCTTTGTTCCATCTGTTCAATTCCCTTTTTACCACAATTTTAAAAACTGTGTTAGAGATTTTTGGGTTTTATTATTCTACTCAGACCTGGAATAACTATTCTCAAATGGAGTAAGCACTTGGAGAGTTGTCTATAAGTCCAAAAAACATCCTTTCTGCCTAAATAAATTTTATGATCTTGGTGTTACCACAGCACAATCCAAAACGTTCATCTTGTCCAAGAGCTGGGAAATGGCAGCATGCCATAACTTCAAGGGCTGATTAACCATTGCCAAGACCTTAGATGCCAAATGTTTTGCTGCCAAGCTTTTCAAGGCTCTTGGAAGTCACCCAAGCTTGATTTTTTTTATTCTGGAGAGTGTTTCTCCTGGTAAAATGGTTGCTGTTCAGTTGTGATGACAACTGCCTTGTGACAATGAATCTGCTTTTTCTAAAGATGAACTGGATACTTTCAGAGTATTAGCAAAGACTTTATTGCACTAGGGTTTTTTGTCTCTTTTCTCCTGTTCCCCACTGCTCTTAGACAAGCACTGCTGTAACATAACTGGAAAAATAATAAGTAGTAGCTGTGTTTTGAAGCAAATAGCAGGTCCTTGTCTGCCTACTGCATTTTGTCCAATTTCAGTTGTGCTAACTGCGGTTTCTATTTTGATTTCAGTATCAAAATTATTAAGCAAATACAGAGAAGTTTTGATCTGGGTATTGTTACCTTTAAATTGCCATCACTTTGGTAAGGTCTGTACAGAGAATACAACCATTCGTGAAGGAATCCACATTATTTTTTCATAATGTTGAGAGGAAAGAATCTCTTTGCGGAGATCTTTAAAGATAAGTGTTACTAGAATTTCTGTGAACCAAAAATATAATCTTGTGAGATTTCAAAGGAGAGATGCCAAACAGATCTGGATTACTTTTGGTAATCCAGATCAGTTTCTGGTCCAGCAGAATATACTAAATAAAGGTGTTAGGCCTTTGAGTCCTAAAATTATGCTAATATTTTTGTCACTACTGGTAAATGTTGTATTTCTGACTTGTCTTAGCTGACCACTGAAAGTTAACATAAAACAAGAGATTATTATGCTGTCTGTATTTTTTAATACACCTTATCTCTGTAATTATTTTGATATGTTTTAGATAGTATGAATCTGTAAAGACTTCTGGCATAGCTGTTTTTGTCTCTCATTAAGGACAGGGAACTTGCTCTGCAGCATATGGAGGAAAAAGAAAAAACATCATAGCAGGAAACAGCAGAAGATGATTAAAAGATTTAGAGAAAATGATGAGACTGAAGTACAGCCACATAGAACATCACAGAAAAGAGCTAGTTACAAGGGTTATCAGTGAAACAAGCAAAGTTTTAGATTTTTCTTGTTTGAAGCTAAGGGATGGTAGGCTTTGTGTTTTGAGGGTTTTTTAATGAGAAACCTAAGCACACATACAGAGAGCAGTAAAGAGCTGGTAATCATTGCAGATTAAATTAACAGTGAAAGAAATGTGGAACTTCTAAAGGTAGTTTATGCTGATAAATGTATTGTTTGTTTTTCTCAGTGTGAAAGGTAGAATTTATAAAATATTAATTAAATTATGCTTTCATTTCCAATAGGAAAAATGGTTATTGCAATTAGTAATGTAAATATCAAAAATTGTTTTGTTAATATAGAGAGGATTATTTCTTTCAAACTAGATTGTGAAATGTGTCTCTTTTTTATAGATTATCTGATTTTCTGCTTTATTTGATCACAAGCAGGAGGAGAAATCCATTAAGTGTCATACAGTTTGCTCTGACTAGTTATTCACATCTGTCAGTTTGGGTGTCGCTGAGATTGTTAACATCCTTAGGAACAATTCTTGCACAGAGTCGGTGTCCTGCGAGACAATAACACATCAAAGAGGAAGAATGAATCTGTTTAAGTTGAAAGCAGATGAAGAAAGAGTCAAGATTAAAAAGACCTGAGGACAGAATACAAATTCTGAGTAAAAATTAATACAAATATCTTAAATGAAAAGGAGGTGTAAACAACAGAAGCACAGAGGATCAGTACGACACTGAGTCTTAATGCTTTTGGTATAGAACGTATCTGTGGTCAGGTTTTCTAGTATCACGAATTTTCTGGAATGTGTGTGTGTTTTATAGCCAAACAAATACATTCATTCACAATAAATCCATGTATTTATTTTTAAAAAGAACCAAACCAGGTAACTGTTTATTCTAAAAATTTTTGATAACCTGATGTTGTTTCTAGAAAACTTCTAAGGAGTACAAACTAATGGTGAAAGAAAAAATTACCCAGCCTAATACAGGTGTGATCTTAGATTGAACAAGGCTTCTTAATACATCAGCCTTACATGTGATGTGCAGTGTTACTGCTCTAAGGGAGTTGTGTGGTGCCATGAAGCTACAGAAAGTGTAATTTTTGCTCAATGGCTCTGAGTTATAAATATCAAGTGTATGTATAGCATACACATCTCAAATATATGTAATAAGACTGAGATCTGGATGATTTGTAAATTGTAGTAAATGTGAGTTACCAGACTTCTTCTCAACCTTTTGGAGCCTTTAATATCAAGTGAATTGATGATGTTCCCTATTTTTCCTAAAAATAAAATTATTCCCGTCTTTTACAGAAAGAAAGAAAAGTGTCTCTCCTGCATAAGAATCATTATTAAATAATTTCTGCATTTTCTTGTGAATCATTGATCTCTGTTCCCAGGTCAGATAAACCTATTCTGGCTATTTGACATGCATCAGTACTATTCTAAGTACTGGTGTTTTGTGTTTCTTCCTGCCAGAGATGTCAGTGTATGGGAATGCAAGAGAAGCACTTCCAAAACAACCTTCAAAAAAAGCAGCAACCAACCAACCAACCAACGGAAAAAACAAAACCAGCAAGAAAGGCAAACTATTAACTATATTTTTTTCTTTTGACATTACAGAATACTACAGTTTTAAGAGAAGGAGTAATTACTGGAGCTTTTTGCCCCTACAGGGCTTTCTTTGTTTCTGACTAACAGCTGTTTGGCAACAACAGTTGTAAAAACTGTCAGCAGTTTACAAATTAATGTTTTTTGACTGCTTTGCAAACAAGCCCTTTCATTTTATCCATGAATCTTCTCAACATGTAGCTTTGAGGTATAGATGACAGAAAAACAAACAACAAAAAATCAAGGTCTTTTTTCCTGCTTTTGTGATTAATTTTAAAATATGATGACATGAAAGCCTTCATCTTGTGCACAAAAACCTTAAAATCTTGAAGTTTCTAAAAGCCTGGAAATAATTTAGATACCAAATGTTTTAGATACCAAAACTACTAATAATTTCTGATGCTTTCTCATTGTATGGATAACAGCTGTTATGTGGGGCAGTAGGAACAACATGAAGTGCTCTTTTTGAGCATGACCACACAGTTGAGGAAAGCAGCTGATAGCATATGCCCTGAAGATGCAGCTGACAATGCGTGACTTTTTATTTCAGCCTTTGCCCTGATATGTTTTTGATTAGTCTGTTCAGAAAGCAGCTCTGCTCAACATTCATTTTAATTGTGAACTTAATGCATTGTATTGGGATTGTATGAGACAGACAGAAAAACCTAGATGAGAAGAAGGATGAGTAAAGTCATCATGAGTCTTTTCTCAAGTCTGCTAGAAGCTATTTTCTTAGTGCTATCTCTTGGTATTTTACATGTCTTCACTTAAACTACTTATCAGTGTAGTGAATATACTTTACTTACCTATCTTCAGCTCACAAGTGCAATACTGTTTTCTAAAATATGTGGTTGACTTTACCCAGTCTAAAGTAAAAAAATGGAAAGTACCTTCACAATGGTCGCCATCTAATTATACTTAAATATAGTGATTAAATTTTACAGCTATTCTGACAGTAAAGTTTACCATTTAAATGTAAATCATGACAAGAAAATAATTCAGAATTACTTTGGACTTCACATGTTCTTTCCTAATATCAGTGTGTTTTCTAAAGTAAAGGTTTCAGAGGTTAATAGATAGGCTCACAGGGCTGTGATCATGATCATGAATGGCATAATTATAATAATGTTGGCTTTTGTGGATTAAGAGGAAATTAAAAGTTTAAAACATAAATGCTAAATAGCTTGAACACAACACTTTTGCTATTAACTGTTGTTATTAGTGCATTTCAAAAGCAGAAACATTAATGAAAGCAGTTCTGTAATTATTGGTGAAGGTATTTCCAGGTTTCATCTGTTTATTTATGTTCTTTGAAATATGGTAGTTAGGTATGTCCTGGATCATTTTTTTCTTGCTGCACTCATCCATTCCTTGCCTTGTTCCCTCCATTATAAGCAGCTCTTTGTAGCTATCCAGATAAGAAAGGCTTCAATGAAGATAAAATACATGAAAAATTAACTTATGCAGGTAAGAATGCAAGTGGGAAAATTGTACATCATCCCAGATCCTCTGGGAGTATCGAAAAACAGTCTTGTCAAATGAAATTTTGAATTTAAAGACCTTGTGTCATATGCCAAGTTAGACTTACAATTTTATTGCAAGCTAAAATTTACCAAAGTCATGCATGCTGCAATCCAGCAAAATCTGTGATTCTTCCTCTGTGTAATCCAAGCAACAGTTTGCATAACTTCTCAGTTATGTTTTCACTTCATGTTCCATAATCTGTTTTCATTAAAAATATTCGCATATATGCAACTAAGAAGGAGCTTTTGTGGCTTCATGAATGCTGTTATGAGAGAGGCATGAGAGATCATCATATTGTTAATGGAAGTGTTGAATGCTGTCTGTTTGAAGGTTTTCTGTCAATCAGTCAGAACCAAACTAGAAAGTAACACTGAAGTCAGTGATGCAACCATCAGCAAAGAGTTGTCAGTCTGTACTATATATAATTTCTTTTTTCCCCCTCTAGTTTAATAGTAATCTTGACATGAGTATTCTGTACAGCACAACCACAATTTTGGAGAGTTTTTCCCATTTACTATATTTTAAAAGCATATTTGAACTGCTAAGAAAGCCTAAATCCTACATATTACTAGACTTAAGAGTTGAAGCCTTTTATGGAAGTGCTAGAGAGAGTGTAATCCTGTGTTTTTTGTCATATGCTGTCAGTACAATATTACTAAGCATAATAAATATTTTACAGATAAATTTGTCATCCTTATTCTAAAAAGGACAAAAAAGTTGCAAATAAAAAAATCTGAAAAATTCAGGAAAGCTTTGTGTTTGATCTTATCTACAACAGCTGTCTCAACACTGCAGAAAGTCAGGCTAGTTAAAAATTATGGCCTCTGCTGTATCATGTAATGAATAAGAAATTTTATTGATAGCAGTAAAACCTATGTTGTCTACTGCTATTTCACACAAGGCTAATAACTGTTCTATGGTAGCTGTAGATACAGTTTAATATACACATGCATTATTCTGAGTACTCCTTGGCAGTGTAGTTCTTTTATATTAAGAATTATCATTAAAATACAGGTTTAAGTGTCACAGAGAAATGAGACCGTTTCTGTAGACTTACCTAAAAATTTTGAGGAAAAAAACTGCCCTGCAGAAGCAGGAGGAAGAGAGGAGATGAGAGGACATTTCTATGACATTACTTACCTGTGAAAAAGAACCAGCATAATCAACTAGCTTGTAATCCTGAAGAGAAAGAGAATGACAGAAAGAGTTCTACACATAAAAACATCTTATATATTGGTGAGAGATGCGTGGTCATGTGGGTCATGTCATCAAATAGAAATAAACTCTAAATTAAAAAACCATCTGGGGACTTTTGCACATGGAAAGCAGAATATTAAATAGCTGTTTCTTGCAACATGCATACCATTCATGCTAATGTAAAAAGCTTCTCCTAAAAAACTGCTTATGGTAAGCATGGGAAAGTATGTTCCTGCTGTCACCTTTCTCTTACCTTGGAGATCTTTCCTCTATCATATACAGTATTATGGGAGCAGCTCTGCTTGTGAGAGCTGAGGTGGTTACTTGGTATACTTCTAATACTTTCAAAAGTAAATCCTTTCCTAATGGAGAAGAAATCTGAATCTAATAATCTAGTAAAACATATGCTTGAAGTTGGAGATAGCTTTGCACAATGCATTCTTTGACATTCTGTAGCATGCATCAGCTACATCAGAGGTGTCAAGTTACATCTAGGCTAAGACTGAGTTTTAGCACATCTAGAAACAGAATAAATTTGCTCACTATGGAGTGTGTTTTTATAGACTGAAGCAGCAGCTGCAACCTGTGAGGACTCCTGTGCAGGGCCACTGGTGAGTCCCTTTAAGTGAGGATGTGTACAATTCTGTATTTCTTTCTAGGGAGTATCTCATAATGAGATTTGTTCAGAGGCTGGATTAAAGGAGCATTATATTTAGAGATGTTACTAAATTTATTTACAAGTAATAAAAAATTAGGGTGAAGAACATGAAAAGCATGGAAAATTCATTGCTTATGCTCTCATATTTCTATACTATTAGCACTCTTTCTGCATTTTTAATAGAAACAAAACCTGTTAAATTTGGTAAAACATATGAACATGTATTTAATGTCTTACTGTGATAGTTAGTTTTCCTGAGGCAATCCAGAAGAATGTTTGGGCCACTATGTGTCTTCTTTTGCTGCACTTACTTTTTATCACCAAAGGCAGCAAAAAATTATTATTATTTTAGATTTAAAAATGAAAAAAAAATTGAATACATTCAAATGTACTCAGAACAAATTCTACTAATGTGTTGCTAGGTCACTGTTTTCTGCTTTATCCATGTACATGAGTCTTTTCAAGAGAAAGTTCAGGGTCTTGTATGTGAAAAGGATATTATATGTAAACACTATAATTTACTGTTAGTATAATTTAAATTGTAAGTGTTGTAGAACAAGTTGAATTAGATCAAAATTGGTTATTAAAGGACAGAATGACATATAAACCACAAGCCCAAATATTATTACACCAAAAATTCTTAAACATAAAAATACAATAATTCTCTCACAAAAACACTTCCTGATATTTCCCCCTTTTTCTGGTGTTGTGCTCATATTTTCAGTGCTCCTCTGGGGTCTTGGGGTAGATGGCTTCAGTCTGGTAGTACAGGCTGTAATACCAAGTTCTAATAACTTATGTCTGAGAAATGCAGTGCTCATGGTGACCCCTCTTCCTCCCTCTAGGATCCACCTGGAGTAATTTTTATGCCTACTAGCACAGTTTTACGTTTGGCTTCACCAATCTGCAGGTTGATGTTACATATGATTTTATTACATACTATGCCTTTTGTCTATGGCAGATGCTATTCCCCTCTTCCTTTTGTTGGCCAGCAGTTTAACTGAGCGTTGATGCATTGGAGAACTAGTGCCAGGCTGGGCCTCTTTTTTGGTAGTCCCATGGTGCTCATTTGCACAATGTCTCCGCTTCTCAAAACCTCTGCTGTCATACTAAGCCTTATCTCTATGAGGAGCAGTGCATTAGGGTCGTAAATACCTCATTCTGCCCACAGTAGCCTCTTGCTATGACTGTAAAAATTGCAGCTGTAACATCCAAAAGGTAACTAAAGGTGACCCAAGTTAGTGATAGCCACCTGTCAGAAGAAAAGTTTCTGTTACAGCTGAAAACATGAGAATGAATCTACAGGCATGTTTAGGCAGAGAAAGCCTCAGTGCTGAGGCCTTCCAAACCATGTTGGAAGACTGTTTCTAGCAGAACCATATCAACATCACTGGACTACAGCATTCACACATTTCCATTTTATGTTGCCTCTCAATCAATGCATTTATTTCAAATGCATTGTATGAAATAAATAAGGACTACAAAAACCGTGTTTACTAATAGCTGTTCCTTTTATTAGATATGTATAGCTAAAATTCCCTGTCACAAAGTCATGTTAGACCCTGACCATTCTCCTGAAAGGACAAAAGTCTTCAGATGAAGTAGAAAACAGCAATCTAGGAAAGTATTAATAGAATCCATTTGAATGAAACATATTTTACCATTTTTTAAATCCTTTGTGCTAGAAAAAGGTCTCTCTGCATAGATACGAGCACGTGTAGTATGCTTTCCAGGGATTCTGAAAAAGAAAAAGTCAGATCTGTGTCCTGTCATGGCAAAGTAAACAAGGAATGGGGGACTAAAAGAATGTTAGCAGACTTAGAGTCAGTCACTTCTCTTCCCTTACTAAAGCCATTCTTGTAAGGGAAAATATTATGGTTGTTTACTATAGTCAAAGATGGAAAGCGAATACTTTAAAGGAGACAAAAGCACATGGTACAGATAGTGGGCTGTTCTGGATGCCCCCCTCAGACAGGTCAGGTGGGTGTGGTGGCCGCAGGACCCGCGTTGGGCAGTGCTCTGGCACTGCTGCTGCTGCCCCGCCATGCCCCTGCCTGCCTCACCGGGCTTGTCTGCAGCTACCTGTGCTTTGTGGTGCTAGCTGCTCCTTTCAAGTGCTTTGCAAAAACTCTGTTTCAGATGTTACATGGAGAGAAATTGAATTTTCTCCCATTTTTCTCACCATACCTAATGCCATAATTTTTATAAGCAGAGCCTTTTCGAAAGAAAATGCCTCAGGTGGCTTATCCCTTACCCATTTAGCTGAGCATGGACATGTATCTGAGCTGAACAGGGATGGGATTACTTATATTTTTAAAGGAAAATTCATGTGAATGTGTTTAGATTCAGATGCTAAGCCAACAATGTTTCAATTCTTATTACTGTAATTCTTTTATACCAGATTTTAAATCTTTATCTCCAGGAAGTTTATAAAAATAGCTTCTCTACTGGCATTGAGATTTTGTAGCTCTCATTTTAACATTACTTTTAATCAAATTGATGAACCATAACTGAATATTACATACTGGATTGCTAGCTTACTTGCTTATCTTTTAGATGGTGAAAATCCAGCCAGTGTTTTTCATTAAAAATTCTGCTAGTTTTTAGGTAATTTAATATGCACCATATAATGGCTTTATTTTTGTTGTCTTTGCAAATGCACATCAATGAGAAAAGAAACAACTATCATATATTTGCAAAATTTCTTTTTCAGGATTTTTTCTTTTTTCATCTCTCAGTATATGCAGCCTTTGGATTAGCTTGAAATAACTTTCAGTTAAATATAATTTGTATTTTTATAAACATTTTAAGCTATTAAGTGAAATACTATTTATTAATGGAACAAAGGAAAAATACAATGTTGCTGTATGTATAAATTATGTTATGAAAATACAAGTTTGAGACACAATGCATAGATGTGATGGTTTACATACCAGAATATATATTTCACATAGTTCAAATTACAAGGATGCAAAATATAGCTCTTGTTTAAACTGTGTGAAAATCTACAGTATCAGGGTGTGACTGATAGCCACGTGCTTCTAAATTTGTGTTGTTTGAAAGATGACCCGAATGCTAACATTTTTCTTGACCGTCTGCAACAAAATGAAAACCATGTCACATGCTATGGCACAGATGTTGACAAAATAAAACAGTATTTCACCATTTTTCACACTTTTCTAAATTTTGGATTTCATGGTTCAGATTAGTCATGTTAAATAAGAACCTGAGTTACAGTATAAATATAGAAGTGTTTTCAGTGTGTCCAGTGAGGCTTTGGCAGTGGGTAGCAAGAAAAGACCAGTGCCAGACACAGCTGGCTCCATCTAGCTCTGCAACAGATCTGCCACAGGACACAGCTGAGCCTGTCAGTGAAGCTGGTGGTGTCCCTTGAGAAAGCACATTTAAGGAAAAAGTAAAATACTAGACAAGCAAGGAGAAGGGAACAAAGGCAGAGTGGGAAACAACACATTGAACATCTAGGGTAGAAGAGGAGGAGCTCCATGGCAGAGCAGACTTCTACAGTGCTGCTTTTGGGGATAGGAAGATAGTGTTTTAATTTTTGTGTTTGATGCTCACTACGCAGACCTGTTTTAATCAGCACGAAATTTCATTAATTTTCCTTAGGTCTGTTGTGGCTACTAGAGCAATTGTCCTGCTTTCAGTTTGACCCAGCTCATTCAGCCTCTTTTCTCCGTGTGTCCTAAGTGCAGAGGAAGGACTGTGAGGCAGCAAGTGACTGGGTGGGAGTTCAGGTGTTTGCCAAAGCTAACCTACTACAAGAGAGAAAGAGTTAAGTGAGCTAGTGCATGTCTCATAAAATATCCTATTGATAGTGTAGGTCTTCTTTTTGTTGGAGTTTGTTGCTAAATTTGGAGTAAGTTCTTGAAGATAGCAGAACTACATCAGCTAAGGCAAATACTGAGAACAGAAGTCATGGCCAAGCATGTGGTTATCTTTATCGTAGCAATTGTGAAGAAGAAAATAAATAGCATAATCATTGAAAGGATTCTTGTTCAGCAGGCTATGATTTTCATCTGACTTTTTCGAAAGTTGTACAGTTTTTACAGACTTCTAACTACAGGCAGATTTAGGTAGTGTATATGCCTTACTGTAGTGTATATGAAAGCTATGAAGAGAGTCCTCCTGATGTAAGCACAGAACTTCTCTAACACTGAACAAAGATTTGTCTACTGCCTCCTTCACTGTACCTACCATCTGTTTGGGTGTGTCTTCTCAGTGTCTGCTTCCAAGATGCTAATTCAGACTTAAATGATTTTTTTATCAAATATATTAATGAGAAATGTTAAAAAGCATACAGAGAAGTAGAACCCCTTCAGGAGATTTTCTCAACCACTCATAATTGAATAAAGATACTTCATCAGTATCAGCGGCTGATTTTCAGCAGTAGATGCTTAAACGTGGCTCATGCAACTCTCCAGATAAATGAAAGACAGTAGGTTACCAGAGAGTAAATTAGAGTATTAAATGACTTGGAATAGCCTTGCTGACTTTGCTGAAATTCATCCACTTTTTTTATTAAAAAAATTAAAAGCATAGTAATAAAGTTCCCACAGTGAGGAAACTTCATGTTCACTTCCAATCTATTTCAGTCTATGTCTCTCTGTCTGTCTGTCTATCTATCTATCTATCTATCTATCTGTCTATCTATCTATCTGTCTATCTATGTCCCATGTGTTTAAATGCATTTAAATTAAAATGCTATGTTCTTTGGACTTCTCACATCTTGCTTTTCCATAAGAAACACAGTCAATATTGACTATCTGATGCAGTCAGGAAGTCCCTGAAAAGGTTGAACATTTCTTAAAAATATTGAGTTTTTAAAAACAACACATTAGTGGACAGGTTTTATCTTTTTTTTACTTTATTAAAATTGTATTATATTGTGATGACCTATGCAATTTTCTCTTTGTATCTTCAAAAGCTTGAAAATAACTTCTCTGAAGTATAAACTGAATTTTACAGGGATTTATGGACTTCCCAAATTTTTTCTTCTGTTTAAGTTAAATAGTGCGTGTATTCACAGAATTCCGAAAGATCTGACACCCGTGAAAAGGGAGGTTGTTCTCTTTGAAGTGTTGCTACCTTTCAGTGGGAATTAAATTTCTCAAAATGCTCTTAGACTTTGGCAGTCGTACACACCATGAAGGAAATATATACCCATGTTCTCCTTTAGTGATTTCATGTGTATGAGGTTTCTGGGTTGGTCGTCTGGTATTTCATTATGGTTTTGAACATCAAAAATAACAAATTTTTTGTAGGAAACAACGCTCATAAATAAATTTATAGGATATATATTTGTGAGTAATTTATGCCAGTATTCCTGCATTCACTTCAGTGTTAGATGATAATGAAAAATTGAGTTGAGCGTGTTATAATTGATGATTTATTGATACAATTTGTGTTATTTTAATTATTCAATATTTCTTTAAAGGTATATGAGTTGAGGCTTTTTTTTTTTGTGTGTGTGTGTTAAAACCATGGTTGACTACCTATTCCCATTTACTTTAGCAAACCAGTTTCCAGATCAATGATCAGTCATTTGTTGCTTCTCCCTCTGAGGACAAAACTGGTTTTCAGCAACTCAGGTCACATCCAATAGTAAGAACAGATCTATAGAAACAAAATCACTAAAGAAAGGGTAAAAGATGGTGAGTAGTCAGGGTCTTCACCTTGTTCTGACACTGTAGTGAGGAGAAGAGAGATGGTTGTGTTTGAGTAGGAGGCTGATAATGTTTATTATCCCTGTTGTTTATTATGTGGAGTTAACCTCTAGCAGCGTGACTGACACAGGCAACACCTCAGTAGCTGTGCAGTTGCTCTGTTTGCCATTTGGACACAGTTATTTCCTTAAATTGGTTACACACCCCCTATAAAGACCTCCTGTAACATCTTTGAAAGCAATTTTGTCAGTGTGGTGCTAGTCAGAATATTTCTACTTTTGTATTGTTACTTCTCTATCGCTCTGTCTTCTGTACATAGGAAAAAATAATCTTAGGTTTCTAAAGTTAGAGTATGTGAGTTTTGAAAACAGAAATCAATCTACATGTAAGTGACTCTGCCTGCAGGAAAGAGTTTGGTATATTAAGAATCAATTATAATGGCCTCTTGATGAACAAACCATAGGTTATCAGTGTCCTATAGCTCAAAAGGACAGGAAACTCTTCTTTCTAGCATACATGAAGAGCGCCTAATCCAAACCTACAGTACTGAAATGGCATCTTGTGTGAGTCAGGATCTGAGATCTCTCTGTGTTTGTCACCTGATGAAAAAGTAGTTCAGATAGTTCATGTATGAGCTGGCAGTGTGTGCTTGCAGGTCAGAAAGCCAAACATGTCCTGGGCTGCATCCAAAGCAGCATGGCCAGGGTTTTTCTGCCCCTCTGCTCTGCTCAGACCCCACCTGCAGGGCTGCGTCAGCTCTGGGGTCCCAGCACAGGAGGAACATGAACCTGTTGGAGCAAGTCCAGAGAAGGGCATGAGGCTGATAAGAGAACTGGAGCATTTCCTCATGAGGACAGACTGAGGAAGTTGTGTCTGTTCTGCTTGGATAAGAGAAAGTTGTGTGGAGACCTCACAGCAACTTCCAGGCTCTGAAGGGGGCCTACAGCAAAGGTGGAGAGGGACTCTTCATAAGAAACTGCAGTGATAGGACTTGTGGGAATGGCTTCAAATAGAAAGAGGGGAAATTTAGATATGATATTAGGAAAAAATTCTTACTGTGGGAGTGGTGAGGCATTGAAACAGGGTCTTCTGGAGGTTATGGATTCTTCAACCCCAGCAGTGTTCAAACCTAGGTTGGGTGGGACTTAAGCATCCTGGTCTAGTGGAATATGTCCCTTCTCGTTACAGGGGGATTGGGACTAGACGATCTTTACAGTCTATTCCATACCCTTAATTTTCTGTAATTCTAAGGTAACGGAAAAGAACTTGAAAATCCTATGAACTCATTTACATCTTACTTTGGTAATCATTCATTCATTCAGACAAGAGACTTAAATTGCGATTGTATAGATTGCTAAATGTTTACAAATCTGTTTCTTTTAATAAGACTCTTCTTGCATCTGAAACACTGTATAAGCAATATTTCTCCTTGCAGATTGCCTCACTCATTTACATTTATTATGGAATAGAACTGCTGAAGTGAAACTGTTGGAGGAAGGACTGTGGAATTACTTAGCTTCAGCACCTGTTGGGAGGTGCTGTCAGTCAAAACCTGGAGTGGAAAAGATAACTGGTTTTGTTAGAAACAGAAAAGTTTGTTGTTGCAAACTTCTCATGCAAAGGCAATACTGTTAATTATTGTTAATTAAATGAACAAGAAAATAGAATATAGTGCTCATTATCTAAATAAATTTCTGGGAAATGTAAAGAATTATACAGTTCCTGTTAATGGCATTTTTAAATGAAATTAGTGTGTATTGACTCACTTTGGATCCACTTAAATTCTGTCATCCTAAATTAGTTTTCAGAAAGTATTTGAACACATTTATTTAATAATAAATTGTGAGTTCAAGGAGTAGCAGTAAAGATTGTAGTCAAGGTCCTCCAGAGCTGAATGCCTTTCTTACTGCATCATAGTGTGGAATTCACATTATTTCTAGATTATTGTATGAGTTCTTTACTTTCATTGTATATTCTAGAAATGGTTACCTTACAACTGTTTTAAACTCTGGCCTTGAATGCTAGTGAAAATGAATTAACACATGAAAAACCAAATCCAGAATAGTTTTCCTGGATTCTATTTGCAGTGAGTAAAATCCAAAAGATTTGGTCAAAGTTTCTTGTTCTGGGAATATTCAATTTGCCCTAAGGCTCTTGTACAAGAAGGTCATCATCATGCATTGAAGAGCACAACATGGTTCTGTAACGTTGTGAAGAACACCTTGCCAGTGTTGCTACAATATTTATCAGGAAAAGCATATTTAAAGAATAGAGAATTAGAGTGTTTAAAATTATTTTGAATGATACAAATACCAAAGTCATCTAATACAATATCTTGGTTTTGCTCATTGGGATTTAATCACAGTAATAAAAAATTACAATTAAATGCCTGGCATAAATAAAATGTAGCAAAAATAATGGCCTTGTAGCATAAAGTAGGCACAGCTGATTATAGTCTAGAAGCTATATGTCAGTCCAGTTGGTTTTCATTATTTAGATGCCTGGTGAAAATGTTTTATTTATAAACAGTAAAACAGATTACTTAAATGCACTCTGAGACCAATTCACATCAGTGAGAAACATGAGTGTATCATCCTGTTCTGACCTTCTGATTTCTTAAGAGATTCAGAAATAATCCAGAATTCTCAGACTAAAGTTCAGCTGCATCATTAGTGTTTTATTTTGCCCTGCAGTTTCCCTTAGCAAGTAGTCAAAGCACAGACCAAAAAGTGATAAAAATAGCATCTAAATACATTTTGACATAAAATAAAACCCTGTTCACAAATATATATCTGAATCTGATAAAATTTAGCTTGTAATTTGGCAGAACAAAACCATTTCTGCCTAGATAGGATAAAGACATTTAGGTATCCAGCAGCCCACCACCAAGTATATAAATATATTATTTTCATGTTTGAGGTGGGCTGCCCGATATAACAGCAGTGAAGGCATGTGAATATTATACCATTATATCCTGCTGAAATATTTGAGTGAAGTGCCGTAATATTGGGGATTGAACTTGCATGTCTCGTAATGTAATCTCTGCATTTACAGAATTTGTCTCTTTATTTGTTTGCATTTTGGGGCTTTTTGATGTCATGATTTTACCCCAGCCAGCATTTGGGCCCCACACAGCTGCCCACTCATTCCCCCACTAGTGGGATAGGTTAGAGAAATGGAAGAGTAAAAATGAGAAAGCTCAGGTGTTGGGACCAAGACAGTTTAATAGGAAAAGCAAAAGCCTTGTGCATAAAAAAAGCAAAGCAAGGCATTAATTCCCCCCTTCCAGTGGGCAGGCAGGTGCTCAGCCATCCTCAAAAACGAAAGACTCTGTCATGTGTAATGATGCCTTAGGAAGACAAACACAATTACTCCCAAGACCATCCCTCTTCCTTTGTCACCCACAAGATTTATGTACTGAGCATGATGCCACATGGTCTAGAACATCCCTGTGGTCAGTTGGAGTCAGCTGTTCTGGCTGTATCTCCTCCCAGCTTCTTGTGCACACCCAGTCCCCTCACTGGTGGAGCAGTACAAGGAGCAGGCATTGACACTATGAAAGCACTCTTCAGTAATAACAAAAACATCTCTCTTTTATCAACTCTGTTTTCAACAAAAATCAAAAACACATCCATATACCAGCCACTGTGGGGAACGTTAGGTCTATCCTAGCGAAAAACAACGTGTTGCTGAAGTTCCCCATCCTTTTTTTGTTGTCTTTTTAAAAATGGAAGAATGTCTTAGCTTGCTTTTTTGGCACGGGACTGTTTACAGGTTTTTCCTTCTTAATATTACTTCAGCAATACAGTGTGGGATTTTATTGGACATAAATAATAAGGCATACAGTTAGTTATGTGGGTAATTGGCAACCTCATAGTCCTATGGCATTCATTTCCTATGAATGCACTAGAAGCTAAGTTGCTTTAGTGAAGTATCAGCAGCAAGGACTAAGAGCACAAGCCGTGGGGAAATAGTACCATGTTCTAATTCAACTTTTTTCTGAATATCTCTGTTATGTAATCTGATGCTCAGTGTTGTATTTTTACCTTGATCTTTTTCCAGGAAATAATTAACAGGTAAAAATGATGATACAGTCAGTAGTGATGTTGTCGTTGTAAGTCTATGCTCAGCTACTCTTGATTTCATTTTTTGTTAACCTTAGATTATAAGAAGGGCATGAACACTGAAACATGTTTAGATAAAACCCCAGGACAGTATTTTTAATAAATGCACATGGCATGACTGTGTTATTTTTTAAAATAGCTACACTGTATTTTGAAGAACCTGTGTCATGTGTCTCTATTCAGGCACTTCCCACATACTTCATTCACATGAAGAATGTTTGAAGTTTACACTTCTAATACTGGAGGAAATTTCTTGACATAAAGGAGAGTTTTCTTAGATAGAATAACCAGGGTAAGGAAAGAAAATATTAAGTAGCTGAGTCTGTAATAGTAACACTCTAACAGAGTTTTATGTTTGTCATTCCTTCTACTATTCCTGTGGTCTTGTGGTTGAATTGAAATGTACTTTTAATTTATATTTATAAAAAGAATCTTTATGGTATAATTTCTTGATTACTAAACCATATTTGATAGTAAGTGATAATTTAAATATATACATGCTCATTCCATTCTTTTATTTCATGAGGTTTTCTCTATGTTCTGCTGTTGTTGTTTTTTAAAGGCTCTGTTGTTCACTTTTTATCTTGACAGAGGTCTTGGGAGAGCATGAACAGAAAAGTCTATGAAGTTCACTAATGACAAATAAACATAGCTTGTACAACTTTAGTCATAAACACCAAATGGGTTTATGGCTTAAGGTAAAGATTGACAAATGGAATATGCTAAATAAAATCCTGAATAGGAACACTTGCCCAATATCTGTAGGCTATCTGTGAAACAGAAAAGTTAAAGCTTCATACTTTTATGCATTAGCCTGTGGAAACAATTTCACTTCTGAAATGCTTCAAGAACATTTGAGTATAATGGGCTTTGTACTGCCTGCCTTGGCTGTACCCTGTAGAGAGCACTCAGCCCATTCAGCTTGAACTCCATTTTATCTAGCTCTCATCCATTAATTTTATCCTGACCTTGGGCATAAAATATATGCACTTTTTATGCTTCATGCTTTTTGTGGAGAAAGAGGAATAGCATTACCCATCGATCACCATTATGAATGATATAGCTTAAAACAAACACAGGTCAGAGACAGATATGTTAAGAGCAGTTTTGTATTGATTCCATCACAACACTGAGTTAAAGGGGGAAAAAAAAACCACATCAGGGTATAAATGATGAAAAGAGATTTGGAAAACAACAACAGCTATGAAGCAAACTTAAGAGCTTTACTTTGGGGTTGTTATTGGCAAAAAAAAAAAAAAAGGAAAAAAAAATTGTTGCTATTATTAATACAATCTACCACTCTCTAATATATTTATTGTCATGGCTTAGAGTCTGCAGTGTACTACAGCAATATGGTCTGTGTGTTTTACTGCTGCTTTTTTTCCTGTTGAAAGCTTTTTTGTTAAAAGAAGCTTACACCGATTAGATCCTTTAATCTATATTTAGGTCTAGTGCTGAAATATTTATACCGTACTTCTTGCTATAGGCACTTTTTATTTGTTTGTTACTCCAATCCACTTGCAGAACACTGTCTTTCACTACAACAAAATAGTATGCCTTGTTAGGATCTCTGACGCTGGTACTAATGGTAGAAATTTTAACAAACCTACCTCTATCACAGAATGCATCTCTACTGTAATGTACATGGAGAAAAAGATATCCTATTTCCATTGAGGAAATAATGACTTAAATAATGCTATTGATGGAGGAGAATTGTTTTACACTGTGAGGCTTCCCTTTGGAAAGAAGGAAATTTAGGAACTTAGAGCTTGAAGTGGAAAGATATAAAAGAGCTTATTAGAGGAAAAGGCTAAAAAATATGGAATTTGAAAAATCTGTGATAATACCTTTACGGTCTGTTTACTTTCTCAAATAAAAACACGTAACTGTTAAGTCAGAGACAGATATTCATAACAGCCTTCCTTTGCCAGGAAGGTCAAAGTTTTGTTTTCAGTTTTCTAAGCAGTTTTCTCATGTAAGACTCTTGAGTGTTCAGAACAATTAATTGAGTAATTCTCTGGTATTGCCATCCTCAATCCTAGATTTTGCCCCATGATTTTTGTGGTGTTTTTTTTTCGGTTTATAAATTGGTGCCTTCTGTTCCTGGTTATGAAGGTACAGAGGCAGAGAGATTCTATTAATGCAGTAGCTTCTGTGAGGACTAGAGGATATGAAAACCTTTTTCCTGTTCAGTTGTGGATCAGCTAGGCAGAGGAACTTCTAGTCCTGAATGTTTTTAGTGTTGGAGGCTGTCTTACCTGTACTTCCATTGTCTAGAGAATTTACACATATGTGATGCAGCAGTCATCTGTTGGTGATACTTTGTCTGGTAAAAATTAACTTAGCTGTGTCCATTTCAGTGCTAACTTGTATAGTAGCTCAAACCCTTCCCATTGGGTTTCCCTATTACCAGTTTCCTACTGTAGGGAAAGATACAGTTGGTAAAAAAGAGGAAAACTTTAAGATTAAATTTCTTTTTTTTTTCCCCTGTAGCTTACTGTCACATTATGCTGGTAATAAAAATTACATGTTTCTTTATACCTTCAGGTCTTTTAAAAGTATTCACATATGGGCCTTCATTCATTATTATCTGTGGAATGTTTAAAATTTGTGGTGGAACTTGAACTGATAATCATAATATTGCACTAGTTCAGTGACTCTGTCATTTAAATTTAATATTTCTTTTGGTCAATTTGTAGTAAAATTAATGATTTGAACATACTGGTATATACTACAGATGAAAGATGGTGTCTTTTTTCCTCTGGACCTTTTTTTTGTTAGGACTATTTTATCACACACAAAACAGTTTTTGAAAAGCAAGGTATTCTGCAATTGCAGGAATTACTCTGAAAAAGCCATTATGCTTTACAATGCTTTATTTATAGGAATTGCATGAGATTGTATTTTTAATAAAACTGGAATTTTTAATGTAAATTATTTGGTATTTGTTATATGAATTAGCCCCAGGAAATTCAGGGATTAATTTGGCAGGTGGCCTTCATCTCATTAGTTTTTTCTTTAAAGACCTATACTATCTACTTGGTTACTTTTATTTAGCAGCTGTGAATGAAAATAAAATTTTATCATACATGACCTGTGTTCTTGAGGCATCTTTTGGTAATGCACTATTGCTACTGCTTACTTTAAAATCTTTCACATGTTTAGAACAATATACCATCATTCATTAGCAGCATCTTTGTAAAATAGGATCAGGAATGGTGCATGTTCTTATATGGAGAAGTAGAAAAGGCAGTGTACAGTTGTACAATGAATCAATTGCAGATCCAGAGAGTCAATTTTCCTGAGGCCATAGGTTTTAAAGCCATGAGGGACTAGTAAGACTATTTAGTCTGGCCTCATATATAATAGAGGTCACAGGATTTCCCTGAATTAGTTCCTACTTCATTATCTTTTGCTTTTGAGTAAAAGTATCAGCTGGGTTTCAAATTTGCTGTCTTAGATGCCTGGTGCTGTTCCATGGGACTGTTCAGACTTCCTAGCTAAGACTTGATTGTGTATTTGCTTTCAGACAGGATTTATACAGACTTAGCAGAAATTGAGTTTCCACAGGGATATGTGGAAACTACACCTCCTTTAGAGTTATGTGGAGACAATATTTGAAACCAATACTGGGTCATGAAAGAGTTGATGAAATCTTAACTGGTCAGGTTACAGAAAAATGCTGTACCCTCCATTGCTCAGTAACTGCTTCATCTCTTCTAAATCTTCATCCACTACTTTCTAGAGCACAGTCTACCTGTTCACCCACTGTCAGCTTCTATGTGCCACTTGTGCTCTCATTCCTTTTCTCTCCTGGTGATCCCTGTCTGGGAATTCAAGCCAGACTTCTGAAAGAGCACAGATCAGCAAGGGACAAAGGCATCTCTCACAGGTTTTATGCACACTTGTTTCATGTACAGTTGAATCTTGCCACTGTAATTAGCTCCTTCACAGGGAAGGGCATGGATAAAGTATTTTTCTGAGTGATGACTGGTCATGGACGTGCTGCATTTTATGTAAAGAAAATAAATATACATAGTACTCTGGTTTGTGTAAAATAAACTTGAAAAGAAATTGTTTAAATTTTCACTTTTTTTGTCCGTGACACTTTGGAAAGAAGAGAAAAAAACCCAAACCCACTTCCCTCTGCCACTTTAAAAATTATTTCCTGATATTCACATCCTAAAAGATTTGAAATGTACAGTAAGTTCTAATCGTAGTCAGCTTTTATTCAGAAATTGTTGTAAAATATCTGGAGTTCTGCCTGTCACACTTTGGATGTGGGTGTGGTCATAATAGAAAAATTTTAAAAGAAAAAAAAGCCTAAGATTGATGATTTGTCTCTTAAGTTTGAAATTTAAATGACAGTTTTAATTGAGCTTCCAGCTAGCACACAAAGCATTGCTCATGCAGTATAGAAGACTTTAAGCTCATTAAATCCTTAGAGTCTAGTATTCAATGTAGTTAAGTTGTTAGTGAGACAAAGTTTTGTGGTATTCACTTTGGGTAACAGGGATGTAGAAACATACAAATAACATGAAGAAAATTATTTTAGGAAAAGTAAAACAATGACTGTGCAGTGACAGGGGAAAAGTGAATGCAGAAACCATTGGAGATGGCAAGCTATGTATACAAGCTATTTATAGCTAGAAATGTACACATACATGAATATTCTTTATAATTCTTGTATGGAGTCTGATCTGATCTGGATACTTCCACTGGCAGGAAGACCTTAAGAGATGCTTGTTCTCATTGTCAGCAACATGCATGACTGAATACAAAATCTCAGGTGTTCCCTCATCCCTTTCACAAAAGCTTGGTTTGAAAATGCAAAGGCAATACAGGTGTACTTAATCTGTCATTAGTATGAAGGCAGCTAGTCTATCTAAGAATCATTAATCCAAATAGTAATCTAGTAAATAATTTCCCTTCCTTCAACAACTTGCAATATCATTCATCTCATAAATTAATACCTTTCTTTATTAACTACATTCATAGCTGAGTAAAGTCTCTATTCTATTTTGCTTTGTGGGAATATCATGTTAATTAAGCAAAGTGGATCTATTTATAAATAAAAGCAATAAGGAAAAGCTTCCAGGAAATTGCAACTGCAAATGCTACACTACCAACTTACATTTAATTAATCTAATTCTTCCTTCGTTTGGTGTTCTGAAATCTGTAAAGATTGTCACAAGTAGACATTTTTGCCTAAGGGAAGAAAACAATAATGGGAGGATATAAGGCAGTTCGGAATGTATCCTAAAGCATGTTGTCTTTACTATTGTGTAATTTCTGTTGCTGCCTTCTAAAGGAGATTGTTTTCAGCGCTCTTAAAAATGCTTAAAATTCAGACAAAACAAATCCAGTCATCTCAACTGAACCTTTTCTGAATGTATTAATCACTTTTCACTGATTGTTACTAAAGTTAAACAGGGCGTCAAGTGATATATTACTAAGGTACAATCCCAGACTTCTAATGAAGCAGCCTTAAAAAGAAAAAAACAACAAACCTGACAAAAAGTTCTAATTTTATTGGCATTGAATTGAAGCAAATTCCTCTCGAGATATAGAAAAACCTGGTAATTAAATGGAAGAGGGGAACAGATCAATTTTAAAAGCTGCTTTTTCTAATTATGGTTAATTTGGTGAGGGGATATAACTATTGAACTAAATGATCAACAGGTAGTGTGTGTTTCGCAGTCATATTACAGTTTCTAACAGGCAGGTGTCCACTTGAAAAAAGCTGTGGTCTTGATAGAAGTGTGTCAAATCCAGTTGTTGTTAGCTGTCTCTCCAAAGGGACAGATGATCAAATACACACAGAGTCCAAATTCCATCTCATCCACTGCTCTCATCCACTGCTTTCTCAGATCAGCACTGAAGATCCATAGACAGGGAAATTTAACAAAGCTCTCAGTGTGGAGAACACTGATGTGTGGAATGAAAAATTCCTTTTAGGGCATTAGTTTGATACTGGAATCTTCTTGACATAATAAATGTCATAATGTTTAATGACATAAACAGCCTTTCCAATAACTTGTCAGTCTTCCAGATGCTATGTTGGGGTGAAGTGTATTTTCTCTCTTAAAAACTGAGAAATCAGGATGGTGAGATTTCGTCCATTGTTTGTTGAACAAGTCAGTGGTGAGACTGAAAATGTAAGCAAGATTAAACAAGCAGCCTGTTCTGACCATTCCACTTAAGGGATATTAATGTTTCTTGAAGCAGGTTGCAGATACATACCTCAACAGATTATTATTTTTATATTACAAACAATGGAGGATATTGTTAACTCTTCAACAAATCTACCCACTCATTCCTTATTGCAGGTTTATTTCTTTGTTTCCTTACCTGTGCCCAGAAAGGTCACATTCCCAAAAGATACAACAAAATGGGTTTACTTCTTTATGCCATACAAATACCATAGGCTGATTCAAAAGATACCTTTTAACAAAGAGCATAAAATTAAATAAAAAATGTGCAAAAATTAAATACAACTTTAGTTGCATAGAAGTGATTAAATATGCCTGGAATAAACAGCTGGAACCAGTCAGTTAAATTCAGAGGAATTTAGTCTGTGGAGTTGCCAACTCTTTATTAAGGAAGACTCTGGACTAATTAGCAGAAACTTCACTGCTCTTGAGACATCACCAGCAAAGAGAACAGACATTGCAGCCTTAAAACAAAAATACTTTAAAGAATGTATGGTTTTTAGCTACAGTCATTCTATGCTATGCATAAAATCAAGAGAATTATTTCATAATTCATATCATAGAAGTTTCTAGAGCCCCAGGTCTGAAAAATTTAATGTGATTTTGTTTGTGTGTGGCTAAAGACATTTTGAGGGGACTTCAGTTTGGTTCCCCTCTGTTAATCATCACCGTGGGGCGACAGCAGTCAATTGACTGTCAGTTCACTGTCACCCACAGGGTTGCTATTATCAGTGTCAGCCACACATCATGGTGTTGCAGTTTGACAGATTTAAAAGTTTGTGATGCACTTTAGAGGGAAGGATTTAGCAATGCAGTAAGATGCTGAATAGCGTAAGCCTTCTGCCAAGCAAGTATTTTCATTTCAGATACAAAATAAATTTTCTGCAATCCTGCCTGATACTGACAACTGACAGTTCCAGCAATAGTCCCTTTTAGTCCTGCATATGTTTCTGATTTTACCTGAAAAACCTGAATTTCTTGAAATTGATGACAGATATAGTAAGAGCAACAGAATGTTGAATCTGTAGTCTGCTGTTGAATAGCAGAAGTGATAGCATTTATTTACTTTTAAAAGGGTACATGTAGGATTGTGGATATATGAACGGAAGAATTTTTCTATTGATGAGAACATAGGTCTTGTGAAGTTAGAGCTTTGGCATTTTATTGTCAGTCATGCTACTAACCCACCATGTAATTACTCAGGAATCATAAAACGGCATTGTATCTACATTTTATTTTCTGTAAAACAGATAGCATGTAGAGATTTACAAATGTATTTTATGTAATTTCCTAATACATAGTTATTAGCTACTACTAAATTAATAGCTAGCTAGTAAATTTAAAATTATAGAATCATAAAATGAATCACAGACTGTTAAGGGTTAGAAGAGACCTTAAGGATCACCTAGTCTCAACACCATCTGCCATGAATGGGGAGAACTCCCAGTAGACCAGGTTGTTCAAGGCCATATCCAACTTAGCCTTGAACACACACAAGAGCAAAATCCTCTCTGACCGTGCTGGCCACGCTGCTTTTGATGCAACCCAGGACATGTTTGGCTTTTCTGGGCTGCCAGTACCCATGGCTGGATCACATTGAGTTTTTCATCACCCATCACCCCAAGTCCTTCTCCACAGGACTGCTTTCAATCACATCC
>JAWWEY010000130.1:45135506-45148461 GCA_035582745.1 Loriotus luctuosus
ATTTAAATCTTTCTTATATATACTATCCCTGAGTAAATAATGATTATGTTGTACTTTTACTTTGTATACACACACAGAGACACACGGACACAGACACAGACACAGACACACACACATGCTGTTCTTTTAATTAAATTAGACTTGGTAAGAAGACCATGTTTCTTCACTTAAGGGTACTTTTTGATGTTGCTTATGACTGACTGAAAGACTCCATTATTCCACTACTGCCCTACTTTTGTGCTCATCCTCCTTCTCCTGAACTAATTATTTTCAACTATTTTCTAAGAGAGCTCTAACATTAATCTTCCAAGCTTGCACAATGAATACTTCACTCAGTCGTTTCCTAAATTTTGGTGTTATTTTCTAAACTCTATTTACCTTTTCAGCATCTTGCAATAAAAAAGAGATTTGATTTGGTATTCTCCAAGCAATACAGAAAGCAAATATGCTCTGTGACCTGATGATTTTCTGTGTAGCTGAAAAAATCCACCACTCAATTCCTTTCATTAGGAAAGTCCACTATAAACTTTTATTTTACTTCTTCACTATTATTATAACATGGAAATAATCCATATGAAGATTTTGGTGTATTTTTTGTAATGTAGCTTCTCATAGGAAAAATGGAAAAACAAATCTGTCCTGACAGATTTTTTTCAGGTCACCCATGGTTATGGAGGAACCCTGCTGCATTCCTTCTGTGTATTTTCCGAACAGCTGCCATTTTATTTTCTTCTTTTCAGAAGCTAGAGACAGAAAATCTATTTCACCTACTCAACAAAAAAGGCAGACAATATGAAAATCAATTTGTAAAATCTTTTATGTAAATATGTAACAAAGTATATGCTCACCTTGTGGAGAGGTGAAGTGCATTTAAGCATTTTGACTGTGTGTACCAAAATATTTCATTTTCATCGTTACTGACAAAACATTCTCATTTTATAGTAGACCCTATGTTTTATGATAAACTAATTTTGTAGTGGGTTCTTTATAATAGCATCCCTTCTCTCTGTATTGTACCTGTCAATGTAGACACTGATTCAGGATTGAATTTGAATGTCTCATAATCTCTTAAAACATGATTGTAAAACATGATACACAGTTAGCTTTCATTGAATTTTCAAACTTAAAAATCATGATCACTATTGTAAGTAGTGATATCAGCTTGAACTGCAGTGAGGATAAAATCAGAATGTGCTTAAGTTTAATCATATAGGGAAACGTAGTGATTTTGATTAAATTCACAAAGTCTGCTAAAGAGTCTGCAGAAGATGAATACTGATAATTAAAGATGAAGAGAAATTCTACTAAAGATATAATCAAAGAGGTTAAATGTGCTCATCTAGACACTGCACAGGCATTGTAATAAATGTCTTCAGTTTTGAAATACTGTGTTATTATTATACTGGAAGCATATTACCAATTAATTATTCTGTGCATGGGATAATAAATAAAGAGAAGGAAATCCTTAACACTGCCCTGTTTTATTTATTTTTATTATACAAATTTGTATATGTATAGAAAAAAACCCCAATGACATGGCCATCAAAACAGGATCTTCAGTTTAAAATCTGAAGCTCTGACCCTTAACAACCTTAGAACTCAGCTCGGAGTTTTTTCTTCTGAAATTCCTTCAAAAGCAAGGATCAGGTATTACTGGAGAATAAAGGCATGTATTGAACTTAACCAAAGGTTGAAGCTATTTAAAGAATTTGCAAAGTCAATCTGGGGCAGTTCTCCTCCTTCTCCAGCAGACATGTCTTTCCTACACCCAGCAGGAAGCAAAACTGATATTGTAGCCAGACCACAAGATGTATGTGCTTCTTTTGAGCAAGAAGCACCATCACAGTGAAATTATATTACCTTTCACCACGTGGATGCTGAGCTACCTCTGAAATCCATATGCCAGAAGACTTATGGTAAATTTGGGAACGTAAGTTGTGAAACACATTTTTTAACATCTCTGAGAATGAGTAACTTATTTCCAGACTGGTGGTGTGGTGTCTGGTTGAGTGAATCCTCAAGAAGAGTAGAGGGTTTTAAAGCAGTTGAACTTTGTGGGTTCTGGCATCTCAAGAATTACCAAGCATTGAGAAGGAGTTAGGGAGCGCTGAGAAATTCAAGGGCCCTTACTTTCCGATTGCAATACCTTTATTGATCAGTGTCTGTATCTTGGGACAAATTGAGGTCCTTCAATCCTTCTCTCCGTTGGTGTTTTGAAAGAGAATATTTTTGAGAGATACTGAAGGGTGATTTGAGTGAAAACCCTGGGAAGAACAGATTAATTCCATGTGTATGAGTAATAATTACACAGAGAACATGTAACCATTTTTTGTGAAAGACCAGCTGGCTGTGGAAATGAACCACAGATTCTAGAAGCATTGCATAGTGCACAAACTGTCTTTTATTATGAATTCAGATTGTGTTGCAGAATCCTACCTACTGTTTTTAAACTTTTATCAGGATATGATTCATTACTGGTCATTTGCGTATTAAAATAGTATTTTCTTATAGATATCAGACTTTAAACAGTCCCATAGAAGTCTACAGTTCTTCTGAAGATGCTACTTAGTATAAGAAATACAGAAGCAGACATCCTTGTCTCAGATTTATGCTGTTGAGAAGATCAAATTATGTTACATGATCTGAATATTGTTACCCAAATCCAGCATAGTTCAGTGACTTGTTCCATACTTGTATCACAATAGCAGAACATTTGAATCTGATATGTATTTGAGTGTCCTGGCTGTGTGCCTTGTAAAGAAGCCTCTTCTTCCTAACATCTATAAGGTCACTACAAAATGTATTATCAGTCCTTCCAGTTTTCTTCACTAAAAGACGGAAGTGAAATATTGACTCTTTGAAGGCAGCTTCAAATGTTATGTTTTTCTAGGATAAAATTTTTGCTTTCTATGTTTTTCTGAAAATCTCTGATTCAATTTTAAGAATGACCTGTTTCTCTGGGGAAATTATAAAAAAAAAATAAGTAAAATGAGTTAGCTATTAACCAAAATTAATTACTATCCTTCTAAAACTACTTACTGAGGTCTCTCTAGAGTCCTCTACAGGAATTTAGAATATTCTGTGTTTTTCTTTATTCTAGTCATCTTTGGGTTTCAAGTTCAAAAGCTGGAATCTGTGCCTAGATGTAACCAAACATTTTTATATTTTTAAAAAATATTTTGCATTTCCCACAAGATTTGGTGTTCATTTAAGTGAAAATGAAGGTGAGAAATAATTCTAGAAATGGTAGATTAGGATTTAAGGAATTTTTTCATTTCTGTGACTTAATCTTAACATGAACAAACTAAATGAACAAAGTTGTTCGGTAATAATCCCTGAAATAAAATGTGACTGCTTGGCATTTAGTAGTTTTGTTGGAATAAAAAGAAATATAAACCATCTTTTGCTCTTAATATTCTAGTATGAGGTAGATTTTTCTTTTAAGTGAAGAAAAAAAAACAGAATAAAATATGGCATTAGTTAATCTGAAAAGCTTTAAATGACTGTTAATATCTGTGGAGTGATTATAGTATTCACTGCTCAGAAAGAAACTGAGGCTTGTTTTTCAGTTTTTAAGTACCACATATGTCTTCATCACATTCAAATTTTGGAATTTGCATGCAGATGTTATCATTATGCTGTTTTGAGTCTGAGTGCAAGTATCTCACATGCATAGTCATATTGCAGATGTTACCTCTCTATCATTTCTTCTTTCAAAATTGCATGTTAAAATTCTTCTGGGAGTTTTACCCACAGTCTTTTACCCTGTATATTCCAGTAGGTTGACACACTCCCACTAAATTTTGAGTGAACTTAGCTGTCCCTTTCCATATGGAAAACATCTTACAAAAGGCAGAAAGCAGTGAGTCATGTTTTCTGTACCTGCATCTTGCAAAGCATTACACACTGAAACATGTCTTAACTTCAGAGATGGGAGTTTCATCAAATATGATAGGCTCAGAATTGGAAAAGTAAATTGTCACACTCAGGAATAGTATTGTTATCACCAAGTCTTATTTACTGTACTACTTGTTTACTTCTAGTATTTAATGCTGCAGGTAGAGTGTTTATCTGACATGATAAAGCAATACCAGAGCTGGGACAGCTGTCATATTGGGGATAAAGCAATCCATCCACACCATAACTTCATAACCTGCAATAAAATCTTCGTGAATTTTAATTTCCTCGGGTGATTGCCAGAGGCAGTGCACAGACTGACTTCAGACCCTTCACTGGAGCTCTCTAGCATAAAGTGTGTGCCAGCACTGTAGCTGAATGGGAGATGTGCTGCACCAACTCTGCCTTACAGACATCATGGCTCTAGGCAGCTAACCAAAGCTGAGAGCACCAGCAATTGTAAATGAATTTAACAACAGGAGGAGAACAAGGAGTTAATTTTGCAGATAAAACGAAGGGAGTACTTTAAATTCTTATCTTTGCTTTTGTGAGATTGACAAATAGCTACACCTTTCTAGGGATGTGGTTTTGAACAGAAGACTAAACACTGGCTGAAAGACTCCTCTGCTGAAAGAAAATAGGGAGAAAAAGGAAAAGGAAAAATGGTTTTAAAAGGTGCTTGTCTCTAGAGTAAAAATACCAGGAAGATCAGAGCTTAAAACTCAATAAGTATCTTCTAAGTATTCATCTCCATAGTCTTAAGGAAATAAACATAGCTTGTTACACTAATGGTAGACAAATATAAAGAAAGGTAAATATACAGAAAGGTGGAACCTTACTGTAACAACATAACATGTGTAGATGGAACAACAGAAATCACTTAGAATGCTAAGGATACAGGAAAATAAAATTGATATAAAATGAATGTCTCTGTTCAACGCTGCTAATAATACTAACAATGGTGCTATTCAATTTCTAGATCATTCTGTGGGATACTGTCCTGATTTTGCCTGCAGTACATGAGCTAAATATGAATTCTAGGTTTCATAGCATCTTTTCTTTTTCTTGCTTCTTCTCTTTATAATTAGTATTATATACACATCAAGAGAACAGAAAACATACGTCCTATATTGTAATAATTATTAAACAAACATACTTCCTGAGAATGTAGTTGTTCCCTTACTTCTCTGCAACCTCCAGCTGTGAGCTTTCAGTCATATAACCTCTAAATAGTAGGCTGATCAACATGTAGCTGCTAGAACGAGCGGCAGTGGTAATTGGTAATTTTACTATTTAGGTAGTGCTCAGTACTTTGCTATAGTGCTAGAAGCTCAGCGCTGTTTGCCTCAGGATCCTATTGTGATCTAAAATGTAGTTATTAGCCATGAATGTTGATAAAATACCATGGAACTTTTAATCAATTATTGCATGTGTGTATGTAGGTTTACTTGCATTGCCAAAATAGCAACTTGGAAATTTCTTTTTGCTTTTGTCTTGGTTTTCTAGTAACTAATTTTCAGTGTTGTTTGTGTAAAAAAGACTACCTGTGCAGTCCCTAAGAAGTTTGATGGCTTTGATAAGAGCAAATGCTTAGTGGCTTAAAATAATAATATATTTCTCTGCAATGCTGTGTTTGCTAAGCATAAAGTATATTTCTACTATCATGACAAAATGAAGTATTCTTGATGATGCATGTCTAAATTTTCAATTTACTCAGCGTAAAATCTAAACAGCGCTTCATGAGTCTCAGGCAGATAAGTGAAATGCATGCCAGTTGACTTCAGTTACAGAGTGTAATGTTTGTCATGTGTGTGGGAAAATTCGTAAGTGAACTGGTTTGCTTTGGAGTAGGAAGAAAAAAGGAGATACAATAACTTATACAATAATATGAAATGGTAATGAATTTAGAAAACATGACAGTTGTTTTGGCAACGTGCTTAAGTGTGTAAATAGTTCCATTGCAGTCACTTTCCTCAATGAGGCTACTCAGTATCTTTGAGTTAGACAAATTATGTGATGAAAGACTTTCAAAGCCATCAGAAGACAGTCAAGAAATAATTTTCTGCTTATAATTATTTTGAACAGAATACCTAGATTTAGGAAATATGGAGGATTTTTCCATAATTTATACAGTCACAAGATGTTACGGAATGTTGAAAATAGATTTTGAATTATCTTTTTCAATATGCAGTAGTTTGAATATTACTAAATACTGTAGAAAACAAGAAATTAATTACGAAAATTTTAAAAATCTACTCATTTTATGGAGCTATAAAGATCAAACTGTACCCATTTTTCACCATAATGGATAAGTCTGCTTTCTGAAACACTTCGCAAAATCATGTTACATGAATAATATTTATTTAATTTTTTTACCTTTATTGGAAAGAACTTTTACCCTATAGTGAAAAAGATAGGAAAGAGTAAGATCTGAGAAACCCTCTGACGCACCCAGAAGGAATCACGTAATTTACACTGTTACACGCTGGCCTTGCAGATGTTGTGCATCAGTTAATTTAGCCTTACTACATGTTTTCCTGATATATATATAATGGATATACACTTTCACATGACTCAGAATTACTAGAAAAATAGACCGAGAATTGCAGGTGATATATCCTAACTTTTAAACCCTTGGTAGTTTCTGATGTCCTATTAAGTTTGGATCAGGAAGCAATAAATTACAGCTCACAGTTGGTTACATTTTTGGTTTTCATGTAGAATAAGATATTTTCTAAGGAATTTTTATCTCTGTTTCTGGAATAAAATACTTTGTCCAAATTCAAGCACAGTATAAGGGTGCTATGTGTGGTAGTCATGAATTGTTTTAGGAGCATTTCAGATTTTTATTTGTGAGAAAGATGTTTCTGTGAAGCATCTTTAAAACTGGTAGAAACATTTAAGTATGTTTGTTGTCAGTTTTTGAAGGCCTCAGCAGGACCTTATCTTGTAAAAACATTGTTTTGTTTCTCTTTGAGTAATTAACTCAGTAATAGAAACTCACATAGTCTTACTTCCTGTCTGAGCTGCAAAGCATGATCAGCAACACACACAGAGATTTGTGAGGTACTTGCTGATAATTTCCAAGATCTTTCAGACTTTTTAGTGCAGAGGGAGATTTTCAGTGTGTTCAGGAAAGACCTTTGTCATGTTTCTGCAGTTGTTATCTCCGTGATGTTGACTTTTGTGGAAAGCCAGCTGCTAAATGCCAAAGAGTTAGAGAATTAAAAAATGTTGGACTAACTGTTGATACTATAAGAAAATGCTGATAATAGAGGAGCATAAACATTTTAGGGTCAAAATACAAAAGATTGTTTTTTCTAAAATTTCTTGCTGGTGTTCTTTGAAGTTTTTACTTGTTTTTTTGAGGATGGTGAGATATTAGGGTGGGGTTTTGGAGATAGAAGTGTTTATGGGCATACAGCTGCAGTAGGTCATGAAGGCTTAAATGTGTCATACTAGAGGTTAAAAATCAGAAAGGATGAATTTTGGAATACATCAGAATAAATAGTTTAGACAAAACTTTTCTAGAAGCACAATATTTAAAGAAAGAACAGACACACAAAAAACTACCTATATATTAGCAAAATACTTTCCTCATTTGCCAAAGGGGCTGGAAGTTACAGAAGAGGCAAAAGCAACTAACTCTTCTTTTTAAAACCCCTCTTACATTTCATTTAATTGAACAGCTTGTATTGTATCACTTAAAGTGATACATACTCAAATACTGGAAGTAGAATACCATCATGAAAAAGAGCAGAAAGTTATTTAGCATGCACAGGTTAATTTTTAAGTCTTCTTCAGGTACAAAAAAGTCTTGGAATACTGAAATACTTTTGTGTGGTCTGAGATTTATTGCTATGTATTTGTTTAGTGGTATAAATTATTTCTCGATTACGGTAACATCTGACCTGTTCCCAATTCCTTCTGAAGAGTACATATCAAGATCTTCATGCCTACCTCTCCAGCCCACAGGAAAAACAGTTCAATCTCATTTCTCTAAAAGACATGAGTTTTATATTGTTGTAAAATGGATGACAGGTGTTACTCTTAATAAATCCAAAGAGAAACAGTTCTATTATTGAAGGCGTATATAACCCTGGCCCTCTCGGTCAATTGCTTTCATTACTTCTGTAGCGTAGGGCCTTCCACTGAGTTTTAATTCACCACTGGACACATCTACATCTTCTGTTATCAAGCATTCTGTTTTCTTCACTGGTACCTTCTTCATGAAACTTATCAGATGTTAAGTCTGTTGACAAAGCTGGTGTGGAGGCTTTCTGTGGTTACACTTCTTTTGATGTACTTGACATATACAATGCTATGCTAAGCTTACTCTGTCACACTGTGTCTGCTCAAAGGCAGGAACTGGCTCTCCACAGCTGTTTGACTTCATTAACTATTTGTTTCAAAACAGTTTGTGATGGATTTGCAAGTAACTGACAAAACATGAAACTTCTATTCTTTCTCTGTTTCTCATCCCCTACCTGCCCTGCCTGACATGATGACTTTCACCCTTCTGGCAATCACACTGGACTATTCAAACACTATCCCAGACATCACTGCAGTCCATGACTTCCAACTGTGCTGAACGGCTGGGTTTTTTTAGGTACATGCCAGTGAATTATTCCACCTAAACTGAAGCATCACTGTTTTTTGTTAAATAATTAGCATTTTCATTTGCAGAAATTCCTTTTAAAAAAGAACAGAACAAACCAAAGCAAAATCAACTGGAAGCAACCAAGGCTCATCATTTAAAAAGATCACGAATGATTGATGGTCTTTGATTAGATGGATAGAAGTTTGTGAAAAAATTAAACAAAAACTATGAGAACAAAAAGCTTGCCTATACTATATATAAAATCAGTAATGTTTGCTATGAAAATGATTAAAAATATTATGGAACACATTTTATTTGTAATTTAAATATATCCACTCAGACTCTAGACTAAAAAATTTCAATTTACACTGACTGTTGTGGACTTTGATTTGCCAACTTTTTTAGAGTTGGCACTGAATTGTTATTTAAATAATTATTTAAAATAATGAAAAAGTAGTTAAAATAATTATGATGCACTTAGAGGTGTGAACCTTGATCTCAGCATATAAAAAAGTTTTTTTAAAAAATAACTTTTTCTAACATCCTATATTCCTATGCCCAGCCAAGATCTTATTTCAAATTAATGACAATATAAATTGTGTTGGAATTAGTCAAGCAAGGTGTAGCAATAGTTATAGCAAAGCTGAGTAAATCTGGTGTTTTTCTATGTTCAACATCTTATGAATGAATTCCCACATCACTCCTCATTTACAGTTCCATGAGAAATATTAGCTGTTGTTTCTATACAAATGTGAAAGCGTCATGTTGAAAGTAATCTTTCTCCCTTAGCATTCCAGAGAGCCTGCTTGAGTATGCTCCATTCAGCTCACAGTATTTCACAATATCTCTTTCAAGGCCATGTGAATATTATTGTGAAAAATGTGTTGGAGGAGCATAGGACAGGAGCAAGCTCCCAGCAGATGAGAATGCTGCCTTGCATCACCTCTGCAAGCTGAAGGCAGGGCCTCTACCATGCTTCAGAGTATGCTGGGGTGTTGAGCATTTTCTTTCACACGAAAACTCAGAGTACAGACATTATCTATCAGTTCTAATAGCAGCACTCACTATTACATCATGAAGCATGTTCAATCACAGACTATTCCCACTTACTTCATCTTAGGGCAGCAGCAAAATTTCAGGTAGGACTCAAAGTCACAGGCCACAGTTCTAAACATTGGGTTTGGGTGACAAAATGAACCTTTTTTGTCATGAATCTTTGAGTCTTTATGGGATAAAAACCTTGAAATGTTGACTGCCTGAGCCATGTGTGTACCATAAAGTGTTAATGTTAAGTTCTCTGTGACTCCATGCTCATTAGATGTTTTTTGTCAGCAGCGGTTATTCAGCTTGCTAGAGGACTGTGAAAAGCTCAATTTTACGCACTATGTGTCCTCTGCTAGAGAGAAAGCCCTTCAGTATCCTTCTAGACCAGAAACCAATGGTGTTTTCCCCCTCTAGCATCCTTGTCTTTGGAGTGTTATTCTTTGGACAAAGAACTTACTTTAAGTGGTGAAATTCACCCCGAACAAAAAAGCAGTTCATATCTACTCCCTTCTCTGCTTTTTCCTACACTTGTTCTTCTCTGCTATCAGATCCCTGTAAGGAGATAGGCATCTTCTCACTATCTGCGAAAAGGAATGTTGCCAAAACGGTGACACACACAAATAGTGAGAGGGATTCCTCCCTCATGTTCAGGTATATAAAGAGTGAAGTCTGGAGCACACCCACTCCCTGCTCAGCCAAGCAATCAGAGAATTACTTCACCATCTACTCATAAAGGAACTACTTCCTTCCTTCTGTTAAAGGTTCATACAGTTTCAAAGATGCCATGTGTTTTAACTTCTACCAGTACTTTGTGTTGTCTTTTGCTTATATATATTGGGAGTACATGATACAGGGCATTGTTTTGTGTCTTACATATTCCAGTGATTTCTTAATTGATACATACATGTTCATAATGGTAGAAAGATTTAAAATAAGCAAAGAAAGGATAAAAATGGGAGGCGACTGTGATACCTTGCTCTTAAACGACCACAATCTCTGCCTTTGTTTCATTACCTTAGACTCTGAGTCCTCTCCTTGTGTTAGATAAGGGGTATCTGGAAGAGATGCTTGGATTCCCTACCTTTTTTTTTTTTTTTTGAGACACAGCTTTTTGTATTTCCTATTACATTCCAAATGAATAGAACAGAACAGACATCCAAATTTGGTCATATTGATGTTCAGATGATATGGTCTGTTCTAACCTATGACATGCCTGTGTAGAGATCTGAGAATTAAGCCTTACTTTGAGGGTTGTGTTTTCATATGAATGATGAATCCACAAATGTTAATTCTTGTTGTTCAGATGTCATGTCATTGTTAAAGCAGAGTGAGAGGTATTTGATTGTTCATGTGAGTGAGACAGGTCACTTTGGGAAAAGCTTGCTATGTGCAGTCTAATTTTGCAGATTTTGAGAACTGCTGAAATGTGCAAATTCCTTTTTCTTTATTAGAAGATACCTAATTTCAAAAGCTCAGTACACTCATTTGTTAAAACAGAGGATTTATTTAAAGCTAAATGCTAATAACAATGAATGTTAACTGACTTAATGCAATGTGAAATTGCTGCTTCAACATTCCTACAAATGATAATTCAGTCTAAGTGGCTCTGTGTTCTGTTATATAGACATTACTTTGCAATTTGCAGGGTAATTGCATACAGAGCTACTAAACAAATTTGTTTTCTTTTGTATCAAAATGTGCTTTGCACATCTCTTCAGTATATGAAGATACTTTGAAATGCATGGGTTTTGATGGGATGGTATGGACAGATGTTCTTATGTTGACTTTTTACTGATCATCTTATCAATGTCTAATTCACTTTCCTCATGTGCTGAAATAGTGTGAAATTAAAAAAAACTCCCAACCAATACCGAGATCTATTATTCTAGTGTATACATTACCCTGCTTTACTGATGTACAACACCGCTAAGTATCCATCTGTATACAGCAAATTTGAACAAAGGATCCCACAAAATAATTTATTGTGTGTTCATAATTACTTCTATTTGCCAAAATTTGCCTTGTAAAGTGTTTCAGTATGAATAATGTTTATTAACTGGCACTTCTCTGATGCTTTATATATTTTAAATCCAATTTACTTTTTATGTATAATTAGAATTGGCTTTGGTTTTATTTTTTAATTCCTTTATATCCATGGTTCTTCAATAATAGCACAGAATACCAACTTCACTGCAAAATGGTGATTTTAGTTCCTCCCCTAGTCTCTTCGATTTTACTGTTCTCAATCCTGCATTCAGTTCAGAAGGAAGAATGATTTTGAATAATACGGTCATGATGTCAAAACAGTGCAAATTATATGCTGCTGCCATCTGGAATAGTGAAAATAAAAGCTTTATTTACACTGTTCTTTGAAATAATAAACTTTATTGTGGCAGTTTATCTTCAGTATCTATAATGTATTCTGGGAATGCTTCATGTGTGCCTTTTTATTCTGTGAGCTGCAGAATGACTAAAACTTGCCTGTGCCAAACCTATCAGTGAATCTTGAAATAGATTCGCTTTCTTTTCTTCCTGAATAGAGTAGAGAACCACCTTCCATTTGCACAATAAGAATAACTGGTTTACATAAGCAAAATTTTCGAGAGGCCCAGTCAAGTACTATGAGTATGTATTTTAGTTAGGCTGATACATAGATTTAATTAGATTAAACTAATTAGATTAACCTGTAGATTTAACTACAGGTTAATATTCTTTTCTACATATGAATATGAACTGCAGTTTCATATTCTGGAACATGGATGTTTCAGTGGTGAAAATAGTTAATGTGAAATTAAATACTTAACAAACATACTAGCCAGTGTTCTTGACAATGTCTGGCCTTAAGTCCTGATGCTATTACTTTGCCTTTATAGTCCATAATCCAAAACCAAAGTCATAACAATTTGCTTCAGATATCCATATCATAGTAATATCATCATATTGTACTGTAACTCAGAAGACTATTCACACTATTCAGTCTTTCTTTTTAAATCATGATTGTGATTGCCAGAGTGATTCAGTAAGGTAGCTATGCAAAATTTAAGACTTCAAGACTCAATCTGTTTCTAAAAGCTAACACTCTTCTTGCTGCTACCAGGGCCTCTGCATCGTCTAAAGGTTACCTTTCACAGAAAAAGTAGTAAAAATGTTAAGAAGCTGTGGCACAAATCCTAGATAAATATGGCTGTCTTCCTCTTCCTTTAGCTGTGTTGTATATTAGACATGCAGGTTTTACCACAAAGGGTCAAAGCCATTGTACTGAAATCCTCTTCTTTCTTTGGGTCCAGCTTTTGCATACATGTGGTCTTACAGTACACCTGCATAGTTTGGGAAGTTCCATTCCTGAAATTTTATGAAATAATTACATCACTAAAAAAAAATCTAAAAAAGATATTGCACTTTTTTTTTGTTAAA
>JAWWEY010000130.1:45148561-45160187 GCA_035582745.1 Loriotus luctuosus
TTTAAAAACCTTTTTTTCTAGAACTTTAAATAAAATGTAACAGAAAAACATTGTGATTTTTATCCTTGAAAATTGTAGTAAGGGTTCTTTTGCAAATAATAATGTTATACTTTATACCACTTCTCTTAAATGAGATTATGGTGCAATTTTCTGTAAAAATTTTAACTCAGAAAAGTGTACATATGTGGTTGATTTCCCTGAACTGAATAGATTACTACCCATGTTGGTTACTCATTTAAGTAATTTTAAGCACATAGAGTATTTGTAGAATCCTGTTTCAATTTTAATTTTGACCTGTGAAAAGTGAGCATCCTTGCAGTTATTACTTTTCCAACTATGACATTATCCCTCTGTAGTATTAAAATAAAAGTAATAATGTCCTAGATAGATACAACTCTGAAAGGGTGGATGTAACTCTGGAAGTTCCTAATCTTTTCTTCCAGTCGTCTTCCTCATATGCTGTATCCATGTACCAGGATTATTGTAGTACTAGTAAAATCGAACAAGATTTAGGTCTAATGCAATGATAAATAATTGGAATTTATGTTTTCAGGGAAGATGGTTCCACCGGAAGCAAGCAGTAAAGGAATTGCATGGTACATTGTTGCGACTGCTTAATGAGCTGTTACCATGGGAACCAAAGCTAATTAAAGCATTTCAAAGAAACAGGTAATTACTTGCTCTTTTTTTTCTTTTCAACAGTGGTGCATGGGATGAAAAATAGAGCCAAATTCACCTTTTAAATACTGATCAATAAGTTGGCTTCTTAAATAAATAAAATTAAAATAGTTTGAGGAGAGAAGTGAGGCACTGGCAATACTTCAGTAGGAAGAAGTATCTTATATTCCAGAGTTACTGTCTCCAAAAAAATTTGAGCTTAACCCAGTAGTGTTTTTTTCCTCTAAAACACTCTAGAATCCTTAAGCATGCTGATCAATAGTATATCGCAAGACAGCTAGGATTTGTATTTCTGCTTAAGAGATGCTGAAAACCTTTCTCTAGAGAACTGTGTCAGGGCTTCTTAGAATACTCTAATTACTTACTGTGTAAAGCTACCTATATTAACTATTAGTGAATTTTCCACAGAGCAGTTCTTGAAGCATTGTTTTGAGGTCTTTGTAACACAGTAAATTAGAAATGCATCTGGAAAGAAGTATGTCAGAGGAATATGAGTGAAGTAGTGACAGGTTTAAATCTAGTAAAGTGCAAGTATTAGTAACAGTGAAAGTACTACTCTGATTATAAATCATGGAGAGATTAGATACTATCTTTAAGGTCAGTGCCATTTTTTCCTGTTAACCGTACAGCTGTTGCTATAATTGTACCTTACTTTTGCCATGTAGACAATTAAAAAGCAAGGAATGATTAGAGGCTTGAACTCTGTAACAAAGGATAGGAGGAGAGGCTTCTTAAATGTTGGGTGTGAAGGGAGCAAGTTACACTGTTTTGTGGTGCAGAGCTAATGCTGGAAAGTGTGAAAGATGTTATGTTTAAAAAACAAAAACATGATACCAAAGATATTATATTGTTTCCTCAGTAGCTCATTTTGTGACTATCATCCATTAATTAAAATTCTTATTTGGAAATTTGGGATATTGTTGAATATTTTGCTTTCAATAATGGACCCAAATACAAGTTTTGGATTTTTCCTATTTCTTTCTCTTCTCATTCCTGTTCATTTTCCTTAGCTGTTAGTTTCTTCCTGTCTTTCACAATTTAGAAGCCTTCTGGACACATGGCAGATAGTATTACTGTCAGGAAGAATTGTTTTCCAGTATGTGAAGTCTGCAGTTACACCCTTTTAGTAAGTTCTGTTGTGGAATGGTTTGGTGCTCAGTATTCTTGTCTGTCAAATCACAGAATCATAGAATGGTTTGGATTAGAAGGGACCTTAAAGATCATCCAATTCCAATCCCCCTGGAAGGGGGCATCTTTTGTAAATGAGGCTCCACAAAACCCCAACTAATCTGACCTTCCAGGGATGGAGCTTCAGCAGCTTTTCTGGACAGCCTGTTCCAGTGCCTCACCATGGTTGCACTTCAGAATTTCTTCCCAATTTCTAATCCAAACCTACTCTCTTTCAATTTGAAGCTATTTCCCCTTGTATTCTCACTACAAGCTCTTGATCAAGTCTCTCTACCTTCCTTTTTTGAAGGCTCCCTTCATGTACTAGAAGGCTGCGATTAGGTCTCCCCAGAGCTGCCTCTTTTCCAGGCTGACCAATCTCTCTCAGTCTTTCTGCACAGGAGAGGTGCTCCATCCCTCTGATCATCTTGGTGGTCTCCTCTGGAGTCACTCCAACAGTTCCATGTCCTTCCTGGGACCCCAGAGCTGATGCAGCCCTGCAGGTGGGGTCTCAGCAGAGCAGAGGGACAGAATCCCCTCCCTGGCCCTGCTGCCCACACTGCTCTGGATGCAGCCCAGGACACGTGTGGCTCTCTGGGCTGTCAGTGCCCATGGCTGGGTCAGGTCCGGCCTTTCACCCACCAGCACCCCAAGCCCTTCTGGGCAGGGCTGCTCTGATCTGTTCATCCCCAGCCTGTGCTGAGACTGGGGGTCTCCCCAACCCAGGTGCAGTGCACCTTGCACTTTACCTTGTTAAAACACATGAGATTTTCCCATGGACCCATTTTTCAAGCTTGCCCAGGTCCCTCTGGATGGCATTCCATCTTCTAGGTGTGTCAGCTACACTGTTCAGCTTGGTGGCATCTGCAAACTTGCTGAGAGGGCCCTCAATCCCCCTGTCTATGTAACTAGTGATGATATTAAATAACTTTGGTCGGAGTATAGACACCTGAGGGGCACCACTTGTCACTGATGTCCATCACTGTGCCATTGACCACTACCCTCTGGATGCCACCATCCAACTAATTTCTTATCCACCTAATGCTCTGCTTGTCAAATCCCAATCTCTCCAGTTTAGGAGACAAGGATCTTGCGGGGGGACCATGTCAAAGGCTGTACAGAAATCCAGATAAATGACAACTGTAGCCATTCTCTTGTCCACTGATGTAGTCAGTCCATCCTAGAAGAACACTGAATTTGTCACTCAGGACTTGCCATTGGGGCAGCTGTGCTGGCTGTCTCAAATCACCTCCCTGTGCCTTAGCATAGGTTCTGGGAGAGTCTGTTCTGTCATCTTCATCACCGGAGGAAAGGCTGACAGGTCCTCCTTTTAACCTTTTTTTAAGATGTGTACAATGTTTTAATTTTTCTTGCCACCTGGGACTTCACCTGACTGCCAAGATTTTTTCAAACATCTTGGCGAGTGGCTTGGAGAATACCTCAGCCAGAGAATACATCAGAATGTACTCTCTTTGGTACATTCACATTCTTTAGGTGATCATGAACCTGATCTTTACTTAGAGTGGAAGGGACTTTTTTCTCCCAATCCCTATCCTCGTGTCCATCCTCTCAAGAGGTTTGGGAGGAAATGTTGCCCTTGGAGACTGAAGCAAAATGATGTTGAGTACCTCAGCCTTTTCCTTATTCATTGGTACCAGTTTCCACCCTTATTTATCAGAGAGTCACCTTCCTTGGCCTTCCTTTTGTGGTTAACGTGCCTGTAGAAGCCCTCCCTGTTATTCTTTGTGTCCTTTGCCAAGATCAATTCCAGATCAATTCCAGGTCTCTTCAAGCTCTTCCTGGGCCACCCATCCTAGCTTCAACTGCCTGTCCATTTGCTTCTTTCCCTTCAGTCTGACCAGCAGTTCCCTACTCAGCCCTGCTATTCCCTTGCCTTCCTTGCACAGTTTCTTGCTCCTGGGGGTTGCCCGCTCTTGCACTTAGTGGAAGACTTCCTTAAAGATCTGCCAGCTCTGTTCCACTCCCTTGTCCCTGAGGGAAGTCTCCCAGTGGATCTCACTGGTTGTCTGCTTGAAGAGCTGGAAGTCTGTTTTCCTAAAGTTCAGGGGCCTAACTTTGTTCCTCACCTGGCCCATACCCCTCAGGACTGCAAACTCCAGCAATGTGTGATCACTGCAGCCCAGACTCCTTCCAACCCTGATGCTCAAGATCAGCTCACTTCCATTGGTGCCCTTCAGATCCAGGATTATATCACCTCTGGTAGGGCTGCTGTCTATTCCTTTGCTCCAGAAAGTATCCCTCATGCTTTCCAATAGTCTCCTGGCTTGCCTGCAGCTTGCTATGCTGCTTTCCCAGCAGATTTTGGGATGGTTGAAGTGCCCCAGCAGGACAAGAGCGTGTGAGCATGATGCCTCCTGTAGCTGGAGCAAGAAGGCTTCATCAGTAGGGTCCCTTTGATCAGGGGTCTGCACTTAAAACCATCCAGAAGGTTCCCTTTGTTGCTTTGGTCCCTGATCCTTAGCCGCAGGCATTTGACCTGCTCGTGGCTGCTCTTCAGAGACAGCTCTTCACACTCACTCTACCTCCTGATGTAGAGAGCCACCCCTCTGCCTCTCTCTTTCCCCCCCTGTCTCTTCTGGAGAGCCTGTAGCCATCAGTAGTCACACTCCATTCACATCCCACCAGGTTTCATGTAATGGCAAGAAGGTGACAACTTTCTGGCAGTTCAATGGCTTCCAGCTTCTGTTTGGTGTCCATTCTGTGTGCCTTGGATGAGCAATGTCAAACTGATTGAATATACAGAGATTTGAGAAATACGAAGAGCCATGATCCAAAGCAGGGCAATGTCATTTTGTTGCATTCTCTCTTAAGGGCTCATCTGGTAACCCCTCTCTGTAATTGTTTTCTACATTGTTCAGATCATACGCTGACAAATAACTTCTGTGAAGTCATGCAGCAATTGGAAATTATACTAGTGCTGTACTAAATGCATTCTTTTAATGCCAATAATGAAATTCAGCAAATTTCGTTAAGACAAATAACAAATTCAAAGTATGTGGCCTATTTCTAAATCACTTGTATCTGTCATCCTAAACAAAATATGTATTACATATAAGTCACTAAGCCACAAGGACAGAAAAGTCTGACCTTTAATGGCCTCTAAAAATGACAGTACCAAATGACTTTGAGAAGGTCAAGTCTGATTTGAATTGTTGATGAATTGGAAACTAATTGACTGGAGTGAATTTTACATGGGAAGAGCAGAATATACTGTAGTTTAGAACCTAGTGAGTATATTAATGGTCAGTAAAAAATGTTTTTCCTGGCCACCTCATGTAAAATTATAGAGGTACCTATATAAAACATTTGCAATAGTTACTTTCCTCTTACTGTGGCTGAGATGCAGTTGTACAATGATTTGATGCTCAGCTTTGTTTCATAGAGTGTTTGATGATCTGTCATACTTGGTATCACTAATGTGTAAAGACAGTTGTACAAATTATGAATAAACTTAGAGGAAAAAAAGTAAATAACAGCCAAAAAATGAAATCCACTGTTATAAGCCCTCCAATTAGAAATTTTATTATTTCCCTTGTCCATTTGATGTTGTATATCTGGGTCTATTGCCAGATACCTGAAAACCAGGTTGGATACCAGCCACAACTGCCAAAAATATAACAGTTCTGGGTATTTGAATGTTTGATTTTGATGTTTCTCATGAAAATTTCATGAAGACCATTCATTCATAGAGATTGTATGCATAAGGCAGATGGATGGAATTTAATTGCCCTTATTAAAAATAAGAAAGGGAAGCTCTTTACTACTTCATCCTATTAACATTCAAGATAGATTATCTTTGTTGTACACTTAGTATTTGCAAAAGGGACTCTGGGGTTTTTTGTATAAGCCAGGTAGGAAAGGTAAGGTCATAAAAATCCTGTTCTGTGTCCCAAGTCAAATCTTGTCAGCTAATACCAAAGCAAGGACTTTTATAAGCAGACATGAAACATACCTTTCTTTGGGAAGAGCCTGTGGCTGGTGAATGATTTGGCATTTATCAACTGATTGGTAGAAGTCCTTGTTTTGAAGAGTCATGAAAGCTTTCTGGACAGTTGTGTTAACTGTACCAAGGCCCTGGAATTGTTGGTGAATTGGGTGCAGATTATTTCTCCTCTGTTCTTCCAGTTGCAGGTATTAGCATTGAAAGAAACAGATGGACCCACATGATTCCATGACTAGTGTCATCACTAAAATGTTGATTTCTTTGATAATGGGATGGCCTATATATGTGGCACTGGCTTGCTGAATACAGGTGGGATTCAGCTCTCTCCAAGGGGGAAGAGATTCTTTCGTGAAGGGCTAGCAGGGCTTATTGATAGGGGTTTTAATTAGATATGAGGGGAGGGAGGTATCATCAGGTTTAATAGTGATAAAGTGTGGAACATGCCATCCCACACATACTAGTTAGATGGCTGAGCCAGAAAGAGTCTGGAGAGGGTATGCAGGTCAGCAGTAGAGCACCAAGACAGCCCAGCCACACCAGACAGAAAGCTTCATTGAGGAGCAACTTAAAACCCCTTTGTGCTAACACATGCAGCATGGGTTGTACTAGAGATGTATGGATGCCTGTAGGTCTATGACTTTAATTGGCATCATGGAAACACAGGGACCTCTCTTATGACTAGAGTGTTGGGATGAAAGAATGCAGCCACTACACATCATATTTGAAAATTCTTGACAGTCGGTGAAGTTCCCACTAACAGGAAAGAGGAAAACATGACTCCACTTTTAAAAAGGGATCTAAGTAAGAGCAAAGAACTAGAGGCCATGGTCTGAGACTATAGGTCTCACATCAATGCTTGTAGAGGTCATGGAACAGATCGTCCTCGAAAATATGCTGAGACATTGAAAATAATTTGGTGATTGGTGACAGCTGACATGGCTTTACTAAAGGCAAATCATGCCTGACAAATCTGGTGGCCTTCTAGGATTGTGTTACAGCGATGTTGAACAAAGAAGGGCAGCAGAAATCATCTACATGGATTTGTGTGGAGCATGTGACACTCTACCAAATGTCATCCTTGTCTCTAAACTCGAGAGGCGGGAATTTTGACAGGTGGAACTCTTGGTGGGTAAAAAATTGGCTGGATGATGGCACTCCTAGAGTTGCAGTCAACAGCTCAATGTCTAGTTAGATACTAGTGTCAGCTGAAGATCCTCAGGGATTCGTATTGGGACCAGTGCTACTTGCACCTCTGTCAGCAACATGGGCAGTGGGATTGAGTGCTCCCTTAGCAAATACATCAATGACACCAAGCTGTGTGATGGGGTCACCACAGTGAAGGACATGGATTGACCTTGACAGGCTTGAGACGTGGAACCTGAGGAAGTGCAACAAGGCCAAGTGAAAGGTTCTGTACCTGTGCTGGGGTCATTCCAAATAACCATACAGACTTAGTGGAAAACAAATTGAGGCTTACCCTGGGAAGAAAGACAGGGTGTTTGTGGATGAAAAGTTTGATATGACCCTGCGTGTGCACTCGCAGCTCAGAAAGCCAACCTCATCCTGGACTGCATCAAAAGAGGCATGTCCAGGAGGTCAAGGCATATGCTCATACCTCTCTATTCTTTTGTTGTTAGACTCTCACCTGTAATACTGTGTCTAGGTCTGGAGCCTCCAACACAAGAAAAACTTTTATTAGTTAGAATGAGCCTAGTAGATAGCCACAAGTTGATGAGGTCTGCAATACCTCTTTTACAAAGAAAAGCTGGGAGAGTTGGGGCTGTTCAGCCGAGAAAGGATAAAGCTCTTGAGACCTTGTTATGCTTTCCAATACCTAAAGGGGGCTACAGTAAGGCTAGAGAGGAGCTTTTCAAAAGGGATAGGAAATGGGAGATTTACCCTAGGCTGAAGGAGGGTAGGTTTTGATTAGATCTTAAGAAGAAAAGCTTTACTCTCAGGGTGGTGAGGCACTGAAATAGGTTGCTCAGACAGGTTGTGGATCCCCCCATCCCTGAAAGTGTACAAGACCAAGTTGGATGTATCTCTGAAAAATTTGGTCTAGTGGGAGAGATTTCTGTCCATTGCAGAGGGGTATAATGTAGATTTTGTTTAAGGCCCTAAACCATTCTGTTATTCTATGGTCATCTATGTGCACTTGTATTGCAAGCAGGTAAGTAGCTCATGAGCAACATCACACCCCAAGAACTACAAAGATCTGTAGGCTGCGTTTGCCTGCTATACGTTTCTTCAGAATAGTCTGAAGACTTACCTGACATCTTTGAAAATGTGACACTTCTTAACTAAAGAGAGTTAATGTTGAACAATTTCTCCTGTTAGTTTTATTGCCTAATCAATTGCATGTCAGTAAAGATTAGTTAAGACATTACATAACATGTGACTTATAGTTAGTGTTGATCCTCTTTCTTTGGTTATTTTTGATTTTTGCTTTTGAATGGAATTAATATTATTTTTCAATAAAATATTTTTGCCATTGCAGTGGAAAAGAGGACCAAGATTGTTTATTTCAATCAGGTTATTTTTAGCTATGCAAAACTTGATTTCTGAGGCATTTCCTGATCCTATTGTGCTTTCAGTGTTACTTGCTAGCAGGTGTCACATTATGAAGGCCAATTACTCTTGTACAATATTTTTTAATATTTCAGTATTAACCACACTAGCATGAGGATTTGGGGCTGTATCTGAGTATTTTAATAGACACTGTTGTATCTATTCAATATCATTGAGAGTATCGTGCCATTTTAACTTTGCTGTCCACAGAGCTGCAATGTTTAGAATTTCTCAGTGTTTTGCAGTCCTTTAAGGCATTCATCTTTGCAGCACTCCCCTGTAGCAGTAAAGCACTATCAAGTTCATCTGTAAGATGGACAGTCAAAGCACAGGGGGAATAGATATTGAGCAACAGCAGATAAGTAATAATGATGGAAACAAGAAACAAAACTTAGGTCTTCTGAGTTAGTGGCCAGATCTTAAACTGCGTAGTGATCCTTCCTTGTGTACTTCTCTGGTATAAAGAGGAGTTTTCCTTAAGGTTGGTAGATTTGATAATGGTAACTTGATATTTCACGTAAAATAGTAAGGCCTCTTGCAAGAAGGGCAACATCAGTGTTGTATGGTACCTTAGTATGAGTCCAATGATTGCATGCTAGGTAGTGTATCTCATATGATTTTATAATTATAAAGTTTATAGCCATTTTTAATTAACTTGTTCTTTTGTATCAGCATTTTCATCAGTTGTTTGTTGTTTATAAATAATTAGTTGATCACTAAATGTTAAGCAGTGTGATTTGGGCTTTCATGCAGCTCTGCACAACTGAAATTAAATCCCTTAATTTATAAATTTCTTTCTCAGAGGATCAGATTCCTCGAGGTTTTCCAACCATTGATATGGGCCCACAGCTGAAGGTGGTTGAACGAACTCGTACAGCTACCATGTTATGTGCAGCCAGTGGCAATCCTGATCCTGAAATAACTTGGTTCAAAGATTTCTTACCTGTTGACACAAGCAACAACAATGGCCGCATCAAGCAGCTACGCTCAGGTAGGGTCTTGTTACTGTTTCCACCAACGCCCAGAGTTGTTCTCTCTCACTTTTTCTTTCTTTTCTTTCTCTTCCTTTTTTAAAAATATTTTATTTATAGGTAATAATTTCTCTTTCCCCTCTCCTTTTCTGTGTTACTGAGTGTGTTGTCCATGTCTGTGATGTTGTCATAGCTTTCTATAGAGTCTGTCTCTATGTGTTTTGCAGCTTCTGTTTACTCCACATTGCTCACTGCTGTGACTGTATTTTTTGATAATTTTTTTCTTTACTGCTTTCTGCAGTACTTGATGGATCCATTTTCTCCTCTTTCTTTCTTCTTTCCTTTTAATTTTTTTTAACAAATTTATTTCAACATTGGACTTCATTCAGAAATTGCAAGGAGTACCAATGGTTATATTCATCAAAACCAAAACCTGCATTAGACACTTCAATTAAAATCTAAAATGTGTTTATTGCTGTCTTTTCCACATTTGACTTCACCAAAGATTAGCCAGTTTGGACACATCTTCTTTCCTCTCACAAATACATAAAGCACAGTACTTCTTCCCATGCAGATTTATACCTGGAAAAAAAAAAAAAAGGAAATTAAATCTTTGGGAAATCTATGGAACAAAGTTGGGGGTTTTTTGCTGGCTGAGCATTTTTCCAACACATTTAGCCACAGTAGTGTGCGTCCACGCTCAAGTTTTATGAATCCTATATTTTCTGGATCTACAGAAGTCTGCTTTTGGTGTAGATTCCAGCTTTTGCTGCTCTTTCTCTCTCTTTGCCCCTTGCACCTCCCCAGCAGTTCTCTCACTCTCCTCCTGCCTTAGTTTATTCTTTTGCTCTCTTTAGATTAAAAACAAAACGAAACAAAACCAGAAACAGACAAACAAATCTCTAAATTTATCGAGTTTAATGCTTATCCCAAAATAAGATCAGATTATTGATCACTGGGATATAATGAGCTTTTTTCTTCAACAATTGTAGTAGATATCGTTGTAGAATCTAAGTTGTTTAATCACGTGTCTTCCCGGAATTCTCAGCTTTTGACCTGTCCTGTGATGTTAAATCGTCTTGTTAACCTACTTTTTGCTTGTTGTCAGCAGAACTGTGTAAATTAACCTTCTGTTAATGTAAATTAAGATTTTTTTCACATGTGACATAGATGATTTAGTATATAAAGCTTTAACTGAAAACTTTGTACCAAATTATAAGGAATATAATAATATTTTTATGCTGTCTTTCTTCTCTCCGTATTTAAATCTCCAGAATCTATTGGTAAGTGCTTAGTTCTGAAGCGCACTTCACCCCCACTAATTTCCATATTCAGAATATTATGATTATGATTATGATAATTATTATATGATTAGTATTATTATTCTTAAAATGCATGGCATGCATTTTACTAACAGTCAGTGTAGTCACCAGACCCCTATAGTGGCGCACACGCACACCTCCACAGAAATGTTGTCTTATCAGTCATAGCAACACCTAAAAGAAACAGTACACATGTATCACATAGATGTAGAACAGTAAATGCCATAATCCAGCCTAAGCTACAGTGTTTGTTTAGAGATAGACTTCAGTATATCCTCTTTTTATATATATATAAATCGATATATATATATATATATTTAAATAGAATTTCCAATATTTTCCTAAAATATGTCATAAGTACAGTTTTGTAAAGTTTCCTTTAAGTATTTTAGGCATATTTGATACATTTCTAACCCTATATAACCGAACGTCTAAGAACTCAGATGCTACTCTGAGAATGGCAGTGCAGCCAGTTATAGCCTTTTTGCCCTTTGTGGTACAATGCAACTTGCTTTTATAACCTGATATTACTATCTAATATATTCCTGTTTTAACAGTATAGTAATTCAAGTTTCTCTTAAGACCTTATTTAATTCTGTAAATCTAATTTGATTCTTCTTCCAAAGCCCTAGCCTCCTTCTTCTCGTACTAATGCTTCTTCTTTCTAATCTTATTTGCATTCATATTATCCACCCAGGTGGTACACCAATAAGAGGTAAGAGTGCTGAACTAACGTTCACAGAATGATCTTACTCATTCTTTCTGTCCTTTCATCCCTCTCATCTTTGTCCTGTTTTTGGTTTTGTTTTGTTTTGTTTTCCATAAGGAAAAAACAAAACAAAATAAAAACCACGGAAATGTCCATAATCTGATTTTCTTTTTCCTTTGTCCTGTTTGGTTATGATCAGTGACTCTCATATTGTGATCTTTCTTTCTTCACATTGCCTTTTCATTTC
>JAWWEY010000130.1:45177785-45224974 GCA_035582745.1 Loriotus luctuosus
GCAACCTATGGAGCAATTTCTAGCAATTATTGCAAGTTTCTAGGAGTTCTGTTAAAGGTTTTCTGTCTTAAGGAAAGTAAAGCCACTTGAAGGGGATGTCAAAAATTGTAAGTAAATACTTGTCACGTGTTATTTAAAATGTTATAGCTTGCACTAATTGCAAGGATTGTAAAGATAGATCAGTAGTCATAGAGGTATCACGTTTTTGTTTTATTTCAAGAAGAATTTTAATTGCAGGTAGGTAATATTATTTTGAGGCTTCATTTTCATATATTCCCCCTACATCCTTTTTCACCATTTAGTTTGCCTGTTCATTTTCAGTTTCCTCATGTTAATAAGCCAAGGTGCATATGATTATCTGACGTTTTGCTTTTTTGAGTTTCTACTTTTTTTGTTTATTTGTTATTTTCATTTGGTTCTGTTTTATTTATTTTTATTTTTTCTTTTTGTTCATTTTTTTCGATCACTTCTATCCTTCCACTCAAATCCTCCTTTAACCCACTACTGAAATTAGAGCCATCAGCTCCTCCTCAAGACATTAGTTGCACAAGTCCCAGCTCCACTAGCATTTTGGTAAGTTGGAAACCTCCACCAGTGGAAAAACAGAATGGCATTATCACTGCATACTCCATCAAGTACATTGGAATTGATGGAGAAGATGTCAAGCCCCATGAAATTTTGGGAATTTCCTCGGACAGTACCCAGTACCTTTTGGAACAGCTGGAAAAGTGGACTGAGTACCGGATCTCTGTGACTGCTCACACTGATGTTGGACCTGGCCCAGAGAGCTTAGCAGTATTGATTCGGACAGATGAAGATGGTATGTTGCCTCCACTACATCAGTTTGCACCTCTATGACTCTGTCATCTGCTGTCTTTTGTATAGGCTAACAGTAATTTTTTCTGCTCCTCTTTTTTTTTTTCCCCGAATATAACCAGATATTTTCACCCTTTGAGCTTTTTATTCAAAGACTGTTCTTTCTACACCATTTTTCTATTTGATATTTTTGCATTTTTTTAATCCGAAAATTTTTTTGCAAGTGACATGAATCTGCTGCTCCTTTGAGCCCATACATATCCTTCTTGCTCCTCCTTTAATGAAAAATAACTCCTAGGGAAAAATCTTCCTGCCTTTTCCTTGATTTTACAGTCATTGCCATTTTAAAACAGTTATGTGTATAAACTTTTTTTCAGGTCTTGGTTTTTTGGTTGTTTGGTTTTGGGTTTTTTTTAACTGCTTTCTTCTTCCATATTGTGCTTTTTGATTTGAGGGTTTTTTGGGTTGTGGCTTTTTTTGGTTTTTGTTTTGTTTTGTTTTTTGATCTTGGAAAACTGATGCTCCACACATTTTCTTTTCTTCCATTCTTGAAAGTGACAGAAGACAGCCTTGTAATCAGCCTCCTTTTTATCCTGAGGAAAAAGCAAACCAATATAAAACATAGAACTTGACAAACAAAAGAAAGGGCAACTTTTTTTAATCTTTTGTGGTTTTGTTATTATTATAGCATTATTATTTCAATGATTAAAATCTCTCTTTGTACTATAATGCTTTGAATCTCAAAGCATCTTCCTTGGCTTTTGTACATTTTTACATGTTTTTCTATTTCTCTAATACTCGTTTTTCTTCCATTTTTTGCATCAGTCATGTTTTTTGATCTTTTCACTGAAAGGTAGAGCAGATTTGTTGAGCTTCTTCATTTGCTGAATGATTTGTATTCTTCAAAGACAACATAGTGAGTCTGCCCTTTCTTAAAAAAAGCGAAAGGCATGGGTGGGGCAGGTGGCTGTAATTCTCTTCTGTCCAATGATGTTGTTCCAGTTCCTAGTGGTCCTCCTCGCAAAGTCGAGGTGGAGGCTGTCAACTCCACTGCTGTTAGAGTGTCGTGGCGCTCGCCTGTGCCCAATAAGCAGCACGGCCAGATACGAGGCTACCAGGTGCACTACGTGAGGATGGAGAATGGAGAGCCAAAGGGCCAGCCCATGCTGAAAGACATCATGCTGGCAGATGCACAGGTAACTGGGACACTCCCTTCTTTCCTGGGTCACAGTTAAAACTTTTTGTTTACCAAAGAGTTGCCTTTTGTTGTTGAGGATCTTTTTTCTTACTATTGAACAGTCTGCCAGCTAGCATTTTCTGTGTCTATTTTCAAAACTTTTGTTTTCAGAACACTTGCATTTAAAGGTTCTTGGGCCAAAACAAGACACTTTCTTCTCTGTTGATCTGCAACTAAATGCTAGGCTATGTCATTGTTCTGATTCTGTTGAACTTTAAGAGACTTAACATGTGCTCTGAAGTTCTAAAGCATCAGGGTGATCTGATCCAGAGTCAGTGCAGGAAACTGTACATGGCCTGATCCACCCATCTCCTAATTCTGTGTTTCAGTGGAGAACCTAGGATCATTAGGAGCCTGTGTTAGCCTATTGCAGTGTTCTTCTGATTACGCAGAGAATCTCTCTTTCTCTCTTGTACGCACCTTACTACGCAGTTCACAATAAGTTAATGTTCTTAATGTAACTTTAGAAACCACTGAGGTGTTATACTTTCCATTATTCATATCTGGAGCTTCAATAAAATGAGGAACTTGGTTTGAACAGGTATGTGGTTATTTATGTTGCAAAATTTCCCATCTATTTTAGAAATTACGAGAATATGAGATAATAAAAACATCCAGTTTAAAAAGTTTCTCAAACTAGGATTTTACTGATTGAGATATACCAGCACTCTGTAAAACTTAAGATTTACAAAGCTCCTGACACTAAAGGAGTCATCCTATGGGAAACTATTATCCATTATACGTCTCACTGCTAGCTCACAATTTATGACTGGATTGACAAAATAAAAAGAAATTATTAACCTAAATCAAAGAGCAAAATCTACTTTGTAAGCATTTTACATGAGTAAACAAGTAGGGGGTTGCCTTTTTATTTTTTTCTTCAGTTTTGTTCTGGATTTCAGCTTTGCAGAGACCTCTTTAGAGAGTAGGTCTCCTACACCCGCATTTTGCTTATGACCCTCTTTGTAAAATACTGTGCCTGTTTCTGGAGGACTTTGCTGCTAGTACTTATTTTCTTATTTTGGAAAACATGGTGTTGTTATGGTTTAAATTCAGTGGAGACAAAGATGAGAGTAGATCAGGAAGTGTGAAGGGAAAGGACATGCTAGTGTGCTTTGGTTCTCCTCTTCTTTTCACAAATTTTTGCTTTCAACCTTTCTCTGGTAGGGGATTAAAATGATTTTAAACACTAGAAGGTCATTAACTGGAGACCAGATGAGATATTACAGTCCAAATATCATAGAGGCAAAAGTTGTATTTCTTCTTTTGTCAAGTATAGCTTTGACCAACCCACTTGCCACTGTCTCAGGAAGGACAGTGAACTCCTTTCTCTTCCCACCACTCCTTCCTGCCTCTAGTACTTCTATGACACATGTGAACAAGGCTAGTGCAGGTATGAAGACCTTGATGGTAAAATATCTGTGTGGTTTCAAAACTTAATGCATTGAATTAGTTTAGGAAATGGAAGTATATAGCCTGGTAACTTGTTTAAATAAACCAGGTTGCTTTTATTTCTTCCTTGGTAACTTTTAATTAAAAAATATTATGAAATAGTACTACATGGTACAAGAGGATTCATTACTTCTTTTATTTGTCAATGGAAAAGAAGTAGCTGGATTTTAGGGAAACCAGAAATGGAATTAAAAATGCCTGGCCTGATTTCATTTACCAAATTTCATGTGATTCTACATGGATAATTCAAACTGTACATGACTTTTCCAGACATCTTTCATATTCATTTTACTATAAAGAAGAAAACTTTATCTCAACCAGGCTACAAATCTCCTTATTTCTTTTGTTTTTCCTTTCGACTTCCTTTACTGTAAATTAGTGGGAATATGATGATACTACTGAACATGTAAGTACTTTTTGACTGGGCAGAAAAACATTGTGTGTTTTGGTTGATATTTTTTTGTCTTGCTTGTTTGCTTGTAGCACTGTATGGTTTTGTTTTGGGTTATGGGGGGTTTTGGGTGCTTTCTTTGGGGTTTTTTGGTTGGTTTTTTTTTTGTTTTGTCTTTTTGGGGGTTTTTTTGGTTTTTTTTTTGTTTTGTTTTACAGGGTGCTTTTTTGACATTTGCACAAATGCATGGTCCTAACTGAGATCAAGGGTTTTCTCTCATGACACTTTTTTTTTTTTGTTTGTTTGTTTGTTTGTTTTGGTTGTTTTACCCCAGGATGAGTAGGGTTACTGTTGCTTGCCTATTCTGGGGGTTTAGTACGACACCAAAATGTACAACACTGATTTGTGTTTTCATCTCTTTGATGGCTGTCACTAACTTTACCTCGCAATTTCTTCTTTGCAAGGTGATAGAGAAACAAAACAGAAGTGGTTCAGAGTTACATACCAATAGTTGTATTTTTCTGTATTCATTTTAAGATTAAATTTTTTTTGTGTAACTGAAAGTAGAAGTCAGTTGTGCTTTCTTTTATATAAAATAAATACATGCTATCAGGAAAGCCAGATGCTCTGCAGTGTTTATGCCTAAGTAATAACGTTTGCTGTATCCAAACGACACTTTCAAACATTACACGCAGCCACAGCTCTTACACCATGAAGTACTGGTTGTTTTAGAAGAAACTAACGTCTTCATAAGTCTTTCTGTTTTGTGGTTTTGTGGTGGTTTTTTTGCTTTTTCCAGTTTAATTCTAGTAGTACCAGGTGCAGTTTTCTTATGAAAGATATGAAGTCTTTCTTACTGATTTTGGTCATACAGTTCAATTAAATTCTGAGATAGAGTCTAAGAAGTTGATCTTTTGATAGTAGATTTTTATGTGTTGTTTCATTCTGTTGTTTGGGTTTTTTTTTTTACTTGAGCTGTTTTGCCCACTCATTCTGATGATTATCTAATTATTTTTATATTGCTAACAACTGACTGTAAATACAATGCTGAATTCTAATCACATATTTACTAAGCTGATATCCACTATCCTGAAAAATCCATATACTATGAATAGTCTGGCCCATGATTTTTATATTAACGTTTCATGGCTGTTGCATCTGAGGGATGTGTGATTGCACATTTGCTATTTATTTAGGTGTATAAATGCACCATCCCTCTGGCAGCATTGAAATATGGTGCAAGTTCATTCAGCCATATGAAAATGCAAAGGAGTAGTGGAATGGTTACTGGACTACTGGAAGCTGGGGACTCCAGTCCCATCAGTTACCTCCAAATACTGTCCTTTTATATTTACATATAGGATTTATTTATATTATGAGTGTCAAAACTTACTCCTCTTGCAGTCCCTGTAGCAGGACACATGTTTAGTACATTTCTCATACACCACTGAGCATCTTCTGTGTGCATATACGTGTGCACGCACACACAGATGAAAAGATACACCCTTGCTCTCATATTACAGTTTGATATTCCTGATACTTTGCTCTAGCTGAGGAGATACTTGTTTTGTAGCTGCTGTCGTCTGAGGGCCATCAGATCTATCCCCTGACCAGATTTTTAGTGGTGTCTTACATAGTTCTTTTAGAGCTGAAGGGCTAGTTTCTTCTGAAGTCCTTTCAGGTGTTGGGCACAGCAGTCTACCCAGTGACCCAGATTGCAGTGAAAGCGTTGTGGGAGTAACAAGGCTTTTTTGTTCAGCTAAATCATCATTACTTAAAAAGTGTGCATGTAAATGCACACATTTTTCTTACTAGGCATTTTAGAACTATACCTGTGATATCCTGCTAATGATTAAGTTAAACTGAGTTTCTCATTTCTGCATGTGCATGTGTTTCACAATGTCAGTAGTATTCCTCAGGCAAGGTATTTCAGAAGACTTTTTTCACTGTTCACACCACTAAGCCTTTGGCCTTTTGCTTTAAACTACCTGAGGTATACTGTTTGGATATGTGCTGTCCTTTATTGCTTAAGTGAGTGAAATGTTTGGCATTATCAAGTATTTCACACAGTACAGTCTGTTGGTGCATTCGCATGCTTGCTATCACTGCCAATAGCTCAAAAGTGTAATATAAATGGGTTTCTAAAGGGTTCTGCATTCTCCTGGCAAACAATCTATTTTAAATTAATTGTTCTTATTTTATTTTCTTTCATCTTAGGAAATGATAATTTCTGGACTTCAGCCTGAAACCACATACTCTTTCACTGTGACAGCCTATACAACTAAAGGTGACGGAGCACGCAGCAAACCCAAACTTGTATCTACTACTGGTGCAGGTAATACTTATACACAAAATGAGCTCTAAATGAATCCTTTGCTTTTTCTGCTACAGTTTTGTTCTTACTGTTTGAAAATCTCCTGTTGTGTGAAAAGTGTTTCTAGGACATAGGATTTTCTGTTTCAGAATTTGGACCTTCATTTATTTAGATAAAAATAGGGCAGCGACTCCCTTTATCCCTTTCTTAGTTCCTGATAAGTTCACTTTATAGTTTTTAGTAGCTCTTCCACTGAAATTGGTGTCTTCTTTGAGAGGAAAAAATGGAAATTTTTCCTCACCTCTAAGGGATATTTGAAAAACTTGTAAAGGGCTTTCATGATCTTCGTGGAAGTAGCAGCACTGCTACCTGTTAGTAAAAACATTGAAAGAACCCATCTGTAAGACATTCACAGCTTATCTCAGAAGAATGTAATTATTAAAGCAGAGAATTGGAAAACAGAATGAAACTCCATCCTGTGAAACCCTGAAGCCCATATTGATTCAGGGGTAATTTTAGGAACAAACTGGGGCAAAATTCACTCTGCCGCTGTGTTCAGTCTGTGTTTGATCTCAGGTGGTATCAAAGGCTGGATATGCTGACTGCATAACCAATACAACAGTTAACACAGATGGGATGAACCAAACTGCTTTTAGATGAGGAACAATTTTTTTTCTTTTTTTAATGTGTCTCTGTGGCACAGCTTAACTCAGGTTTAGTGTCATGCTTACCTACAGATGTTCACAATCTGTAGGTATTGTGTTCATTTTCAGGGTTTTGTAGTGCAGCCATTAAAGATACCCTATTACAGTCACATACAGCACCTTTACAAGTTCTCTGAATAACAATGTATTGTTTATGCTAATAGATAAAATTCAAAAGGAATATATATTTGTATTTATAGTGATTGATTGAATTTTTAAAACAATCACTGAATGCAGGACACATATTATTATCAAAACCATCTATATCCTTTTCTTGTTAGATTCCTTGGAAAAATCTCAGTCTTGGTGGCTAGATGCACAGTGCTTCATTTCAGATCTCAGAATACATTCTAGTCCTTACTCTTGGCTATTGCTGAAACATACTCTCTAACTTCTTATCTTTCCTGAATGCTCATACTCTGAGAAAAAAGGTGATATCTATTTCTGTTATGTATTGGAACTTGATTTAAGAAAAAAGGCACTTGATTCATTACTCTTTTTTAAAGCTCAATTCCCAGTTTGATCAGTAATATAAATTCCCAGTTTAACACAATTATATAAATTGAGATTTTATTAGTTCCTGGACATAAACATCGGTTATGGAAATATGCTTGCAAAACTTAAAGTTTCACTGCATTTAGTCCTTATTGACTGTTCATGTATCATTCTACCAAGAACTCTGATGCTTCTACTTTAAAAAGACAGAACAAATCCTATGTCCCATATGATGAACTTGATTGAAGAGCAATGGAGAATCAGAGGCATGTCTATAAATGTAATTTATATTGCACTGTTCTTGTCGTTTGCTTAAACCTGTGAACATGTGATGTTTGTTCTTGGGATTAACAGCTAGTTACCATTCTGCTCCTTCATACATTCCAGATTGTATGAAATGTCTTCACTTTGTGTTACAGCTTGCTGTGTTTGAGCTGTTTTTGTAAGAAAAATTTATATGCAGATTTTTGAAAAATGAGGCATTGACTATAGTCAGTACCAAGAGCTTCCTGCTCACTTTCTGTGACAATGCATCACACAAGGGAAGGAATGATGCATTAACACCAAAGGGTTGTAGGTCTGTAATGCAGTCTCCTATTCACTTTCAGTCTCCATGTTTTTTTCCTAGAAAGGTGCTATTGGAATACTACAATAAAGAAAATGAAGGATCTGCTTTCTAGTCCAACTTTAAAAGTTTGAATGAGATTGACTGAGATTATATCCGTAAAGGATATGAAAGGAGAACAGATATTTGAACTTTTACTAGAGAAGCTATCTGTAAAGTATTCTGTGAGACAATAAGTAACTTTTCAACTGTCCAGTTAGTGATACAAAAGTATAGTTTACATTTTTAGGCAGGAAAGATTCACCAACTAAGTCTATAGTGTGGTAACTCAATTATTAGTGTAGTCACTGAACAGAGGTGATATTTTTGTTCAAGAGTGTGTTTTTGTCTTATGTTCGATTTCCTTTCCTCACTGTTAAAATCAGATGAAACAAAACCTGTTACTGAACATTTCTAAATCAAAGCACTTGCTAGATTACTTGGGGCAGAAATTAAAAAATGTATGATTAACAAGACCTTGATAAAAATGAAGACGTACTAGTCAGTGATATCATACAATTTTTATGAAGATTTTAATCAGATCTTTAATTTCTGTGTCACAGTAGTTGAAGAATCTCATGGGACAATAGCTTGTCCATTATTTGTCTTTTGTTTTCATACTGGACAGCACCCTTGAAATACGGATTTCAGCTAAAAAATGAAAGTTTATATTAAGGCAGTGGTGTACTTTATAGCAGCTAACAGAAAATGCTTATTTCGGGTAATTTGGCAAAGGCAGCTTGCATGAGCTTCTACTAGTGGTGGCAAGCCTTTGCAGCAGTAATATCTCTTGCAAAGGGGTATGTGAAAGATGTCTTGCTATTTTCTAATGGAAGAGGATTTCACTTGATCAGGGAATATATTTTATTTTATGGACAATTTCACTTCTTTTACACTCATGGAAAATTTAGATTATTATCAGAAATTTCTAGACAGAGCTGTTTGGTGACACAACTGTATATACAACTGCACAGAATCCCGTCATTTGTCCTAAAAGATTGTAATATTCATAAGTAAGTCATACTGAAAGTAAATGTTAACTGAAAGCTGTCTGGAAATAAAAAATTATTTGATTTGCAACATTAGATAGGCTTTACAGTATTAAAAAAAGTGGCCATTATTATTTACTATTTTAGTCACAGGGTATTTTATTGGATAAGTAAACATTATTAGTTCCCTGATCAAGAGCAAGTATTAGTTTCTTCCTTTCTCTGTAGTTATTCAGAGGTTAAAATGTCATTCTAATTGTGAAGTCTGCATCAAGAACAAAACAAAAAAAAAGGCAGTTTGTTACAAAAATAATTTAGTTATACTTTCCAATAATCTCTCCTCTAGAAAACTGAAGGGGTATTATTCTTTTTAGGTAAACTATTATTTGGTGCCAGTAATAGAATGTAGAGAAAAATATGGTCTTCAAAAGGCCTTCACAGACTTCTCTTTGTTCCATAGAGACTTTTAGTTATCATTGAGGAAAAGTCAGAACTAGTCAAAGAGATATTCTTTACGCAGCAGAAAATGTGGCAAAACACTCACAAGATTCCACAATAATGCTGCCAGGTGAACCCAACATTTAAATTTAAAGAAATTTGGAAAATTTACATAAAACCTACCTATAATTCTTATGAAATGAGAAGCAATGTCATGACTTATGGCAGATGTAATGAGGAAAGAGCTTCCTAAATGCAGAATTTTCTTCAAGGCATGCTATTCTTCCCTCCTTATTCCTAATTCTTTATGCAATGGTAGTTAGACCATCTGACAATAACAATCTGATTTGCTGGGTGCCTGAGAACTGAAGATAAGTAATAAAATCTATTGAAGTCTTTAAATACAGGAACCAGAGCTCACAGTGCAGCAGTTGCATTCACATGGGAAGGCTTCGAATGCAGATGAACCTAATTAGTCTTTGTTGAAGACTGGGTTGTCATTACAGTACTACTCCCAAAACTATTCTGGTCTCTTGACCTGTCAGGCATTGGTACTAAATGAGCACCAAATTTCTAAATAGTTATGGATATGTTTCATTACCAAATAAATCACTGTAATAGAAAAAGCCTTTTTTGAAATAGTGGTATTAATGAAAATATAAAAGAAATGTATACAAATGGATATGAATAAATTAAAATTAATTAATCAATTAAATAGAACCAGTAAATGAGAATTCATATTGGGACTCCAAAAATGTACACTATAGAAATTCTATAATGGTGCTTCTGGCTTGATTAGGATTCAGCCCTCTCTGGACTGATTCAGTTCAATTCCTCCTCAATGTCCATATCACTGGACACATACCAATCTGAACTTCTCTAAAAGACAAATCACCAGTTAGACCAATGGGTCCCAATTAAGGTTGTGACTGTATGTAGTGTATAGTTTAAGAAAAGGTACCAATTTAGCCTTCTTCAAAAGAAATCCAGTTCATGTGTACAAAAACCATGCTGTAAAATATTAAATTCCAAACTGTGTTACCTCTCCACATTGAAAGGGTGGAGGCAGAAGTGATTTATGTATGGAAACTAGACAGGGCTCTATCCTGTGTAGTAATGATTTTTGAGGGCAAGGTTGTTCTGACTTTCTGACTTCTACTACATTTTTACTCTTAATGATAAAGTTATGTTAAACTTATCTAGAAACTTGTTACCTCTTCATTAATTATTTTCCCATTTACAGAAAATGTGCCTTGGATTAAGTAATATTCAATATGAAAACTTATGACAGTACGTTTTGTTTTTTTTTTTTGCAAACAAGGATTTGTGAGACAGGACCATTCATAAGAAATTTGTTGGAAGTTTACTTCTTGATTTGTGTTCCTCGATCCTGTGCCTCTGAATATGCTCTGTATTTAGAAATAATGGTAAGGGAAGAAGACAAAATCAGTAATGTCTGTACTGTTGCAATTCCTTATACTGTATTACTAAATAGTGCAGGAGCCAGATACTGTTTCTTCATTAGGACAGTAATATGTGGAACTGAGAGTGAGGAAGGAGAAAATATATCCCTATTCCTGCTAAAAAAACTAGCCTCAAGAATTGTAGGTGCAATTGTGTTTATATCTATCCTCTTTAAATAACATTGTGCTACAGTTCCAGGCAAACCTCGGCTTGTGATTAGCCACACACAGATGAACACGGCTCTAATTCAGTGGCATCCTCCAGTGGAAACTTTTGGCCCGCTGCAGGGTTATCGCCTGAAGTTTGGTCGCAAAGACATGGATACATTGACGACCATGGAGTTCTCAGAGAAGGAAGATCACTTCACGGCCACAGACATTCACAAAGGAGCTTCTTATGTCTTCAGGCTCTCAGCTAGAAATAAAGTGGGCTTTGGGGAGGAGATGGTTAAAGAGATTTCTGTTCCTGAAGAGGTACCCAGTGGATTTCCCCAAAATCTCCACTCGGAAAGCTCTACTTCTACATCAGTCCAATTAACGTGGCAGATGCCGCTCTTGGCAGAAAGAAATGGCATTATCACCAAATATACCATCTTGTACAGAGATATCAATGTTGCTTACCAGCCAGTTGAACTCCCTGTTGTTCCTGCTGATACCACTATGACACTTTCTGGCCTAAAACCAGATACCACTTACGATGTAAAAGTACGTGCCCACACAAGCAAAGGGCCTGGTCCATATAGTCCAAGTGTCCAGTTCAGGACACTACCCGTGGATCAAGGTAGGATTTGTCTGCTTATGGCGTTGACCTTTAAAGGAGTATCGGTCTGTGGATATCAGTGTATTTGAAGGTATAAAAAAAATTGACTGGCCCATTCATAAAAATAGGTTCATCAAACACAAAAGGTAAAGTATATAAATCTTAATATGTTTTGGATGCCTTAGAATTCAGTTGTCCCTTGCCAAGCAAGTTCTGGCTAACTTCTTCACGACATCTTCAGGTAAGGAAAATGTGCGTATTGATTGCGCTAGATAAGAGTGAGAACGAGTTTAAATGTGATGTTTAAATATGAACAAACAGGTAGGAGAATTGAATTCTTGGTGATTTTTGACCTAAATGGAAAGCTAATACTCCCAAGTAGCAGTGGAAAAATGAGAAGACCTAAGCTCCAAGATGTTGTTTATATACATTGTTTCTTTTTTTCCAGCAGTGTTTGCAAAAAATTTTCATGTTAAAGCAGTAATGAAGACTTCTGTTTTGCTGTCCTGGGAAATTCCAGAAAACTACAATTCAGCTTTGCCTTTCAAAGTAAGTTACTTTCCATTTTTACAAGAGAAAATGACAGAAACTAGACTATGTATTTACCTGATTAAGTAGCTTACTGAACATGAATTGTGAATATGTATTGGGGGTATAGTTGTTTCTAAGATCGCTAATTTTTTGTTCACCACTACAGTATTTTAAAGAAAACAGTGGAACAAAATAATTTTTTTCTTCTTTTTTTCTAGTCCTTTCAATAAAGAATGCAGTTGAGTACCATTTTGGGTTTTACCTCCTTAGTGTACAACAGCATGTTTTTGATTTGCAGTTCCTTTACTCCACTAGCTATAGCTTTATCCAGATACAGAGACTCAGAGTAACATGCAGTCTTGCCTGGAATTTCTTCTGCTTCATTCTTAATCACTTGTGTCATCTCAGGCAGTGGCAAGTGAAGAAGTATTTTAGGAACTAAATGGTACAAAAACCTTTCCAAATAAGGAGTCTGAATGAAAAAATCAAGATACTTTTAACAACAGTACCTTGCTATAAATTCTGGGTTCAAGAAAAGCTGCTTACTTTGAAGAAGTGAAATTGGATTTCAGGAGTGTTTACATTGCTTTCATTGCTTTATATGAATGTAGTATTTTTTTTTCTTGAAATTGAGAAGCTTACTTTCAGTAGTGAATTCCGTTCTACTTTACACCCTAAAATTCCCAAATAAATTTAAATTTATTTATTATTTAAATTTATAGGTAGGTTGATTCCTGAATTCAGTGTGACAGCATCATTTGCCCTCTCCTAATAACCAAAACTACTTTTGTTTATTAACTTAGATCCTTTATGATGATGGGAAAATGGAGGTTGATGGACGTGCTACTCAAAAGCTGATCACAAACTTGAAGCCAGAGACATCATATTCATTTGTTCTGACAAACAGAGGGAATAGTGCTGGGGGTCTTCAGCACAGAGTAACCGCAAAGACTGCCCCAGACGTGCTTCGCACAAAGCCAGTCTTCATTGGAAAGACCAACTTGGATGGCATGATAACTGTGGAACTTCCAGAAGTACCCTCAAATGAGAATATAAAGTGAGTGAATCAATGACATACCATTGTTTTTAGCTCCAGAGAGATGATCCTTCTAACTCTTGATGGTCGACCATGGCTTTATTCTTTATAACAGTACAGACGCTGCAGTACTCTGCAGTAGTATTTGACCTACTATCAGTGTAATATTTGATATAATAAACTGGGAGATGCTGATGACTCTCTCAAGGGACGAGAGGCCTTACAGAAGGATACAGATAGATTGGAACACTGGACAGTCATGAGTGGCATGAAAATTAAGAGCAAATGTCAAATTCTGTTGTAAGGGTCCTTGAGTGCATTCCACAGGGGGCAACAAAGCTGATGGGATGACTGAAAGGGATATCCTGTAAGGAGCTGCTAAGGTTTTTGAGTTTGTCTAGTTTGGAGAAGAGAAGGCTAAGGGCTGACCTCCTGCTCTCTGCAGCTTCCTGAGGAGGGGAAGTGAAGAGGGAGCTGCTGATTTCTTCTTACTGAGATCCATTTATAGAATATGAGGCAATGCTTCAGAGCTGCATCAGGAGAGCTGCATCAGATGTATTAGGAAGCATTTGTTTACTATGACTGTTTTCAACCTGGTAAGAGGCTTTCTAGTCAGGTGGTAAATGTCCCAAGCATGTCAGTGTTTAAGAGGTATTTGGATGATGCCCTTAATTTGTTTTAACATTTGGTCAGCCCTGAAGTGGTGAGGTAATGGGAGCAGATGATCACGGTATGTCAGTTCCAACTAGAACTCTAAGTTTGTCTCATAGCTGTGTATGTAAGACTTGTATAAACACTGATTGCCCTTCAGTTTGCAGATTTTTCTCACAGTACTTTTGTTTTTCATTACGGACTGCAAAATGAGAGATGCAGAAAACCAGTTATATATTGAACAATATATCATCTCAAAAAGAATGGATACCTATCAGTGCATAACTACCCTGCTGTGGCTCCTTGATGTACTCAGACTCAGTCACTCAGGAATTATATTGAGTTTTAAAGAATTGATACTGCACTTAAATTAATTCTGATTAATTATTTTTGATAGTTTTTATCAGGATAAAAATACCTTGTCCTCTCCACTGATCTCAAAAAGAAAACAAGAGATTTTGCTAAAAATGTTGGAAATTTTCCAGAGGTTACATAGATTTGGGAAGGGAACAGGTGTTGTTGAAATTTAAACAGAAACAGGACTAAAGACCTGAGAACACGTGGTCAGCAGGGATTAGAAAGGTTAGACAATAAAGATTTGCCAGGAAAACATGAAACATGATACAATCAATAAGTGTTATTACTCTGCTTATAGTGATTCTTGCTGATCTGTAAGGTTCCCATATGTAATGTAAAGGAAATGGGGAGGAAAATGAGCCAGTCACTAAATGATGGGAATTCAACTTGCGTCTCCCTGGTGGATTTTTACAGCTTTGTAGAAAGCTGCCCCCTTTTTCATTACTGCCTGAAGATTTTGAGGCAGGTAAGGTCAAGAAATAAATGACTTTGAAACATTTAAAGGATGAAAAACTGAAAAATGTAGTCATTATCATTAGATTGAGTAAGATGCGGTCATTAACAAATGCAGCTAAGGAAGACTGAAGATGGAATGAGTCAAAAAAGATTTATGAGGCAGAGCATTCACAGAGAGAAAAATGTGCAGGATAGCTGATCTAACTGCAGCAGAAGATAGCACTGGAATAAAAGACAATTCCCTTCTTTTTATATAGTGTAAAAAGGTTAAAGAGGCTAAGTGACATCAGAAAAGGTATATTAAATCTATAGAGTCCAACTGCCAATTTTGCAAATAATGTATCTCCTATTTTTGCATCTAAGATTTGATCAGGTTTGATAAAATAAAACACAACAAAGATTGACTTGACCCTTGTAGCAAGCATACCAAAGCAAGTACATACTGAACGGTAAGCCTGACGTGATGCTTGGCCCAATAAAATAAGTAAGGTTATTCTGCACTGGTTTTTATATGGGAAGAACAATTTCATGTATTAGTCATGTTGACATTTTTAGACATGCTTCTCCTCTATTGGTACATTATATGCTGAGGATTGTCCCTAGCTTACAATGAAGTACTGAGAATTTTTCAATAATACTAATTACACACAAAGTGAAACAGATAATAGTTTGCTCTAATGCAGAATAGGTAATGAGATTGAGAGTAATATTATAAAAGCCTTTGTAATATTTGTAATCAAGGAAAGTAGTATTTATCAACATTTGATGGTGATACAGGATAGAAATCGGTGCAGAGCTCACTTTATGATTAGTAAAATAATCTGTTTTACTCATCTCAAGGGAGCAAGTTCTTAATTTTTCTTTCTCTTAGTATTTTGGGCTATTTCCAAAGCAATTTTTATGCGTAAAGGACAGTTCATGTTTCTCCAAATCTCTTATATCTTTGAAAAGTCTTAAGTAAAAACAGAGTTTTGTGGAAGACTTTGGCCTCTCAAATACTCAGTAGATAAAACAAGATCCAAATAAACCCTTTATTTCTTACCCTCCTCCCCCCTCTTCCCCAGGAAAAACTCCAAGCTAAAAACAAACAAGTAAATAACAAAGTAAACTATAAAATATGTTTTTCAGGAGATGCTACATTTTGCACAATTAACTGAAAATCACAGAACTTTTTTGTCCCTCACAATTTGCAGCACTGCATATTATTGTGAAAATTTTCATTTTTCTGCTTACTATTTATCTGCTTATTCTTTCAGTTTAAAATACTCTCTGTGTGCTGAAAGTCTTAGTAGATTTTCAAAGTTACAAGAGGGAGACTTTCATTAGGGAACTGAAAAAGAGTGGGAAAATTACAATTACGTGCTGGATGTTCTTTAATTGAAAAGAAAAATGTATGAACACTCTGTTAGCTTAAAAAATAAAAAGATGAAGAAAAAGAAAAGGATAAATATGTGTCCTTGATGTTTGAAAGACATAGAGGGGCAAGTTTTCATTTCTTTTTGTCTTGATTCTTAGACATCTGTTAAAGAAAGGGTATGTCAGTCAGTGTTTACTAGGATTTACAATTCAAAGTATTTTTAATAGACCGATGCAGGTTTAAAACCTGGGGTCAACCAGCCTTACAGTTTTTAATATTTTTAAAATATTATTTATAATATTGTCACTATAAGAATGCATGCTACAGATGTTTTTTGAAATACTGGAATACAGCAAGTGGACACTAGTTGAAAATCTATGGGCAACACTGTTTTCCAGTGCTCCTGTTGAAGCTTAGCATTTCTACAGAAAATTTCCTCAAATTTCTTAACACAAATATTAACGAATACACATACTCTGTGCAGGAGCTGAAAACCTATGGTTTTGTTACATTTCTTTTATGGGAAAGAGATTTAAATAAGAAGAGATCATTAAAATGGATCAATGGCTTGCAATGGTATGGTAAAAATGGTAGTTTGGTGTTGGCTTGGACTGAGATGGCATTTAGGCAGGTCCTTTTCTGTAGACTCTTTGTTAATTATTTAGGATTTTCAGCTGCATTTTGTGAGTAAAATTAATAGTTTTGCAGAAGGTTGAATGGGTTGTAAAAAAAAAGCAGACTGGAAGAGGAGATGACCCATGAGCCACGAAAATTATCTTCCATAATGAGAACCAGAAACACCTTAATAAGCTTTTGTTACTAGAAACAGAGAAAATGTTTCTTTCCCTCTCGCCTGGTATGGAGAGAGCTTGACTTTGTGACAAGTTTGTTTATGAAGAAGACATATACTACCCTGAATGTCCTGCTGTTGTGATTCCACTGCTTCTTCCCTCACGTTAATGTGAGGTTATGGATCTGCCTGACACATATCCTGGCTTTGTGAAGAAAACAATAAAAGTAGCAGATCTCCATCACACTAGAAAATATAATTTACTAGTCTCCATGGGTGGGGAGGAAGAAAATATTATTATGAAAATATTTCTGAGCAAAAGTGATATATATAATTTCCAAATCCTAGATATAAAGAGAGTATATATCAAGCTCTCTTACCTATGACTGTGAACAGGATACTTATGTAGATAGAGCTAATGGCATTTGATTGTGGAAAGGAAAGAGAGTATGGGTGCAGTGTATGTCCTTTTTGCCTTCTTTTCTCTTTATTATGATATTGGCATTAAAAAATTAAATTTTTAAACCTACTATTCGGATTATACATTAAAATGGGAGAAGATAGGTTGGTAATTGAGATTTAAATATATGGTAATATATTTCAATTTAGGGCTTTGGGGTTTTGTTTCACTGTGATGGTGGCAGGGCACACATAACCTATGGTTCTTGTATTTCATGTCGGCATTTTAGTACATTGTAATTAAAGTTTTTTATAAATATTTATATGTTTGCACAAAAGGGCAGGTAATCGGTCCCATTTGTTTGTCAAATGTTTTACAACTGATGTTATTTCAAGAGTGTGAATGTTTACAGCTATGTTTGGAAGACTGCAGTGACATATTAATGTGCAGAAGTTTATTCTCAACATACTACTTTTCTCTTTAGTTCCCCTCAACAGACCCACTCCATCAATTTGTCTGTTCCTTTTCATTCAACTTCTCTTTTGTCCAACTTTTTCATTTACAGAGGCTATTACATAGTTATTGTGCCTTTGAAGAGGTCTCGTGGAAAGTTTATCAAACCATGGGAGAGTCCAGATGAAATGGAATTAGATGAGGTACTCTATACGGTTTGGGGTTTTTTTCTTCTCCTTTATTAAAGAAGCAATCTTTCTACTTTTAGTAATTAACTCACTAGTTTTAAAAGTTTTGTCAGGATACTTTATATTTATATTTGTGTTTGCCTGTTGAGACTGAAACTAAAATTCAGATTACTTAAATGAGCAGACAGTAAAGACATTAAGTTGAAATAAAGAGCACAGTGTCTTATATTTTGACGCTAATATTTTATTCTTTTTCTATTGTAAAGAGTGATGCAAAAGTGCAGGAGGTGAAATGACTTGTCAGCAAAAGCCTAATCACCAACAATATGAACTGTAATAAAGATCTGGTTCATTAGAGGGGTGTTTACTAAGTCTGTAACAAATGCTAAATTGCAATTTGCACCTCAGTTTAACATTTGACCTTCTGGTGGTGTTTTTACACCATTGTTATATACTGTAATACTTCTAGTGAGACATAGCCTCCATTCCACCAACAGCTTGTGATCAGAAATAAATGCATGAACAAGGAAGGAAAGAGCAAAATTGTGTCATCGTCTGAAACTGTAAATGACCTTAATCCAAGGGGAGGAATTACTTTCATTTAGAAACAAGTCCAGGAATGCTATAAATCAATTCAGTATATTATTGATACACTAATAATTCCAGGAAATACAATATTCACCCCCATCTTCTGTTTCACTGAAGGACAGTATAGCTCATGCAAACTTGTCCTTCTTCTTTGAATCTGTAAATCTGTAGTAATGCTACTTTTTGTGATTGTAAAAATCCTTCAAGGGCCCCTTATGAGAGACTTCTACAAAAACAGGTGGTGGTGTTATTATTGTTGTCATTGTATCTGGCCAAGATAACATTCAAATGCTGTGGTACTTTGTACATGTAATATGTCTGCAATTCAAAGACCAGAATCAGGTTTTTTCACTCCTGATAGAGTGTTCTTTTGACTGTATCCATTTATTTTTCTATTTTGTCTTGGTGGATTCAAGAGATTTATGCTAGAGAGAGAACCTCACCATATACTTCTCCATAACACAGTTACTGGGAAGTGTTGATGGCCTGTGAGCAAGCATAAATGTTCTTTTCTCTCCTGCCATTGACAAAATGGATATAAATTTCAAATTTTGCCCCAAAATATAGGGAAAATAAAGATCGTCACCAAACTAACAGTATTGTAGAAAGTGTTCAAAATATAAATGGAATTATTTCAGTCCTTGTCACAACAACAGGTAAATCCTTAGTCAGAATATTAAAAACAACTGTTCAGAGGAAGGCATGATGGCTAACTGATTCACCCCTATGTTTCTTCTTGACCAGTTTCATTTATGTGATCATCTCTCTTCATTCAATTGCAGCAATAGCTCGCTTTGATCTATTAACTCCTTCCCTTTATAAGAACTGTGATTGTAAGTGCCATCAGCTCATGATCATAGTCACAGGTGACATCAAATACAGTTAAACAGTAAAACTCTGACAGCCACATCCATACAGTAATGGAAACTGATTGAGTATTACCACCCACTTTTAACATCCAAAGGCTGTAGTCACATTCAGCAGCATTAATAGATTAAAGGATAGATGCCAGATGACATTGAGCTTTCTGGCAATTAAATTCTACGGTTCCTGCTGATTCTCATAACAAAGGGTCATTTTAATCATCCTGCAAGTTGTGTTGCCTTAGTCGGTGTAACAGATTGATAAAGAACATTTATTAATTCAGAAATATTTGTGTCAGGATGGGTTGTTTCCCACTTCTATTGATATAATTGAGACCACATTGTAGAATTAATGATGGAAGAAATAAGATACACATTGATTGGAAAATGAAGTTATTTCTGATAAAGAACTAAACCCCTTGATATATCTTTTACAATTGCCACCAATACATATAGCAAGAACTGAGCAGGGAAAAGCATTAAAAGCAGGCAGCAACTGCATATCATGCTGACTCATTCAGGTTCTATTACTTAAAAGACTGATTTGCTTCCAGCTTTGGAAAGTATGCATTTTATCAAGTGTGCTAGTCCTGACAGGTTTGTGAACACAGTGCCTCAATAAATACATTTAAAAAAAAATAATAACAACGACAACACCAACAACCACACACAATAAAACAACCAAAAAAGCCAACAACAACAACAACAAACCACCCCCCAAAAAACCCAGCCAAACAAAAAAACAACAAAAAAAGAAAAAAAAACCCAACAAACCAAAAAATAAAAAACCACACCACCACCCCTTCAAAAAACCACTACTCTCTGAGCAAATAGTTCCTGATGATCAAGTGGGGATGCTTGTACATATTTGTATTTTTCGTGTGGTCTCAGATATGTGTCTGTAGCAGAATTGGTTGGGTAATAGATATTTCAAAGAACTATGTTCCAAATAGTTTTTGTAGATTGTCAGAAGGAAAGTATTTGCTAATAAGGCAGCTCTTGAGTATAACTCCATTACATAACTGAGCAGTCCAGAAAGACTCTTCAACCTTATTCTAGCTACCTAATCTTCCTGCTCCTTGAACCTCAGCTCTGAAAGAAACTAAGATGGTTTTAAAATAGAAGATAACGAACTAGATGTTTGGAATCTGAAAAAAAATATTAGAGATACAGTCCTTTTTTACTAACTCAAAATTTCTTTTTTTTATTATAATGAAGTTTAGTGACTTTAAATAGACACATCATGCAAATAAATGAAAAGAAAAAAAAATTATAATTTACAGTAAGTATTACCTACTAGGATTACTTTAGATCTGTAAGCAGTAAAACCTAAATAAAGGTTGCCCTGTTAAGTCTTAAATGAATTCAGTAATTTTATTGAAATCAGTATATAGTTTACAATAGGAGATAGATGAACAAGTAATGATATTTGGCAACAACCCCATTTCCATATGAAACATTAATGAGGCTGGAGGTTCACCTGAGCTCTACTCAGTCATGTGTAATCAATGTTACAAAGTTTTTATCTGCACACAAACACTCCTAAGTTAACTGGCGTTAGGTGATGTATAACCACCTTTGAAAAGTTTCACTAATTTTGTCTCAGGCTAACTAACTTTTAGCATTCATAGCCAAAACTCAGTTCCTGATCACTCTAATACTGTACTTCATCATTCTATTTTCTCCTAATATATGTGTTTTCTGTTACTATTTCAAATGCAAGAAATTATCAAGATCAAACATTTTTCTTTGCCTCTCAATCTTAATCTAATTTTGATTGCTGTACTCCTACCGTACTTTGACATTTTATTATGAGTTATTTATAATCTAAATTGTAAATACACTGTAATCTGGAAACATATGATAAAGAACAATGAATTTAATTGAGACAGACACACAACTTTAATTCCAGTGGAAGTGGTGCATGGAAGTATCAGTTAGCCTCAGGGATAGCACAAGCCATCCGTACACCTCTACTAGAGCTGTTGTGTTTGCGGCTCCTGACTTTAAGCTAGCGTGCACTGTTACTACCCCAACACTTAGCTTCATGTTTTGACAGACTTCCAGATAGCCAGTGCTCAGCCTTCTGCATAGCCATTGTTATAAAATGTGGCATCATACAGAGGTAAACTTTTCATAGTACTTCCCTCAGCAGATCCTATAAGGGCTGATCTAACCTGGAACAAACTTCAATTATTCTCAGCCTCATGTTCTGCATTTATTAACTCTTCCCAGGGCATACGAAGCTACCAACAGATGTGAGAGTCACCTTCAATAAAGTAACTAAATAGAAATCTCTTCAATATTACGGTTCTCTACTGCCCTCATTTTTATATGGCACAAATAGACTCTAGCTGCTCATTAAACTGTTTAGGAAGAATGAAAGAGAAATATGGAGTGCTGATTGGAATAGTGTCCTTGAGTAATGAATAATGATTTCTAGTCTCAAATTATGGCCAGTTCTTTTTTTGCTCAGGGGATCCATTGCGCTGTACCAGCTTTTGTGTCATGGCATTGAAATTGATAGAGGTAAATGGGTGTAAAACCTCTGCAGTAGGGCACAGACACAGCATTAGAGCTGGAAAGCAGTTTACTGCATAGGTGTTTGAAGGTATAACATCCAAATGCCCTCAATGTTAAGGAAACCTGGATTCAAGTGGCACAACTTGCTTTCATACATATCTGTAACCTTAAATTTAGTCAGTGAGAAGGGTTATCAAATTATTCAGTACTAAAAACTCCTTTCTGAGTAGCCGAGTGAATATTAGGTTGCTTTACATGCATTGTTAATTGTGTAATTGCAAAATACAAGATACTGTGAAGGGAGACAAAAAGATGTGGTCACTAAGATGTGGCCTAAATAAAGAGTGCATTGAAGATGGTGAAGGGCCTTGAGGGGAAGCCATATGAGGAGTGGCTGAGATCACTTGGTTTATTCAGCCTGGAGGAGACTGAGGAGAGACTCCATTGCAGTTACAGCTTCCTTGTGAGGGGAGGTGGAGGGGCAGGCACTGATCTCTTCACTCAGTGGTGACCGGAGACAGGACCCGAGGGAATGGTCTGAAGTTCTATTAGGAGAGGTTTAGAATGGATATTAGGAGAAGATTCTTCACCCAGAGGGTGGTTGGGCACTGGAACGGCTCCCCATGGAAGTGGTCACAGCACCAGCCTGACAGAGATCAGTGCTCTCAGGCACAGGGAATGACTCTTGGGACTGTCCTGTGCAGAGACAGGACTTGGAGTCAGTGATTCTTGAGGGTCTCTTCCAACTCAGCATATTCTGTGATTCCATGATTCTGTGGAAAGCTTCCCTGACTAAACATACTTTGAAATTATTATATATAGTTGAGATTGGATTTTAGTATCTTTTTTTTATCTCCTCACCCCAGAGATTTGTCTCCTTCTCCTTCTCTAGAAATGAATTTTGTGCTAATCTGCTGTATTAGAAGTATTAGTGTGCTGAAAAGACTAAACTACTTAGAAAAATTTGTGATTTAGCTATAAGACTACAGGACATTGTATAAGTTTCATAAGCAAAAAACAAAGGGAATCACAAAGAGACCTTAGAAGTCATAATTTATCACACAGGAGAAGTTCAGACTCCTTGTAGTCAAATCAGACTAACTTTTGTGGAATACCAGTATATGTAAAGCAAAAAAAGGTATTGAAGAAGCATTTGTCTGATTTAATAAGTAATTCATCAACAGATTATACTAGCTGAGATTAAGTTCCTTTATTAGTAAGTGTATGTTTTCCAAGTTTGAGCCTAGCATCTAATCTTGTACTGATGTAAATTTTAGCTTTGTTTATCAGAAGAAGTGATTCAGTCACCATTCCTGGAGGAGTTTAAAAAGATGTGTAGTTTTGGCGATTAGGGACATGGTTTAAGGATGGACATGGCAGTGTTAGATTAATGGCTAGAGTCAGTCTTAGAGGTCCTTTCCAACATAATTGATTTTATGGTTCTATTCTATGACTCAATATAGTGATAGATGATCAATAGATAGATAATATGTAATATGCTATGTGTATTTATATGTCCCCAGAGAAAATATATTGTTTTATTATCCTCTCCCAACCTCCTCCTAGACACAAAAGTATCTAAAAGTTGTTTTATGTTTGTAGTCTGAGCACTGCAATTGCCTCCTAGTATCTTATCCTGACAAGAATGTCAAGAATTTGGAAGATTTTGCAATTGATGTAGTGATACTGATATATCCCATGAAATGCGGATAAATTGTTTTTTTGTATTTTCTGGTCATGCATTAAATTTTCTCATTACACTGTCAATAAGTTACGTTGAAATTGTTTACAGTTATCTTTCTGTTCATGCTTGCTCTCTCTCTCCCCCCTCCTTTTTTTTCCCTTCCTTCATTTTAAAGCTGCTTAAGGAGATAGCCAGGAAACGCAGAAGCATTCGTCTTGGGAGGGAAGTTGAATTAAAGCCATATATTGCAGCTCACTTTGAAGTTCTTCCTACGGAATTCACATTGGGGGATAAGAAGCATTATGGTGGATTTGAGAATAAGCAACTGCAGAGTGGTCAAGAATACGTCTTCTTTGTATTGGCTGTAATGGAGCACTCAGAATCTGTAAGTTTGTTAATGTTTTTCAATATCTAAATTACCTTACACAATCATGGAAGCATTTTTTCAATGCTTATTCCACTTCCCTAAAGCTTTTTTTTAATATTAGATGTCAGAGCATCTTTAAAGTGAGTGTTCCCTTACTCAATGCCCACTAATTCCTTGTTCTGTTTGCACCTTTGTGTATTACTTCAGTGTATAACTGAAACCTAAGAGTCACATTTTATCGGCTGTGTCATGATCCTTTGAAAATTGTGTATTATTTTTGACCATGGACACAGCTTCTGAAACATGGTCTTTACAGCATGAATATGTATTTCTCTATGTATTTAAAAGCTGTCTTTTGATGCTACCATTGAATAATGGTATAGGATATACAGGGTTCTTGGAAAGATCCATTGAACTAGAGACATACACAGCTACCCTCTTTAGTTGCAGTCATTCCATAACAATTTTATCTGTAAATCGTTAGAAAGTTAGAAAATAATTCAATAGTAGGGAAAATTCCTAAAGAAAAAAAAACTAAGAAATGAGCTGTCATTTCTCTTTACACAATTCATTTTGTAGTCACATCGCTTTATGCATGAATTAACCTAATGCATGTAATGTATTAAAAAAGAAAAAAAAGACAGATGTAAGACTTTTGAAAGATGCAATACACATTAGCATTTTAACATACGGCGTGTAATACAGTATGTTTCTAATTTGTAGCTTAACCTGACAGGTACATTTGCAGATTCAATCACTTGAAACTCCAACACCAATAATCTGAATTCTTGTCAAATGCTTGCAGTGTATAACGCTGCAATTGCTTTCTTGGTGTCAATGGAATCTGCCTACTTAAGCGCAATGAGGAGGTAGTTCCACTTTGAGTACTTTTAGACACGTAGCTTCATTTGAAAACAAAGTGCCTCTTGCAAGCTCTAACATAAATCAAAAGTTCTCTTTTCACTTTTTGACATGGGCTGCATAGACAGATAATTCTGAAGGTGTTGCATCAGAAAGGTTCAGATTGGAGAAGGTAGACAGCATTTTACTATAAATTAAAGAGGCCATAAATCTGTATGTCATAAATTACCTCTACTAAAAGGGATCTTTTCAATATAAAGTGCAGCTTCTTGTGCTTTTTATATTAATTAAGGTATAAATTACCTAAATGTATTGCTTTGTTAGAAATCAGGATGTAAAAGCAGGAAGAAATAGGTTTGTAAACTGACACACATCGCAAAATGTGCATAGGGTCCTACTCTTGAAAGACTTCAAAAAGCATTACTGAACTTAGGCTATCAATAAGACACTTCAGCATGCCATCTGAAACATTTATGTGCCTGAGGAGCATGAGGTAGCCATAGACTATGAAGAATTCTTTAAGGGTGTGTGAGATTCAGCTTTCAATGACTTTCAATGTTCCGGTGTGTCAGCTCCCAGCAAATACAACTGATTTTCTTCTAGGACTACAGGTTCTACAGATGTAACTTGAAAGGGACATTTTTCTTGATATTCAGACATTGCATTTTACAAAAGGCTTCATATTCAGAGAGCACAAAATTTCTCTCTTGATTGGTAGAATAGAGAGCTTGAATTAAAAAAGGTCATGGGAAGGTCTGAATTTGTTTAACTTAGTATGGGAGCTGGAGAGCTATGACTAAAATCTATAAATATGTTAAGAATGTCATCAAGAAGAAGGAAAAAATGAGATAAAATTTTAAAATAATAAATGAGTTTAAATTTTTCATTAATACAAGATGGTTTAAAATTGAAAGTGAAATCCTATTTATTGAAGAAAAGGTAGTAAGTGTTTATACTGTTACCCTCAGTATCCCTCTATATCTTTTTCCAGGCATTTTTGCTGTCCACTCCAAAGGAAGAGGGGAAATACAAAGAGTTTCTTCTTGTAGCAATGAACCTTTTTCATTTCTTGAGAGTACTAAACCTGAGGGAAAAAAAAAATCAGTTTACTTGGGTGGCTCAGAAATGGAATGTGAAGACTCCCTAGTTTCCATACAATGATCATAGACGTAAAACACAGGGAGGTTTTGGTGCCGGATGCCAGGTGTAGTAAAATGCGATAATATAACTGGAGATTGCTGGCATGGGTGCTAGCTCAGTAACACTAAGTGTCTCAGCTTTGCCAGTCCTAATCCTGTCTCAAACCCGGACGCTGTCATAGCCCAGAGCCCAAAACAGGGCCAAATGAAGTGTAAAAAAGCATGTCTCCTTTGATAACACTTGTCCTGGCTTAGGGCATCTTTCAGAATGCGGTGCAGACATAAATGGAAGCTAATCTCTTCTCCCAGTTATCTTATTCTGTTTTAGCTGACATTTCTCATCTACCATGGAATCAAGTTTTTAAATCTTTTGCAATATTTGTAGTTCAAATCCTAGTTTAATGCTGATGAAGACACACTAGCACAAACAAGAAATATGTACAAAAAATTTTGCACTTCTGACTTTACTATAATTTAGACTTATTAAAATGATCCAGTTTCAGCAGGCTGACTCTTCAGCCTCTCCAGTCTGTAATTTTAACTCTGCACTCAGCCACAGATGAAACATCTCAGGTCAGACAAGAATAAAAAATAATTCCCTTTATCATGGGTTTTATCCTAGGCCAACTGGCTTTACATCATGTAGCAAACCAAAGATTTTCAACAACCTCTGTTGGTTCATAATTTTAGTTTAATCGTTATGAAACACTGAGTGTTGAGCTTCCCTTTATATTCTACAATGGATTCTCCCATTTTTCAGTCTTAAATTTGAGTTGTCTCCACCTTGTGTAGGTATATTCTGTCAGTTTTTGACTCATCAAAATGCACAGTATATCGTTGCAAGACCCTTTTCAAGGAACCTCCTACATTCAGTCCCCTTTATTTTTATTTATAGCAGTTTTGTTATGTCTCAAGTACCCTTTCGTATTGTGCAGGAAGAAAGTGTTAAGCCAGTATGAAACTAAAACAAAACCCAAAAATTGGTAACTGGTGGGCTGTAATTCTCAGTGTCCTATTCCGTTTTTCATTCTCTGCTTAGGTTGCAAAATGTTCTGCGAGGACTGTGCTACATGATTTGTCCACAGGTCATTTTAATATGTGGAACACAAAATAAAGATGATAATAACAACACACTGTTCAATTTGCAAGTTTGTGTATGTCCTTCAAAAAAAATAGCATTTCCAGTTTGCTGTGTTCATTTCATCATTACCTTCTATACATTTATTTTCAATGTGGGATAGTTAACATATTAATGCATTGCTTTTTGATTAAGAACTATTTTTGTTTCTACAGACCATGTATGCAACAAGCCCATATTCAGATCCTGTTGTGTCAATGGATCTTGATCCCCAACCAATTACAGATGAGGAAGAAGGCTTGATTTGGGTTGTTGGACCAGTTCTGGCAGTGGTGTTTATCATCTGTATTGTTATTGCTATACTTCTTTATAAAAGGTAGGTTTACCTTTTAGTTTTCTTTCAAGGTATGTCGCTTGCCCTGTATATCAGTCTTTTGTAGATATGCCATTTCCGCTCTATATTGGTCACTTTGTAGTACTTGTTCCACACTGTATTTTTGCACTACAATATTAACTGTCATTGCTTTGGTACATTTTGAAATTTATTAATGGCTTCCAGGATGCTGCAGAAATTTTTGACTGAAAGTTTTCAATAATTGCAGGTATATGAGTACATTTTTATGCTGATTATACTATATTAACACTATTGCATTTAAATGTTTTTTCCACTTTGCGTACATTTGTATGCAAAGATACATTTGTATGCAAAGAAAGTAAATAAGTGCTTACACATAAATATGTATGGAATTTGCACATTCGACTTTTTAGAACTTGTTTATAGATGTATAATAGTAATGCATTAGGGGTTACATTCAGCTTGTTGCTAAATGTGATTTTCATCTCCACTCAAGTAATTTGAATTTCAGCTTTTGACAGTTGGCCTCAATTTGGCAATGTATATGAATTTGGAGCTCTGATCTGAGAGATTAAAGAGACATCAAATAGCTGTTTTCTACTAATCTTGCAATGAGATCAAATTTCACTCGTTCTTCTTTCACTCTCTATGACACAGATTTAGTTTTGCTATTATACAAAGGACTTCCCTTTGCCTTACAACATACTCAGTGAATATGACGCCATAATTTATATGTAGCAGCCTTTTACAGTGTAAATGAGTTAACATGGGTCAAGATACTAAACCAAAACCAAAGAATAAAACTCAAAAAGGTTATTTTTAATCTTTGTATTTCATTCCTAGTACATTTTTGAAATATATTGATAAAATAGATTAGAGGAATATTACAAAGATGCTGCCAATTTCTGAGGAGGGGCTACATTAGGGATAATTTTATAAAATGAAGTATGTCTTCTAAAACCAATGGCTATGATGCTATTACCTGCATATAAATATTTAAATCTGAGCCTGTACGCTCTTCCCACATTTGGTGTCACTGGTCAAATATCTCTTAAGTTTCATGAAGAGAACTCTCTTCAGGTTTCGGAAAGAATTCTCTGTTCAGCAGTCAATAACCACTCCAGAATTACCTTCACCTTTGGATTCCAAATAGATATGCACTAATAGAATGGTTTCAGGGCTAGAATCATACAGCATCTGTTGCTTGCAGATACTATGTCTCCTGGATGTTTCTGGTAGTTCACAGTGTCTCAGCCAATCAAATTACTTACCAGCTCTGTTTTTGTCAGTCACTTCAAAAACTGGTCATTGGAGATGTGCTAAAAGTGAAATACTCCTTCCTTCTAATTATTTTAAAAGTAAATCTTCTCCCATACTACAAAACAAATCCGAACAGTAGTATATTAAGCAGATGTGCAACTACTTTGAGAGTTACTGATTACATTTATGGAACTAAAATAACAATCTTCTAATCTATTACCAAAAAAAAAAGGGGGAATATTCCTCATATGAGCAGGTAAAATTTGCTCATCAGTAGTGTGAAGAGGTTGTCATTTGCTGAGAATGGGGGACATGTTTTCCATCTGTTATTTACTACTTGTACTGGAACTGTTTGGGCAACTGTCCATATGTATTTATTTATTTTTCTATTTTCAGCTGTTTACTCTAATTTGTTAAACTGTACTGATTTGGCAAATTACCTCAAAGAAATTATGACTGCAGATTTAGCAGTCTGTGGTCCTCTACGAGCTTTTATTTCTGTAAAAATATAGTATATAATTGGATATTTTTTCCAAGAGCAGGTAACCGGAATGCAATTTTCCTGCTAGATTTTGATAGATTTGCTGACTGTAGAAGAGCAGTGACAAGACAGTTGGGATACTTAACATATTGCTTCAAAAAAACAGTGAAGTTTAATTTGTGAGTTAAATAGACCTAATGTGGCTACAGGAGTTGGATGAAATATATTATAAAACAGGCAAACAAGTAATTTTTGTGGATAAAGAAAATTTTACAAGTATATTTCTAGACTATATTGGGGTATAAGTGCAACAAGTGTGATAGTGAGAAAAGAAAATGAAGGTAGAGGGCATCAGTCTAGTTATGAACATATATGCAAAAACTTACAGAGGATTTTGTTAAAGAATGTGCGGTGCAAAGAGGATGACCAGTAAATGACTGTGTCTTCTGAAGTGCAAAGAGTAGTAATTCAAATAAAGGTCAACTATGTTTAATTCCCTTTGTTCATAGAAACCTTTTTGATCAGACTTGGACCACTAAGCTCATGATTTATAATACTACTTATACATTTAATTAAAATCACTGAGAAATTACGACTGCAGTTTCCAAAAGAATAATTTTGTGGGGAAAAGCCTTCCCCTTCTTTAAAACAGGAATTATTAGATAGCGTGGATAAGTTTCATGGGTTGGTTTGAAGTATATTAAACTGTTCCAAAGACAAGGAATGCATGTTTGAACTCTTTATTATTTGTTGTTAGGCTGTAAAAAGGTTATTGCCTCTGCATTTACTTTTCTTAAAATCTGAAAGCAAAGATATTTCATGGACTAGTTTTTGGATCATATATTAGAATATAACCAAAAGGTCATTGCAGCTTAGTAAGAAACAGTAATAGATGAGAATAATACTGAAGAGTACCTTTTCTTGTCATTGGTATAATAGTCAACACAGATGAGGCCAATTATGGAACAAAATTCCATATTTATTTTATGGAATTTTACCATGTTCCACATTCTGTACCAATTCTGTACACTCCTGTGTGCACAGAGATTCACAGAATCAAAGGACCATACCTCTGGAGTGTGTTTCATTTCAGCCCTGCTCAGAGCATGGTCACCTGCTGCAGTTTTCTGAGAGGAAAAGTTTTGTATAGCTAAGAATGAAAGCTCAATGACCTTTTTGGGCAACTTGTTCTCATATGCAACTATCCTCAGAGTAAAAACTATTTTTTCCTGAGTTACAGTTAACTGTGTCTTGGCAAATGGAACTGACGTGGCCATTAACCAGTTCAGTGTTCTCTGTCCTTGCAACAGTGAAACCACCCTGCAGTCATAGTAAACATGACACCTGTTTTGTTGCAGATCTTTTCATCTATTAAACTTTATAAACAATCAAATCAAGAGATTCAAGTAAATTAAATAAATCTTGCTTCCTTTTTGGCCATTTTCTTGTTGACAAGAAAATAAATCTTTTCTTTGTTCAGAGATGGAGTATCTTATTCAGCACAGTAAGATTGGTATACAAAATCTCAAACAAAAGCAAACCTAGATAGAGAGACAGACAGATAGATAGATAGATAGATAGATAGATAGATAGATAGATAGATAGATAGATAGATAGATAGATGGTGTAAGTCCTTGAGGAAATGCCTAACCATTAGGACGTCTGCTTGAGTCACAGTTTACATATATTTTATGTGTTTGGTATGTGTTCAATTGCATAGGATTAGGTTGATTAGGAACTTACTTAGTGAATGTTAAAGAGCTCTAAAAATTGTGTGGTGTTTCTCAGAAATGAACAAACTAGAGAAAAAAGTGATTGTCCCCATGATGCATCCTGTCATCTCCTTCTCATGTTTGGGGTACATTTTTCTTTTTTTTTTTTAACAAATTAATTTATGTGGATATTCCTTGCAGTTTTTAAGAAATCACAAATTCCCTAATTTGAGTTTTCCACTGATGAAGAGCAAAAGGTTCCTCATTCTAGATTTTTCAATTTCTAAGGAAGTTAAAGCCATCTTGACAGACTTTGTATTCTTTGCTTTTATAAAGTGCAACTTTTTGATTTGGTTCAGAAGACTGTAGCCTAAACCTAAATCTTTTTAGCATAGTAACTCCAACACTCCGAATCATAGCATCAGAGATTAGTTTGGGTTGGAAAGGACCTTTAAAGGTCATCTAGTCCTGCCATAGGCAGGGACATTTTCATCTAGGTCAGGTTTCTCAGTGCCCCATCCACAGGCCTTGAAAGTATCCAGGGATAGGGCATCCACCACCTCTCTGGGGAATCAAATTAAATAGTGCTTCATAGCCTTCATCATAAAAAAAAAAAAAAAAACCTCTTTCTTCTGGCTAGTCTGAATCTACCCTCTTTCACTTTAAAACCATTATCCCTTGTCCTGTCATTATGGGCTCTACTATAAAAGCCTGTCCCCATCTCTTACAAGAAAGTCCCTTTAAGTACCAGAAGTATGCAAGAGTGTCTTCCAAAACCTTCTCTAGTCAGGCTGAACAATCCCAGTTGTCTCAGCCCTTCCTGTTTCATCTCCCTGGTCATCTTTGTGACCCTTTCTGGATCTACTCCAACAGATCCATGCCTTTTTTTACTGATGATCCCAATATGGGATGCAGCACTCCAGATGGGGTCTCACCAATGTAGAGTATAGAGGCAGAAATCACTTCCTTTGAATACTGGTCCCCTGCTGAATCTTGAGCTATTAGAAGAAATATTCTTCCGAGAGAAAAAAAAACAGATGTTAAAAATAATTTAAAAAGCACAGAAATGCAAAACAGGAAAATGGGAAATCCTAGGTGATGATGAAGAATTTTAAAGACTTTCTCATACTGTGTGTGTAATGCGGTCATTGCAGAGTACAAGTTATTAAAATGTTTGTAGAACCCCTTTTTATTATGATCAACACAGAGAAAGATAAACACAGTAGTTATAGTGCCTGTGTATAATAGAACACATTGGTAAGAGATAAAAAAAAATATTTTTCCTGTTTACCTAAACTTTATAGATCATAGATTGTTATAGATCTGTACAGATCACGGTAGACCTCTATTACATGGCATTCATTCTAAATCTAAAAAGGTGTATAATACTTTATTGGAAAAAGATTTATGATTCCCTCTCTTTCCAGGGTACTGTTAAAAATTTCTTGCTATTTTATTACCTGGTTTTGTAAAGTAGTTTTAGAAATTTTTGTTAGTGCTGGTCTTATGTGTTTCATATATTAAACCTTGTTCATCACTTCGCTTTCTCTTCCTCTTTTCCCTTTTTCTCTTTCCCATTCTGCCCTCCACTTTCATTTTTCCTCTCTTCCCTCTTCTCATCTCTATTCTCTCTAGAAAGTAAGAGGGAGCTACATCTCAGTGAGAAGTAATTTTTTAATGTAATGTTAACATTACTTCATGGCTCAATTTAGACACCCATTCTCCATTGTCTCACTGGTTAAAATTTGAAGTCTCATTTCTTGGCAGATAGAGGTGTATTTTTCAACAGAAGATTCACTTTGGACATGACCTTGGGTCCTCCATTTATTCTATGATTTCCAAGCATTGAATATTTTGATGAGCTGTCATAGCTTAATTTTGTTCAGTTACATGTCTTTACTGCAAATCAAAATTTCTTGTATCTCCTGTTTTCATGATTATTCTCTGTGCTGCTGGTCAACTAACATTTCACCTTTTCTTCCCTCCTTGCTGCATTAAAATGGAGCAGTAAACCTGACAGGTGAGAAGTGAAAAATAATCACTCTTCATTTAATACAAAAAAGGAGAAAAAAGAAAAAAAAGCCATCATGATAATGATCTAAGACAAAGCATCTGTCAGTCTTAAGTGAATGTAGGCAGTAATCTGTCAATGAGGGCAAGTGCAAGATTTTCTATGTTATTTACAGCACTGAAAAGTAATGTAATACAAGCAGCAAATTTTCTCTGAGGTTTTTTTGTGTCTCCATGGGGTTAATTTTCAAGTGATAGCAGAGCTCGACAATGCTCATATGATTTTATTTGTGTTTTAGTGCTGTGCAAGCATTGGTTGTACACAATATTCAAAGTTCTTGAAAGAATCCATGGTTGTAGTTGAGGCATTAGCTACTGTGAGTCTTTGTAATGTCCCATATATGTACACTCAACACTGACTTACAGTTCTACCAGTGACAATGATAGAGTGATATAATTTTTCCTTTCTGGAACTTTTTTCCCCTCCTGTCTCAGGATCATTGCATAATCTGTAAGAATTGAGGTGTCTCCTACAGGCTGGAAAGATTAAAAAAAACCAAAATGTTCCTCCAATTAATAATTCATAATAAAACATTCTGTTATTCTATAAGTACTCAAAATATTCAGATACAAGATTGGAAGATATTTTAGTGGTTTTATTAGATTAATATGAAATTGCAGCCTGGTACTAACTTCCAAGTGGAAAAAAGTTAAATGAAGCTTGTCCCTGGACTGTCCCCTGTTCCAGAAATTTAAGGAGACTTACAACTCCTAGACCTAAAGAGAAGGAAGTACAGGGTAAAATACTTTTTGAAAGCTATATCACGCATCTTCAGTAACAAGAAAGAGCACAAGGGCCAAGTGCTACTGTGAAAGGAGTTTACAATAGTCAAAATGAAAAGAAAGGAACCTCAAATGAGTTTATATGTACTAATTTTGTTTTAAGAAGACTAAAAACAGAATAATCAGATTTAAATTTTTATTACTTCACTAAAGAGAAGTTAATACATATGTTAAGGTATGTGCTGGAAAACAGTTGGAGTGTTTTTACAGTAAAATTTTTTCTTTTTTCCAGTAAAACCATAGGACTAATGACTTTCAAAAATTCAGGCAATGATATTTGACTTTTTTTCATAACTTTCGAAATCTCAGTGTATGTCACCTGGTCTTCATTATTTCAAAAGCAGCAAGAAATTGACTGGAGTAATGACAGATTTATCATTGTGAGTCAATGAGGAAAAAAAAGTGTTATGTTAATGTAAATATTGGACACCTGGAAAACATTCTGCTATCATTACCCTTAAAATAATCTCAGTTCTACTTTCACAACATAACTCTTCCTCTGTTTGCTTCTTCATTTTATGTTACATAAAAAATATCAGCCACATTGTGTTTTCATTCAGGACCCCACAGATAACTTGTGAAGAAAGATTCCACTTTCTGTTTAAAAATGCAGAGTGGTAGCTACTCTTCATGTAACACAGTTCTCCATGTTTTACATCAGATACATACAGATAACAAAAGTCAGTTTTGGCAAAAATGTCAATGAGAACACACATGGATTCTGCTTCTCTCTAGAGAAAGGGAAACATAGGCAACTTTCATTCTCTTTTACCTCTTTATTCTGCCCGTGTTTTTTAATTTTCCTTCCTTTGCAGTGAAAGCATTAATTTGATTAGAAATATTCATGCAGATCTAAGCCTTGAATATATGTAGACCTGATAATACATATGAAGATTACCTATTTCAGTTCTTACAGAGATGAGAGGAAACAGAGCAAATTCTTACATCCTAGAAAGTGAAAAGGATAGATGTCTTCTTAATTGGTGTCTTCTGTACTGTTCTTTCTCCTGTTAAAAATACCTAAGGAATGCAAATTATTTTTATAGCAATGCAGAGCTATGTGTATAGGATAAGAAATATTTAATCACAGTAACTTGGCGTGGTCTAGCTCAAGAGTTTGCTGCTTTTTTATAAAGGTATAAAAGTATAAGGTATAGCCAGGTAGCATTTAAAATAGGAGAATCATCTGAATTTTTACAGGCTTAATGTTATAAAAGTAAAGTATTAGGATGGCCAGAAAGATGTTCTGGAAGAGCAATTTAGGGTAGAATGCAGCTATTTTCTCTCTGACCATTTTACCATTGCAAATTATAGGTACCCTACCCACCACTCATAGTTATATTATCTTTGCACTGCATCAAATACTTTTTCAAAAATAAACATCTTGCCTTTAGAATATAATGCCAAACATTCAGGCACCTTTGTGAAGCTAACATGTCTATCTTCTGTTTATGTGTATTCACCTTCTCCATGCAGGAAGAGAGCTGAATCTGATTCTAGGAAGAGCAGCATACCCAATAGCAAGGAGGTTCCCTCTCACCACCCCACAGACCCAGTGGAGCTGCGACGCCTTAACTTTCAAACTCCGGGTAAGAGACAATAATAATTCACTGAGACCTCTGTGATCACAGCTGATTACTGATGCTATTACAGAAAAGAAACACAGATTGTTTGGAAATATGTATTTTGATTGAGGGTTTGGGGGGTGTTTTTTGATTTTTGCTGCAAAATATATTTCTTCTTTAGCTTTTGAAATAATTAAGTAATTTCTTTATTTAAAAAAAAGCCTGCTTGAAAAAAAAAATTGAAGTTTTGTAAAAACAAAGCCCAAAGACACATTTGCTGTATGGCTGTGCTTTATTTGATAAAATTCCAACTGAAACCTAACAATGTTAGAAAATGTTACAGGGAAATGTACATCCCTCTGTTTATTAATGATATTTTTGTGGATGCTTCTTTGAAAATAAGCTTCTCTTATATCTACTGCATTATCAGGTAATATATTAACATCATTGTGAGTTCCACTGGTTTGCAAATGCACAATACAGAAGGGCAATACATAACTAGATAAATGGTCTTGATGTTGAAAATAAGGCTGTATGTTATGGTCAAGGAGGATATAATTATGTCAGTAGTTTGAGGTCAGAAGGAACACACTCTCAAATACTTTAATTCTTTTTTCATTAATCACTGTTTTATTAAAGCTGATAGTAAAGAAGCACAAACAGAGAAATATTTAAAATAGTATTTTTACCACCTTTGCAGAAGTCAACTTTTACCTTAATTGGCTTTGTTTTGATTAAGTTATGCCCCAGTAGACTTGTTTTCTACTGCAATACATTTGCATGGAGTCTGATGCTAATTAGATGCTAAATCTTCCTGAGCCTCATCTTTTTGTCAAGCTTACTATATTAAGTAAAAAAGGTAGTGAATTCAACTTCAGAAAAGCAGGTAATTAAGTTCTTGAGATGCTGAGAATTAGCTGCTGAAGTTGACATGATAAATACCATTAAAGGGTTAAGTGAACATGCCAATCTCATTCCTGATCTAAATAATGACTGTATTGAGATGATGTTGCCCCAAGAAAGAGTGTGTCTACAGAGCAGTGAATGTGGCTAAAGACCCACACTTCATGCACATGGCAGAAGTAGAAAGAGAAGAGCCTGGAGGCTTGAGTTTTGCTCCAGCCTTGCTTTTTCAGCCTGTTCCAGTACACTGCTCCTGGCAGCTGGGGCAAATCAGGTGTGTTTCAGGAGCACATCTTCTAATTTAATTTCATCTTAGTGTGGGAATCTTGTTGACATGCTCTGGGACCTGTCTAGCATAGGAACTTAAATACAGTAAATGCAAATAATTGAAATGCTTTATTCAGTGTCCTTCTAAGGCTACAATTTCAGTGGCGGCTCATTGTTTCTGGGTGAGGTTTTTATCTGTTACTCAGCACTTTTGTAAAAACTTTGAAGAGTTTTACATTGAAAGAAATATACATGCAAATCTTTGAAACATGAAAAGAGAAAATACTGTTCTTGAAGTCTAACTTGTGCCTAAAAGAAGAAATTATTTGTATACATATATATAATGAGTACAGTAAATGGCTTACTAGAATCCCAGAATTTTTTTGTTTGGAAAAGATCTCTAAAATCATTAACTCCAACCATTAACCAAGCCAAGCACCTTATATTCAACAAAAAGCCATGTCCTGAAGCGTGACACCCACATGTTTTCTGAGCATTCCAGGGCCAGTGATTCCGATGCTTTCCTGGGAAGCCTGTTCCAATGAACTCATGACCCTTTCGTCACGAAGAATTTTTTCCTAATATCTAATCTGAGCCTCCCTAGCATACCTTGAGGCCATTTCCTCGTCCTTGTATCACTTGTTAACTTGGATAAAGAGATTGCCCCCACATGGCTTCTTTCAGGCAGTTGTAGGGAGCATAGGGTCTCCTCTCAGCCTCCTTTTCTCCGGGCTAAACACTCCCAAGCTCCCTCAGCTGCTTCTCATAGGACTTACAGTCCAGACCCTTCCCCAGGTCCTTTGCCCATCTCCAGACATGCTCCAGCACCTCAATGTCTTTATTGAAGTGAGTACCCCAGAACTGGATGCAGGATTTGAGGTGTGACCTCACCAGTGCTGAGTACAGGGGGACAATCCCTGCCCTGGTCCTGCTGGCCACACAGTTGCTGACAAAAGCCAGGATGAGCCAGATGCTCAATGACCTTGCCTAGCATCAAGGCCAGGTTGACAGGCCTGTAGTTTCCTGGATCATCCTTCTTGCCCATCTTGTTGATGGATGTCCTATTTGGAAACCTCTAGTCAACAGGAACATCCCCAGTTAGGCAGGACTGCTGATGAAGGAAGGAGGCTCAGTGAGTACTTTGATCAACACCCTTGGTACCCTTAGGTGTATCCCCTCCAGTCTCACACAGTTGTGCATGTCTAAGTGGTGTAGCAGGTTGTGACCATTTTTTTCCAGGATCAGGGAGACTAAATTCTACTCCCCTTCATTGTCTTCCAGCTCAGGGGGCTGGATACCCACACAACAGTTGATATAGCTATTAAAAATTTAGGCAAAGAAGGCATTAATTTCCTCAGCCTTTACCTCATCAATCGTCACTATATTTCCCTCTTCATCCAATAAATAATGGAATAATAACTAGATAGATAAGCCTAATTTTCTGCACTCCATTTATTTAGATGCAAAATCTTACCTATTTATTTAGTATTCATCATAATTAAAATGAAACATGAGGGGAAAAAAACCCCGCTACCAAGTGCTAACATATAAAATTAATTTATTGTAATTAATTTTTAATTTACATAGAGAAAGTAAAGTTATTAAGAAATGGCACAATTTGTGGCACTTGTAGACACAGTAATATCACATCATTGATCTGAAGAGAGCTGGAGAGGATTTAAGGCATACTTTTTCTTGCAGGGCTATAGTTTATCTGTGAAGTTTGCAGTTTTATGTGAAGCTATTTGAGCAAAACATCTGTGATCTGTTTATACTAGGAACTCCTTTGCTATAATCCTTTGCACAGACTGGAGTATTACCATTATTATTAAAAATACAATACATCAAATGATATACTTTTTCCGTATTATTGTACCTCTTAAGGTCCCTAGACACAGGTCAGGCCATTGTACTGCTCAACCAAATATGAAAGGAGAAAAATCTTACCCCAGTAGATTTGTCTTACTTTGTTACACTGTTAACTTACTCTGTTAACGTGTTCTTAATATGTGAACAGTCACAGTGAAATCAAGCTACAGTTCTTTTGTTAGTAAAAGCAGAATTTCATTTAAATTAACTTCAGTTAGGGCTACCATGTCATTAAAATCTGAATAGATTTAACTTAATTGTTTAGATCCTACTGGAATATTTATCCATCTCCCATCCATCAACACACCATCAAATAATATGTAATATTTTTTTTTAAATGAAAATAGAGAAACTACAGAATGGCTATGCATTCAGGATATCAGGTTTGTTGGGTTTGTTTTTCCTTCACTTTCAAATATATGGGTTTTATTTTCTGCAAGGTAGCAGAACTAGATAGGGGGGTACTGCAAAAGAGGTAACTGAGGGAAGGAGATAGGGCTGATTTGGTTATGTGTTGGATTCCTTTCACTGAGAAATGGGCTATTGCCCTCATTAAAGGAGGCATTTCTCAACATTGCCTACAGATAAAACAAAGGACAGAGTGGTGAATATACTATCAGTACAAGTGCATCAAGGTAGATGATTTGACATAGTTTCTATTCTAAGGATTTATTTCTTTAGATTATGAAAGCATCCATACTTTGCTTGGAGCTTTCCAGGCAGACCAACTGCTTCCAGTGGGAGGGGAAAACAATTTTGAATGAATCTATAATGTACCGAAGTGTTAGAGAAAAAAATTCTAAATCACATTGGCATATCTGGACTGGTAGTTTTTACTTGGAGAGGTGAATGAGACACTTCTACAAAATTATAGATTGTCATAAACTTTAGTACTTTAAAAGATTTCTAAACAGCCACATTCCAAAAATCCTATCAATCATATATTTTGTATAAGGAAAGACCTGATCGGATACGGATATCAAAATCATTTGAAACCCAACTCTTTGGGATAAATTTGAATTTTTAACCACAATTTTAAATTACTCCCAATGCAGAAAATTAGGTATTGATTTTTGACACAAAATATGAGAAAGCAATATTTTATCTTTGATGATATTTCGACAATCATTTTGGTACAAGTATGTTGTACTTGTCATAAAATTTTCAATTCCGCATGAGGATGTTATAAAATTTCACAGTCTAAACTACCAGCACAGGAAATATATTGCTTTCCTTTCACTTTTTATTGCCTACATTCTTCAATAACATAGAGATCTAAAGGGCTCTAACCTAAAGAGTTTCCTATCTTACCTTGTTCAGAAAGGATCAAATTTATTTCTGGCTTCCCTCCTCATTGGATGAAGTAACTCCATAGATAAATTTCACACTTTGCCTTGACATTTGGAATAGCCCACAGTTCTGTATCTGAGACCAAGATCCCAGGTCCATGTGTGTTATCCAAAAATGTGTATGTGTTAGATAAGCCCATATGCCAGTGAGTGGGTCACAGCAGTGCCAAGTTCTCTTTGAGAAAGCATGAAAATACCCAATCTCTCAGTAAGATCTCATTTTAAAGTCTGTTATTCTTCCATAACTGGAATAGCTGAAGAAAAGTCTGTCACATTCTTACCTTGCTACAAGTTGCGTATGAAACACAGAATTAAAATCATTAATTTGGTGCACAAATTTTAGAGGTCTCTATGCCACATGGGAGAGTTAAGGTAAAGAAGGGGTAATAATTAAGCCTCAAGAAAATTTTCATCAAACATGGCAGCCCGGTTGTGCAGAAGAAAATTAACTGAAATTAAGTAGTTTGAGTGGGTTCTGAGAGATCCAAGGCTCAGGGAGACTTCAATCTGCCAATCAGCCAGAGAAATAAATTGAATCATGCCTCAAAAGTGACTGATTTTTTTTATCCCCATTTAATTATAAAATCTGTCACACTCATAAGTAATTTTTGTAATTGGGTGCCAATTAAACAATTATCTCACTATATCTTATGAACTAAATAAGATGCTTTTAAATACAAGAAAAATAAATAGAGTTATTACAGCTCTAAATTAAAGACCTTTCTTTTTTTAATTAGATAAGTGCTCACTTATTCCCTGAGTTGCTAAGGAATTTCCACAAAGTTATTTCCATGATAAAGCAGAAAAAGCATAAAACATGTTCAGAGGAAAAGGGTGCAAACAAATAAAAAGGTGGAAAAAATGATGTCTGGATTTAGTTACCTGCTGTGCACGACAGCAGAAATTTTTTTGCGCAGTTTATCCACTCAACATCTGTTTATGAGAATCATGACAATGTTGAAGGAAGTACTGTGCTTTGTCTTCATGGCAAAAACAGACTAAAATGCTTTCTCATAGTGAGCCATCGTACATACAGCTCTTCTTATGCACGTCTCACATGGAGGATTAAGGCACCTAAGAGAGGTAAAGCTTCCGATGCAAAGAGCACTTCTCTGATATCCCATTTTGCTTTGAAACCTGGAGGAATCCAGAATCTGCTTAGCTAAATGAAGTTGAAAAGTCTTCTCTTCACAAAAGTTATCCCTTTTTTTTCCTCTGGATTTTATACCATAGTTTTTGGAACATCTTATTGTATTTGACATTTTTATATCAGGATCTGAAAATTATGTTTCCCTTATTCTCACTATGGGTGACTTTTATACATCACTCAGAGGTGGTGCTTCTGCTATGAGGCTGTGGAGCCTACAGCGCTCCCTGTTAAAGCTCAGTCTTTTTTTCAGGAAAAGATAAAATATTTTCATTCCAGAATAATTGGTCAAGTTTTGAAGAACATAAAATATTCTTGAATAAAAGTGGAATAATTTTGCAATATTATATATGCATTTGCAATTATTTTAGAATAGCTGTTGCAGACTGATATATTTCTCTAGAGACTGTCTTGTAAATTTGTCTTTGTAATTTCATGCTCTGGCCTAGCTCTTTCTCTGTGAAAATGAAATTTTAAAGTAACTGTAATTTTCATGTACTAAAGGCATTCTTGTTAAGTTTTCATGAATGCTGAATTCCTACTGAATAAGGGTCATCCTTATGTTTTTCCGTTTTCCATGTCAGAATTTAAAGTAGGTATTTTTTCCTATCTTTTTGATAAGGTTAAGTCTCCACAAACACTGTTACTTATTACTTCCTTTTTCTATAAAGGGATATCTTAATCAGCATAGATTCACATGTAGAAGAGTGTTCCATAAATTATCAAATAAAAATGAGACATTTGTAAAGTCACAGACAATTAATTCAGTGTGGACCTAATGTACCACTCATTTCCTAAGAAATTTCTGTGACAATTATGTGTCACATTTTCACTTCACGTAGATTATAGTCTGTATACTAGCAGATTTGCTCTTTAATTTCTAACTTTGTTCTTGTTTATTGTGGGTATGTGAACCTACAGTTCCAAACTGGTAAATAAATGTATGTGTCATAAATGTTTCTAAAAGCCTTTATAATAAAACCCTGACAACAAACAAAATCCTAATTTAACGCACTAACGACAAGCCTAAAACACCCACTTGATTAGCTGTGATAAGGAAATATAATTAACAGGTTTAATGTCTGTTAATATGCAGATGATTTCTGACCTTGCTCTCTTAGTTTTTTCCTTGAAATTGTAGCAGAAATAGTATTTCATGTTCTTTAGTCATGTGTTTACCACAGATTAACCAGAGGATAATTCTACTCTGTAATCAAACCATACATTGTTATTTAATTCATGCAAAGGACTTATTACTAGGCTGCATAAGATCAATTACATTTGGCAATCTTCTACCAAATCTGGTTATAAAAATTTTTAATGGGTACAATTTCAACTGTGTTTTGCATGTGGTGGTTTTGGGGGTTTTCTTTTCTTTTAGTTTTCAGGTGTTTTTATCTCTTTTTTTTTTAAGAAAAAAAAAAGAGATACCATATTTAAAAGAGAATCTGAAAGCATGTTTCAGCATGGTATTTCTTTTGACTTTTTAGCATGTCACAGGACCTGTTGTAATTTAGCTGTATTTTGTCTTTAAGTTTTTGTGTTGTCATGACATATGTTGATTGATGTGGGAGTGTGTCATCAAATAAGTGTATTTTCTTATTTGTAACCACAAAAAGAAGTGAGTTTAACTGTATTTTAACTGAGATCTTTTGAGTCAAGTTCTACACCTGCTCAATTGAAACCTCATGCTTTTGCATGAGGTGTGATGACATCTTAGGATGTTCATTCATAGCATATTCTGTTCTGATTTACAGACTGATTACATAACAAAAGCCCTCTAGCAGTTCTTTTAAAAAATAACTACTTCTATCATATCAGTAGGGCCCATTTTATGTATTTAAAGTATGAAAATAGAACAAATGCAATTACTTTGTAAGTTAACTGCCAAATATTTTTTGAGGAAAGTAATTCAAAGTGTAATTGCTGAAAATGAGACGCAGAGGAAGGGTTTAAATGCAGTTAACATTTGTCAGTTTCTGAAATTGTAAGTAGTTCCTCTTCTTGCCTTAGAAAAATTTGCCTTCAAATTTCTTATTTATACAAAGTGTTTAATGTGAAATCTCCCCTTGGAAATGTCCAGTGTCATACAGAGAAGTGTATAAATAAAAACAATTAAAAAAAAGAATGGGTGTTCACCATCTTTAGAAAAATATTCCTTCACAGTAAGTTAATTATTATGATTTGTGTTCATGATGCTGGTGATTCAGTCAGGTTCATTGTGTGATGAGTGAGTCTCATACTCACTGGGTTTATGACCTTTGTATTTACATTAGGGTAACTGCACCTTTAAATATCTTAGTTGAGTTGCCAGACGCTGTTTTGTGCATGTCTGAAGTGCCTGTATGTACAAGATGATTGATTATGATGGTCTACTGCTGTTACTAATTTGTTTCCCGTTTCCGATTGGCTTTTACTTTTTACAGCTTTGAGCAGTAATTCAGTCCCCTACGCCTCCCTGATTGGCTCTGTGTCCTCCCTCTCTAGCCAAACTACCACTCAGTCCTTATATGATAATAACTCTCTCCCACGATTCGCTCGAAAAGGTCTAAACATCTTTGTCTCTATTATTTTCTCTGTTCAAGCACTGTTTTAGATGTACATCAGTCCACCTCCATTTCTGGATCAATCTAGAGTTCTCCTGTGCCTTTTCACCCACATATTTTCCATAGGGGTGCTTGATCTGGATCAATCCGTCTAATTATTAGATGACTGATCGCATTTTGAGAGTAGCCAAACCCTAAGTAAAATTTGTAAGAAAGTGGGAGGGTAGCAGAGCTGCAGCAAATAAATTAGTACTTAGAGACTAATTTTTTCAATTGAAATTTTTAAGGAATCTCCCCACTGATCTGAATATTCTGCTTTGTTAGTTGGCTGACAACTTGCTTTAATGGCTTACCATCACAGATGTGCTATGAAGATTCCCTAAAACATATATATAGGGTCAGAAGAATTAGGGCCAGTGCTGCTGGACATGATTTTGGTCTATTATGATGCTCGAAATGTCAAAGAATCCAAAAGAAAACAGGAATTAAAAACAAAATTAGAAGAATTAAAAGAATTAAAACACATACTGTAGTGTGACTGTGTTGTAGCCACATGGTCATTTTCAGCTATGTTTGAAGAAAATGCTAGTCAACTGTCATAGGCATGCTCTTGAAAGTCACGGTGACAAAGCAAACTGCATTGTGCAACATGCCTTCCAGCTTGAGCCCCCTTGAGTCATCAGTGTTTTTCCTTTGTAATTTCAAGAGATCCTGGGGTTCACTAGCTTAGCTTTTTCTTGCCAGCTCTGATCTCTTCCCTAAGCTATCGAAAGCTCACTTTCATTTTAGGTGTGATAGTCTAAAGTATGAAGAGAAGAATGTAAACATTTTGGAGAAAGCTCATGAAGACTGATAGCTTGAAATAAAGATGTTCACAAAATTTTGCCTGTCAAATCTTAAGCTGGCAGATTGTTCTAGTTGACCCCACATCTTTTCTGTCTTTTTGGTTTGTTTTTTGTTTTGTTTTGGTTTGGTTTTTTTTGCCTTGCTGTCCCTGTACCCCCTTACACACCCATCTGTACTTCCAATTCCAAGCTCTTCTTTTTCACTTAGTATCTTCATCAGTGGACAAAGATGTTTACACCTGAAGTAGATTGTAGGTACTTTTAGGGGTTGATAAATGGGATTTCAGATTAATCATATATTAAGGTACTAGTGCAGTCAGCATGTGAGTCCAGCCAAACTGTACAACCCCTGCCTCTACAATCTGCTACTAGTGAAAACATTTTTGAAATTCTAATTGTCTTATGTCAAATGTTGTCTTCAGTGACTGTTGTCTTAGAGCAGTGGTGCATGTTGTTCTAGTCATTCATAGCTGCATGTCAGTCACCTCAGAATTCTGTAAAATACTAAAGTATTTCTAATTTAGAGTACACAGTCTTCTATACCTTGACTTATTGTTATTATTATTATTATTATTATTATTATTATTATTATTAATCTTCAATCTTTCAATTTCATTATTTTATGCTTTATTTTATAAGTTAGTTTTATGTTGGTTTAGGTTTCTTTTTTTTTACCATTTCCTTTGCAGGCTCAGGTGTCTCTTGTTGCCTTGGTAACCTTCATTATTCAAGTTTGTTTTTCTTGATTATGCATAAGTCACTTTGTTTTCTGTCAAAACACTATTGTTTCCCCTTTAGGGCTCTTTCAGTGTCTGTTTCTCAGTTCACCTTTCCTCATCTAATTCAACAGAGTTTTCATTTCATGCAATGCAGTAGAAGGGGTTTAAAATGACATTAACAGTCATTACTCAAAGCAGAGGTCAACATCAGGTCTAACTGTTTCATTTTTCCATGCCTAGCTAAACTCATTGTCTCATATGACAGTAGCTCTTTCCTCTATACTAGGAATGTTAGCTTTGGGAATACGTTTGATGACTTTTTTTAATTTGGCTTCAGAGCTCATCTATGCAGAGCATGTCCTGCTTTGAGTAACCAAACTATTTGCCTGCTTCTCTCACATATGACATCTTTACTACTTACACATTTAGAGACATTCTAACTACTGCATTTTCTAAATTTTAGAGTAATACCATCACTGTAGTTTACTTTAAATTTTGTTGTTCTTTCTTGCTCAACAGGTATGGCCAGTCATCCCCCAATACCTATCTTGGAACTTGCAGATCACATTGAAAGATTGAAAGCAAATGACAATTTGAAGTTCTCACAGGAATATGAGGTAATTTTCCCCATTTCTTTACCATTCAAATTTAAAATGTCATGCTTGCTGGTTCCCAACACTGCTCTCTGATATGGTGCCAGGTTTGTATGATCTTAAAACCGTGACAAAAAAAATGGTGTAAGATGGCTACAATGGTGGGGTGGATCCTTTGTTCATAAAATCCTGTTCTCTTTTCATAAGGATACATGTCAGGCAGATTCCATATTTGAAATATTGTGTGAATGATACAGCATAGACTTGTTTTAATATAAAGACAGTTTCCTTTCCTGCAGTTTAAAGATCCTAAGATTATGTATAATGTTGACAAGACACATAGAGCAAAAGCTCCAGAAAAGGTTCAGTCCGCTGCTTTAATTTTTTTTACATGAGATAAAAGGGTTTGCGAGTGCTTTTTGTCTCTTCTACTGTAGCAGTTTCAGGACATTATATTTTCCTCCTGTCAACAGTACCACTCTGATAAATTGGGAGTGATGGTCTAGAAGAGCATGAAAGAATGTAACAGGAGACAGTAATCATTTACCAGCCACCTTGTCAGTAACCCACAGAGTATATAGGTATTGCTATAGTGGAGGGTAACAGCCTCTCTGGTCAGTAATTTGTGGCTCAAGGGACATAGGGAGCCATCCATTAAACCTAGTAAATTATAGCTGTTACCTTAATGCCAAAATATTGTCCATGTCAAAAATACCTAGATCAAGTATACACTGAACCATCAGTAAAGAAGTGCTTCTGTAGATCAGCTATAGGTGATCATGCCAGTGATCCAAGGATTAACATCTCTGAGAGGGATCACCAACACAGTATTTTCTTTATGGTCTGTTGTGTCGCTAGTCCTTGCTTAAAATCCTTCAACACTTTTTCAGCATGGTGCAGTAAAAGCTTGAGTTGCTCTTATTTTTTAGGGACTGCACATTAGTTGCATTTGAAGGTTTGTATGGACACTGGCAGAGCCATAAAAAACACTCAAGATGACATTCACATTTTAGTTTCATAGAAACATGTTACTGCAAGGTACATGGAAGCCCTATATATTTCCATTGTATTTTAAAAGTCTTGACAGAAGATGTTAAAAAACTAAGTACTGTGATGAAGAACTACAATTACTTATTTTTTAATTGAATTAAGTATTCAGAAAGTCCTTAGGACCTCTTTAAGAAATAATCTTATTAGAAATTAAAAAGAAAATACAATTTCAACAATTCCTGGAAATAAATTTGTTGAAGAACAACTTAGGATTGCTGTCACACCAAAAATGTGGGAGAATCTCATCATTTTTCTATGTATAAACCCCATGTTCTTAAGTACGAAGATTGTAGCATACAAATAATCGGCCCATAATGAAAGATAACATTTGCTACAATTTTTAAAACCATTTTTTGTTGTACCATGGGCAAATTAATTGTTTTTTTCCGTGTAGAAAATCCCAAACCACTTACAAGTCATATAATATAATATAATTTCTATACAAATAAACAATTCACCTGTACTACATCTTGAACATGGTGGGGACATGACATGGTTTTCTTATGCTGCATTAGAAATTAAAAATTTTGGTTTTTTGTATTACCTCTTTCTTACTTAAGTAATTAAAATCATTGTGAGGGTGTATTTTAATAATTTATAGTCAATATTGAAAAATAAATTACATTATTTATTTCCTAATATCTTCTGACCCTGCAGAAGATTCTCTAGTCTATGTAAGCAGGAAAACTT
>JAWWEY010000130.1:45233678-45264962 GCA_035582745.1 Loriotus luctuosus
CCCTGTGAGGAACGACTGAGGCAGCTGGGGGTGTTTAGCCTGGAGAAAAGGAGACTCGGGGGTGACCCAATCACTCTCTAGAGCTCCCTGAAAGGTGGCTGTAGTCAGGTGGGGTTGGTCTCTTTCTCCAGGCAGCAGCGGACAGAACCAGAGGACACAGTCTTAAGCTGCACCAAGGGAAATATAGGTTGGATATCAGGCAAAAGTTTTTTATAGAAAGAGTGATAAAATTTTGGAATGGTCTGCCAGTTGAGGTGTTAGGGCATGGGTTGGACTCGATGATCTTTAAGGTCTCTTCCAACTTAGTCATTCTGTGAATTTTGTGAATTCAAATTTATCATATCCAAAGCATAAGTAGAATTTTCATGGCCTTCATCATGAGCCCAAGCATTTAATTTCTTCCTCATTCCTCCAAATAGTCCCAGTTCATTTCCTTTTGAGGGAGGATTTGCCAAGCACTCTGTCTCAGTTGCTGTAGGTAAAGGTGAGTCAGAACCTGAGCCATCCCACTCCGCTAGTCTCTATAGCTAGGTTATGCAGGACTTTATAACTTTTTTGTATAAAAGTTAATTGAGCCTATGGTATTGCTTAATAGGCTAAAGCACTTCTTTTTCTGAGGTATTTGTTGTCCCAAAGACAAATGCTTCTTTATCAGGCAGACAGGCAATTTTTTTTCAATAATCTCAATAAAGAAGCAAATTCATTCTCAAAATATTAAATAAATAAATTGTATAAAATCTGAAAAGATGCACGAAAATAAAGCAATTTTCAGACTGACCGAATTATCAGTCTAAGGGATAAGTCCTGGTAAAATCACATTAACTAATTTCTCACATGCTCATTGTCAGGTAATACCTACTCTAGTAGATTACAGGTCATACCCTGGGAAGAGTCAGCAAAGCTGTTGGCTTGATGCTGTAGTGACAGTATGGATCTCCTGGCTTGTGCCATGTTGGTGGTCTACTTGTGGAAAATGAGCAGTGTTGGTGAACTGCCCCACCTTGGCTTATCTGTGTTATCTTTTTTTTTTTTTTTTAAATATGGTTTACCACTAGCTGTCATTGGGAGCTGCCAGTTATTAACAGGATTAATCAGAGGGCATAAATCTCAAGCCATAGTTGTGTATTCATATTGATGAAACAATTTTAAGGTCTCTAATGTTACAGAAAGGGAAGGTAAAACAATAGGTGATTATTCATGACTTCTCAGTATGAGATGACCTTTCATACAGCCACTACCATAGTGAGCATAAAGAGGTGCCATCTGTTACCTATTTTGCATTCATTTTGCTGCACAGATCATTCAACCACAGAAGTAAAAATATTAGAGTCTGAAGTTTCCCTAGTGGTGAAGCATAAAGGAGTGTGGTGAACACTTCTGTAATTCCACCATGGAACAGAAAATAAACAGCAAATCTGGAAACATGTAGTTTTGTTTATGAATAAATTAGTTATGTTTATGAATAAGATATCATTAAAATTTCAAATATGCCTGAATTGCTTACTTATTTATGACTCAAGGAAATGAAAAGCAAGTTTCTTTATGCTGTCTATGGATGAAAAATAGCTAGTTTCCTGAGCAGCACTAGTGCCATGGGTTGGTCTGGCATCAAAATGAAAGAAAAGTAACATCTGTTTTCTTCTGAAAAACTACTTCAGGAACCTTTGGAGTTTATTTAGTAAACAGTTCAAGGAAATTTTTGAACATGTGTTCTTACTAATAAAGGCAAAAATACTTATTCCCCTTCATCCCAGTGTTTTTGAGATTTATGATATTTATTAATTTTCTGTTAATCTAGAACCCCTCACTTTCTGAAACGAGTAAAAAGATAAAAGGGTGGATAGCTTGCTTTCTCTGAAGAAAAAACCCTGGATTTTAAAAGCTTGTGGTTAAATTCCTCATGGAAATTTCAGATGGTTAAATACAAAATGGTTAATGTAATATGATCTAATATGTTACAATGTGCCCTGAAGCAATAATTTTCTTTCAAAAGGAAATTATTTCCAGCCCAAACTATGGGATTTTAGTTACCATAGTTGAATTACCATAAATGAAACAGTTATGTAATCTGTAGCTGAAAGTTTCCTTTCCTTTTTTTCTCTTTGCCTTTTGAAGTCTATTGATCCTGGCCAGCAGTTCACATGGGAACACTCTAACCTGGAAGTAAACAAACCAAAGAATAGATATGCGAATGTAATTGCATACGACCATTCTCGTGTTCTACTCTCAGCAATAGAAGGTAAGGAGACCTTTAAAATTAAATTAATTAAATCCTAAAATCTAGAATGATTTTACCAATCAATATCTTCATATAGTAATATAAAGAAGTGTTAATTAAAGCACTTCCAGTAAATTCCTGTAATGACAATCCTCTTCTGATGCTTATTGTCAGTAACTTATTATGAACTTGCACTAAAAAGTACATTCATGTGTAACACTGAGTGCATTAGGTCCCTGTGTATATGCCAGTGAGTTACCTGAAGTAAATTAATATTGCTGCTTACTTATACTAACACTACAAAGCAAACGTATCAGTAAACAAACGTTCTTTAATTGAGGCACTTGTTCATAAGTGAAATTATCAAGATATCGGCTCATTGAATTTTACTTTGCAAAACCTTATTGTGGGAAAAAAAATCAGTTCAACTTCATGTCCTCTGGGGAAATTTTAAAAACTCTCTCTTAGAACTTTAATTTTAATTTCCAATATAAATATCAAACTAGAGTTTTTAAACAAATGCCCACATGCAGGCATTTTTGGGAGTATCTCACTGACTAAAGATTGACAGTGTGATTTAGTGAGAACTTCTCATTATATTTTTCTTTGTTACAAAGCTTCCCACAATCATAAACACTTTAAAGTTTTATCTCCAGCGAACTGTTACAGGTAGCCAGTCCTAGGTGTTGTGTCTGTTTTACCAAGCATCAGGACATACTGGTTTTCACTCAGAGGATTATTTTTATTTTTTTCCAATTCTGCCTTACTATTAACCTACTTCTTAGGTTGAAGACGGATTTTCAGTTTATTCTATGTTTTTGGCAGTCAGGTATTAATGATGGCCATAATCAAACTATATATTTAAATGACAAAATTTATATGAAAATAAGAGTTGTCTTTAGTTAGTTCCAACAGGACTTGCATACAATACATAAGATAGAGGGATCTGTATTCAAGGTCATAGTTATTTCAGTCATAACATGGTACAAGTTAAATTGCAAGAATTTTAATTTATGGTTATAAACAGCTGCTTATCTTTGGCTACTCCAGACCTAAAGACACTGGATTTATAGGTGTAATCCACTTTAATATTAACTTCTTGGTGAAGAAAAAGGCAATCCCACTGACTGAAGTTTAGATCTTTCCTCATTCATTGCAGCTGCATACCATAGGCTTTGATAATACAGATAAGAGCTTCTAAAACGTATTAGCAAATTTTAATGATTACCTTGAAGAATTTGCATATGATAAGCTGCTTATATTTTTCCACCTTTGAGGTTCATATAGCAGTTCTGACAAGATTTTTTTTTTGCAACATAGAATTTTTCATATTGCCTTGTAAAAGAATATGGCTGTGTAGAAACCTGGCTCTACCTGTCTCAACACTAAAGAGAGGCTATTCTAATTAGCACTATATGTGATGTAACTCAATAAATATATCCTTTCTTGTCTCACTGGTCCAGACAAGAGGTCAAAGTACGCGGTCCGAATAGGTCAGGAACAGCAACTAGGCGGAGTTTCTGAATGGTATTCTTCAGAACAAAATGCTTAACTGGGAAATAAGTCTAACTGGCAAAAAGAAGACTCAATTTTTTCCAGGGATTTTGTTTGGAAAAAGAATTGTGTAAAGGAGGAGAGAAGGAAAGAAAAAAAAATTAAATGCAATCAAATTTGTTTGATAATTTATATGTTAGAAACCTGGACTGCCATATTTCCCTGAAATTTGGTTCCCTTTAAAAAAAATGAATATATTCAGAGAATGAGAAGAAAATTTAAGAGGCAAAGCAGAAAATGTTAGTGAAAGTAATCGAAAGTATGAAATTACACAGTTCATTGGACTATATTTTTACATACGTGATAGTAAAAATGGGGAAGAAAAATTACCTTGTACCTAGAAAGGATTGAGTATTTTAAGGATCAGGGACAAAAATATAGGTAAATTGTACTGTTTGTTTCCCTTTTTTTAGTAAGAAATACCATAATGAGGCTAAAATTTCTACATCTTTCAAATAGTCACTGAGTCTACAGAGAGGAAAGTATTATAACCTTTTGTAATATTAGGCTTGGGTGTAAGACCACAAATGGAATATTCACCCATTTGGTGATTTGTATGATTTTAATTTTTCTCCAAGTCTGTAGATTATGGTGAAAAAAGCATATGGTGACTAAATCAAATATTAAATGCCTTTTTGTAAGATGATATTTAGTCTTGAAAACAGAAATAATTTAGTGTATAATTATCCCCTTAGAAATTTTTATTGCTGGGATTTTACATGATTGGATAGATGAAATTTTGTGTATGTACCTTCAAAAGTTTAATAAATTGGTTTTAGCATTTAGTAAAAAGTACTTGTCTTTCAGATTTTAAGTAGATATTTCAGATATGAAAATGCACAGTCTGGCCAGCGCTTTATTATTTATTTATTGGTTTTAGCATTTAGTAAAAAGTACTTGTCTTTCAGGTTTTAAGTAGATATTTCAGATATGAAAATGTACAATCTGGCCAGCACTTTATTCAGTTGATAGCTTTGTTTCTTTTCATGTTACCAGGGAAATCAGGATTTGGAATATTACTTAAAAATGAGTTCTCCTTTACCTGTGTTACTATACAACTTAATCTGGACCTAAATTTGGACTACAATATATTTTGTTACAACTATTTGGAGAATATTTGGTACATATATGCATGTACATATACATGCCTACACATAGGCCTCATCTGCATTTCTTTGGTGGTCATAAGTAAACTAATATTATTAGTGAGGTTTGTATAGTAGCTGTGCCTTTCTAATGAGAAGAGCTCCATTTTACACCTAGACAGTTGCTTGCTGTTTAAGAGCAAATATATATGAAGAAAAGACTAAGCATCTGCCAAACTGTAATCCTACACTGATGAGCATTTAGCATCTTAACAGTGTTACAGAAATATGGAATGTTGTAATTGGTACTTCAGAATGAGACACAGGGCCAGTTTTGTGCCGTAGCAGAACTCCGTAGCCTGTTCAGAGTGATTACTAGAAAGTCTTGAGAAGCAATTAGCAGAGATTTGAAATTACTTCTTTCCAACTATTGATAATATCAAATTGTTAAAAATTGCATTAGCCCTGAAACACAAGGCTTACTAACACTTTAAAAGTATTTATTTTGGTGCCCTTCAGAACTCCCATTAAAACCTTTTGAATCCCCACGAAGCCCTTGACCTCTCTAATTACATACAGTATGGAGTTCCACAACATAATTAGTCATTTCACAGAAATACTTTTGTTATCACTGTTCAAATTTATTACATTAGATTTCCCTTTGGAGAGAAAACCCAGGTTGGATGTGGTAATTTGGTTTTCCTTCTGAATAGAAAATTTTACTTTGCAAAATTTTGTTCCCGTGTTCTTGAAATCTGAAAGTCTTAAAATCAACTCATATTGTGCTGTCTTTGACTGTTTCTGAGATGGACACTTGGAATTTTAAAGTATAATGACAGAATTTTAGAATACAGTGAAGTTTATTTTATGTATCCCAATGGATTTAAGGGAGAATTTACTGATCAAAAGACAAACAGATTGAGTTAAAGCAGCTAGATCTATGATCCTCAATCTCTAAGAAGTAAATAAAAATTCAGGGGGTGGGGAGGGAATGGATTAACATTCTGCATTTTAAAATGCCTTGCCTATTCTTTTAGGAGATATTAATGACTAAAAGTCTTCTATATGTGGATGTATTTGCATAATGCCAGTTATTAAAAGAAAAAAAAAACCTATCATATTTCAGCAGGGTAATTTTTTTTATGGGAAATTTAGTGACTTTAAAATTCTGCTAGAAAACTCAAAAGCTCTGACTGTAATACAAATGGTCAAGAAAGAAAAAACAAGAAGCTGCTAATATTCTTACATGTCTGATGGCCAGTTGCCAGTAAATTGGCTTTGATTATGCAGACCATCATTGTAAGATTTAGAAATTGTTTGGAGCATTGTAACTATGGAAGAGTCATGACCTGTACAAAGTATTTGCACTCTGTCACATTGCATTTATGTTGCCTTCTGCTAACAATAGGAACTGAATGGCCCCTCACCGTACAAGTTTGGAGTGCCTTAAAAACAACAAAAGTATTTTGCTGATGGATACAGAAATACTCATAGAGAATATGGATACAGAAAGATGGGTGAAGTGATTTCATGGTGTTAGGGCCCCTGTGAAGTAGGTTTCGTAGTGTAGATGTTGTGGTGCATGTCTTGACAACAATGCTGAGACAAGCTCTAGGTGTGTGAGCCTACTGATACTGTAATAGCTATAACTTAAATGCTACCATTCTTGATACCCTTAAAATCTAGTCAGAACAATTTTTCCTGCATATGTTGACATACTTTCCATTGGGAAAAACTCCAAGAAAACATCTGGTGGCTTTGCTCTTCAATGACTGATGAAGATTTGGTACATGTTTACTGTGAACACTCATACTGAAACTGGTTTTTGCAGGAAATATCTAGCCAGATATAATTTCATTTCATATTAGTAGAGACACTCATCATCTCTTTGAGTGCATTATTTAGAGTATAAATTAATATTTCTATTCAATAAAAGTTTCCTTTGTCTGTTAACTGCTATGTTACTCAGTGTTAAATAGATCACTAAACCCAGCTTCAGACAGTAGTAAAATAATCGCAGTATGATGACATCATGTTAGATTTCAATATCTGCTTTGTAGTATTGTGCAACTTACTGTCATCTGCACATACTGTCATGCATTGTCGATTGTTTCCTGATGCAGTGCTCTTATCTATGCCTCTGAGGACCTGCGCAGAACAATCCGTTTATTTCCTTTCTGGACTTCTTAATACTAGACAGTTCTTAGACCAAAACAAAACAAATTCATGCTTAGTTTTGGGGTTTTTTTAATAAAGGAGCTTCTCCTTTTCCCCATGTCTTTCTGTTGGTCACCTTCCAAGTTTCTTTTCTCACCTGCAATCTTCCAAATTTCTCATCTTGCCTGCAGATCTACATTCTTAGTGCTTTGTTTGCATACTTACATTTCACTTTTCCCTTTCCTTTCAAATACTTCTAGCCTCTAAACAATCCCTTTCTTTGTCAGGCCTAATTCTGCATCTTCTGCCTATCCCTTTCTGGCATTGCCTTCTGTTCATAAATTCTCCCTAATTCAACATTTCTCTTTGAGACACCATATCATTCATGTTTTCCCTCTTCACCATACTCTCCTAGTCCTCCTAACAGTCCAGCTATCAATAGGTTATCAATCCACCTATGTATAGGTTTTCTTTTCCTGACATTTCTTTTTCCTTCTTCATCCTTCATCTTTTCCTTTCCTTCATCCTTCTAGGATGATATGTAGAGAATTTTCCTTAGTCTTTATAAAAAGCCTTCATTTTGCAAATATTCACTACTGGAGTACTTCATTGGTTTTGTGCTGCTCCATATTTCAGTGAGTTCTTACAGTACAGATTTGTGCTTGGACCATTTCAATTTGATTATTTGCTTAACTATATAGATTTCATGTAACAAAAACATCCACAGACACACTTCTTTACTGGCACCTAGCACCTGTTCATTGGCCAAGGTGATTAAGGAATGACAATTGATGTAATTTTTTCAGATTTCAGCAAAGTTTTTAATACCTTCTCTCATGTTCTATGTTTTTTGGACAAAATGTCCAGCATATAGCTGGATAAACACATAATGTGATGGGTGAGCAACTGGTTCAGAGGTCAGGCACAAGGGGTTGCAGTGAATAGGGTGACATCAGACTGGGGACCTGCCACTAGTGGGGTTCTGTAGGGCTCCACCTTAGGGCTGGTGCTCTTCAACATCTTCATAAATGACTTGGATGCAGGACTGGAAGGGATACTACCCATGTTGGCAAACTATACAAAACTGAGGAAGTTGGTGACTCCATGAAGGCAAGGAGGCCCTACAGAGATTCCTTGACAAATCAGGGGGCTGAACAATCAGCAACCACAGGAAGTTCAACAAGACAAAGTGCCAGATTCTGCACCTGGGATGGGGCAACCTTGGAAGTAAAAACGGGTGAAGAATGAGATGCTGGAGAGCAGAAAAGGACCTGGGCAGCAAGTTGAACATGAGTCAGCAGTGCCCTGGCAGCCAGGATGGACAAACATGTCCTCAGGGGCATCAGGAACAGCACTACCAACCAGGGCTGCTGTCCCTACAACCCATGGCAGGGGGCACATTGTCATGGTAAGTTCTCATCAGGCTGAACAAAGAAGCCGGACTGGAGTGAGGTCTCTTGTGCTTTTGTTCTTAAGGCATGCCTTAACTCCAGCAATCAGACAACTATTTAGAGTCAAAAAGTGTTGTCTAACAAGCCTCTACATTCTTAAAATTTGCTTCCACAAATGTGGTGGCTAGCAAGCCCTTAATTTTGTACAGTACACTAATATAGCTCTCACCTCCTAAAATTTTAGCACCCTTAAAGGTGCTGGCTAACAAGCCACATCACATGTCCACAATCTCCCCACTCCTGCAATAAAGTTCAGTATGGAATATGGGATAGAATGACAGCTGTGGTTTGATCAGACAAAGCAAGAGAGAGAACAAAGAATATCACCCCAGATTCCACATTGTACCTTCCATGTGGATGGTGCAGAGCTGGGGTGGTGAGGCAAAGAAGGCAAAAGAGAAAGAGAGTTAAAAGAGAGGATAGCAAGGGGCCTGATCTGCATCCTTTTATAGTTAACCTGATGCATGCCCCTATTTAAATTAGATTTTTCTCACTGTTTTGTTCACAGATGCACAACCAGCCTGTGGTTTTTGCTCTGGCATTGTTCAAAACACCAGACACTGATTTAAACCAGTAGTACAACTTCATCAACACTCTGAGTTCATCATGGTGCTTTTCCAACTTGTTTACAAGCATGACAGAATTTAATCCTATTACTTCACACTCTTTATGCACATGACTAAAAGCACATGTCTTAGGGAAGCAGCGCAGAAACAAAGCTTTATAGTTTAATTTATTTTCAATAGAAAGGCTGTTCAGTACTCAGCCTTTGTAAAGGCTTGAAATAATTTCATTATTTGATTTCAGTTTGTGAATAAAATGTGAAGTCTAATTAAAGTTATTTAAGATTATAACTCTCTTTAGGAAATCAAGTGAATCATTCCTAGGGTCTACATTATTAGCCTCGTGGATCTGAGTCTATGTTGCAGTAAGCTGTACTGTCATCTCAGTTCATGAGTTCTCAGCATAAATTGAGAGCAATACAGTTCATGGGGTTTTTTATCTTCTGTACTTTAATTGTGGCATTTGGGCTAATTTTATTTCATTGCTCATTCACTTTGACTGTGTAAAAACTAAACTTTGTTCTCTTGACATATTTAAAAGTGGATTGTCTTTTGTGCTGAACTACTCATCTGATTCTTCCCCTGTTGTGTTTAACTCCTGTCTGGATAAATTAAGAGATTGCAGACTCTGGTCATTCATCACCATAGTTGAAATGCTACTACAAAATAGTTATGGTAGAATCATGGTTCAGGAACTTGGTCTTTAACTGACTTCTTGTGCAGAAATTGTGTCTCTGCTTTCATGAAACTTATAAGTCAGGTTATATTGCATAGATTACCCTAAATTTATACTTCGGGTATGCTATCCTAAAGGTACAATAAATCCCACTGATGGCAAAAGACTTAGGTAAAGTTCATATCAATTTTACAGAATTTGGTCGCTTTGTCCCTTTTTTGACCCATGGTTTTACAGAACAACTGACCTCTCTTAACTATGAAACCCAAATTTAAGTAATGATGGCAATTGCTGCTATGCTTGTGGCTATGTTGCCTTCAAGCTATGGCAGCTAAAAAAGGTTTGCAGGATTTCATTGTACTGCAGTCAGACTGGTTGTCATTTGATTGTTTTTGCACTATTGGACTTGACACAAAATTGTTCTGTTTTCTCAACTCAGAATGAGGTTATGGCCAGAAAAGTCATTTCAGAAAGGGGAATTTTAATATTCAGATTTACTTGTTGTTGATGATTTTTAATTCTTTGTCATTGTAGATTTTTACAGATATTCAATTGTTGCATTTGTTATTTTTAACAAACTCATTAGTCCTCTCATCATGAGGCACCTTCCCTAGAGGGCTTTAAGGATTTTGGAGGAGGATGTGAAACTGAGGTCATGCATGAAAATAGTGATGAAAAGAGACTCTATGAGAAATGGGTACGATACTTAAAGGGACTATGAGAATGGATAGAGAACAGAGAACATCCCTAATGGATGCTGTGTGAGAGAGAGAAAATGGAGCTGAGCATTCTGAATCAAGTTGTTCTCTTGATCTCAGCAGATCAGGTATTATTGAGTACTGTACAGTACTATGGAGTACTGTATTCGGCTAGCAGTAAATGCATGATGCAAAACACAGTGCAAGTGTTGAAACAACATGTTTTGTTGGGGTTTTTTTTCCCAAAACTTCATTGGTTAATTCATTAATAGTTGCTCAGGGCCTGTGGTAAATGGAATTTCACGTCCATGTCCCAAGTATATCCTCATTTGGTGCAGTGAAGCTGACTTGCCTTGTAAAATCATTTTTCTCGCTAAAGGACATACAGAATTTTTCATGTCCACTTTACAGAAATAAAGTAGAGAAACAGAGTGAAAATTTCCACTTTAATCTATTTTTGAAGAAATCTTCCTTGCATTTGTCAGTATTCTTAATCTTAATTCTTTCTGACTTGAATCTTAGATCAAGGAAGGTGTAATCTGGAAGCTTTTCTTCATTCTAATTGAAAGAATTAGAATTTATTTAATTTATAAGGTATATATTTTAATATAATTTGTCAATAAATTCAACACAAATTGGCAAGTAGAAAGAGAATTTACAGTTTTAGGCATTCTGGATTTCTTTACATCAGGTACTAGTATTGGTTGCTAAAATTTGTAAAGATCATTCTTTAGGGAACAGCTTGCAATAGTTCTCATGCTTAATTTTCACACTGAGTTTGTGCATTATCAGTTCCAGGGGACAGCTTTCCCAGAAGATCATTTAACCACTTTACAAAGTGTTGTTTTTCATTTTTTCCTCAGGCTTTTATTTATAACATGTGCTTCAAAGTATGATACCAGGCATCATAATAGAATTCTAATTTATGCAGAAAACATTTCTTACCAGCTTTCTCAGTTCCTTTGGTAATAATACCCAGTTGGTGTAGATTTCTCCTGTTGGCTTCATTCTTCTTTCTCATCTGTTTTGTGAAAAAAAGTTTTATTATCTTGATAAAGGAAAAAAATACAAAGCATTGCGAAAATACAAATACATTGTGCCTAGCAGTTATATTTTCTATATCATTAATTCCAATATCCACAATAAGAAGTGTCACATAGAACAGCTTCAAGTCTACAAGAGTGACGCTTTTGAACTCCACTTTCTGACTTTCATGGAGGGAAATCATGCTTTTCAGCTGTGGACTATACAGGTTAGCAAGTTTTTTATTTTTGTTTTATTTTTCTCCTGAAGAGACTTTCAGTCAGGTCAAATCAGTCAGACAGTCTGCTTGTGTCCATTCTTGCATCTTGCCTGAGGAGTGCCATTTTCTGCCTCCCTTGTAAGCCTGAAGTCAAAAGGTCTTTCTATCTCTGAAATATTCTGTCAGGATTTTCTTCTAATTGTGTACAGAAAGTAAAAACAAATTAAAAATTTAGTTTAAATATCATTTGAACATATGAAACAAGAACGTATATGGAACTTTATTGGGCTTGAAGGCAAAATTTTTTGCTAGACTACAGCTGCAGTAACCCATAATCTGAATAATTTCCAGATTATATTGGATTTTACTTACTGTGACATTTAGTCTGTGGGTTCATTCACTGCTAAGTTAGTAGTGGAATGAAACATTCAGATTTCTAAATGGTATAAATTCACCCTTGTTTAATATCAATGAAGAATAAGTATTGAAACAATTAAAATTGTGTCTTAAAAGGAAAAGTCCATTTTTAAGAGGTACCCCTAATTTCCATTCAAATTAAAAATATTTTGGAAGACATTTTCAGACGTGTGCTACTTATAGTCAGGAAAGATAGGAGTGTGCAGCTCCAGTAATTCCTGATTTGAGATCACTAGCAGGAGATAATGCATCAGAATCTATTTGAAGATTTTGTTTCTGACAAAGATCTTGGGAAATATTTATTTACAATTTATTCTGTTTCATAGACAAAGAAACTCAATTTTGTTGCTTTGATGAGGGAAAACAGTCATAGCTGTAGAATAAATCTGGAGCTGGTATCATCGCCTTGACTCTCTTTTGCAAGAGTTTATGGAACCTCTACCATTTCTTGGGGTTGTAGAGTTGTGTGTGGCAGATTGGCTGCATAAATATAAATCATTCATTTCTGCTCAAATAAGTAACTTCTGTCAATTACTCCAACAAAATTTACTAAATTGCAGATGACTGTATTCAGCTAATTAACACTGCTTTGCCATTCAGCCAGCACTGAGATCTCACATGAGTATCTTACTTCTTTCTCTAGTCATCACAACGGCAGGAACACAAAAATGGTTCCCTCAGTGCTTTATCTTTCAGCACACATGTAGTCTGAGTTAAAAGCTGGGCACTGCACTGCTGAATTCAGCAGTGGTCTGAGAATTTTAAGTCCATTTTTACCCATTTCCATGAGCATGCCTGCCTTATTAGTGCAGACTAATAATGTGACCTTTGCTACAGCCAGTACACCTCCTTGGCCTGGGTAGGCAGCATGTTCCAGCCCAGGCATCCTGTGACATACCCTGGGTTATATAGATTGCAGTTAGGAACTGGCCTGCTTCCTGTGGGGCTCTAAGAATGGACATGTGTCTGGTAGACACAGTCAAAGTTCCTGTAGAAGTCTTGTCCAAAATACCTGAGCCTCAAGCAAATAATGGTGTAGGTCCCATGTGCACACAAGTCTTGGATCCCACTTCTTTTAATGCTTTTAATTCTTATGCAGTGTTGCAAAGGTCTTTATTTCATGCATACACCATATAGAAAATTTCACTTTCTTAAATCTGACTTACATAATGTGTTTTGTTACAATAAAACTCATAATTATCTTAGCACTTAATGGAGAAAATTAATATAGCAGTGATATTAATAATCTTGATGATATTTTTTTTTCTTATGTATTTAAAGGAATTGCAGTGACCTCAACAAGAATGTTTGAGGAGCCTACTCAGGGTGTCTGATTGAGAATTCTCAAAGGGGTGTGTCCCAGGTAGCATTGCCATATTTTGGCTGTCTGCAGGCAGAATCAGACCAACTTTTAAATGCTGCTGTGTTGACCCCCAGGTCTCTCTACCTGACACAGATTTTCAAGCTTCTTTTATACTTTATCACATGAAGTCTCTTGTTTCAAAAGAACAGTTATTCCCAGAGAAACACCATGCCTCTTGACTCCACAGATGGCCTACACTCACGTGTAAGTACCCATGCAGTCTTTGGCACACCACAGCAAGCCAGGATTCATCAAATCCAGTGTCGTGGGATTGTTCAGCCCTTGTAAAACAGGAGAGCAGAGAAACTCTGCCCTGTGTTTTCACTCTTCTCTCTTTGCAGGCATCCCAGGCAGCGACTATATCAATGCCAATTACATAGATGGATACAGGAAGCAGAATGCTTATATAGCAACGCAGGGGGCATTGCCAGAAACCTTTGGTGACTTCTGGAGAATGATGTGGGAGCAACAAGGTGCAACAGTCGTCATGATGACAAAACTAGAGGAGAGGTCCAGGGTAAGAAACACTTATGCAAGGTTAAAAATATTGTACCTGAGTTACCACTAATGTCAGTGTTTTGTTTCCTTCATGTATGTTTACCTGTCTTCTTTATATGTGTAAAAACTGAGGGGATTTTTAGGTCACCACAAGTTTAAAGTGTCTGCACCACAAAAATTACTTATATATAGGACATCTTGCTTTCACTATTAAACTACCAAGTCACAACATTTATTTAGGTTTTTTTATGCTCTGGAAAATTTTTAATTTTTTGATCACACTGATTTTGGAGGTTGTTTTCTTTTTAATCATGTTGGAAGTCTTATGAGGTGGCCAAAAGAATTACTTCCTCTGTAGTAATAAGAACATGATTGTATCATCCTGTTATGAGGAAGTTAGTGTATATCAACAGCATTCAGTTCTCAGTTTTTAATGGTATAAATTCACCATTGTTTAATATCAATGAAGATTTGGATTTGCTTGAGAAACTTTTTTTATTTTGAGCACATGCTGGTAGCTAGGAAAATTACAACAGCACATGCAATAACAGAATACAAAATTATCCGTGGTATTTCAGATTCAATTTTGCAGACCAAAGTAAAATTATGAAAGTAAAGCACTAAAACGTACAGATATTGTTCTGATAATAGCATGATACTATTCAAATAATTAAACTATAGATTCTATTATTAGAAGAGTTATAATAAAATATGTGCTATATGTAAAGGGAAATAAAATTAGTAATTAGGTTTTTAATAAGATAAAGAAAGTGATAGGAAGTGTAGTGACAGATCACAGTGTGTTGCATGAAGATTTACTAGTGGGTCCATATTTGGTGGCATTTATCAAATTAAGAGTGGATGTTATTAGAGAGGAAAGAGTAAAAGGAAAGACAATAATAGAAGAGAAGAAGACGACGAAGATGGGGAGAAAGAGAAACGAGAAAAATCAGCAGCAGCAGTCAATCAGGAAGACAAACAAGTATTTAGCCATCAGTGGTGGATCCTCTGTCAAACTTTTTCTACAGTAACAGTATTTTGTGTCAAGAGGTACTTTAAGTTCTCATGGGTTGTTTGTCGTACTGTTACCATTGCTGGGAGCACACGTTGGCTAGGCAGAGTGCTGCACAACTGGTTCATTGCTGAGCTCCCTGCAAACACATTTATGTGGCCTATATCATAAGCCAGAAACTTCAACCAAACATAGAAATCAGAAACTGGGAGAAAGAAGTGGTGATTCTAACATCAGTGTAATCACTTCCCTTGGGTCCCTGCCAACAGCAGTAGAAGAGTTTTCAAATCCAGGAGGTGAATAACAAACAAGAGTGCCACAGAAAAACAGTGCTGCAACCATTCTGAGGTACTCTCTCCTAGAAGCTTGCGTGAAGGGGCAGGAAGCTGCAAGTGGGAAGCAGGCTGCGGGACTGCAGGTGGAAGGTGGAAAAAGCTAAGGTATTGAAGGCTCTGTGCAGTGAGTTAAAAAATGCCATAAGTATGGGGGATCAAGAAGAGTTCAGCAATACAGAAAGACATTACAGAGGAGGACAGAAGATTTATCATCCAGACTGGTTTTGAATCAGTAAAAGTATCTTACAGGGGTAACTGGATAATAGTTGATATTTCAGTAGTTCATGGATGAGCTCCATTTCAAAATGAAAATATTTCAGCATGTGTCAACTTGGGAGAGGGTGGAGTGCACCATAAAGTCTAATGCTATACTGTGTTGGCATTGATGTCTTTTTCATATGCTTGGATACCTATAATTGCAATGATTACATAACTTGAACCTCTTGGCAGCAGTCATTCCTTTCTGGAGGCTTACCAAAACATATATATTTACTCTTTTACCCTTTCTGTCATTTCTCTAAGTAGAGTAGGCTTTTTGCAGTTCAAGCAGTGTATAGCATTCTAATTACAGAGTCACTTCTCGCATGTAACTTCAACCTACATTAATACCGCTGCTTTTACATACCTGATGGCAATTAGTACATAGCACATGGTAATTTTAGCAGAATTTTTAGTTTTATCTTGGGTCTACAGACCTTGTCTAGTCCAGGCACTGCCTGTTTGGAATTGAGAAAATGTAATTCTGCCCATTTCTTCACTAATTAATTCTTTTAAATTGCTGGTAAATGACACCAGAGCAAAGAAAAAAATCAGTTCCTAATAAGCAGCCCATTGCAAAAGGTATATTTAAGTACTTGAAAGTTTATCTTAATACTGCAGGCCACAGACAGCCACTGTCTAGAAGGATGTTTTGATGTAGCTAAATGAAATTCTTCTCTTTCTATCCAATAATTGCCTAGCAGAGTTTTAAGCTAACTCTAGCCTTTGTTGGCTGCACCCTAAAAAAACACTGATCAGAATAGTAATCACCTCCATAAGTGATTAGCATTCAGAAGCAATACATTCTCTAAGTGGAATGAGAAACTAGACATTCTAGTCAATGGATTGCTCATGCGTTCAATGCTTATATTTGTGTATTTTTGTGCATAATTTAGCGCCTTCAGTGTTCATAGGCTGAATTTGATGCATTCATTGCAGAGCATTACAGACCAGCTATCCAGTACACAACTCAGGTCCCAGTCTCAGAGTCAGCAGCTCTGTGAATATGGCATACCACTTACCTCTTCTAATACAGTAGCTACATGTAATGTGATTAATGGTATTGATGGTGAGGCAGCAGTGGGAATCCCTGTGCAGGGAAAAAGCCCAGTGATGACATTACATTGCTATTTTTTCTTGTGCTATCATTTTTATATGGCATATTCTTGTAGAAGAAAAACAAGTGAGATTTCAAACATGAAATATAAGCACTGTTACATATCATTAGGGATGAAGAGCTTTGCTAATTTTGTTTCTCTTTCTCCTTTGATTCTGTTTTGATTGCTTTTGTGTCTTGGCAGCCTGATCATTATTCCTGCTGCAAGGCAAGATTGTTTCTCCCTCAGACTTTCTGCTTTCCATTTTAGTGTCATCATTTCTGTTTAGCTAGATTTTTTGCATTATGTAGTCCTGCAGCCTGGTATCAGCCTTTATAACCTGGACTGCATAGATAAAGATGAGGATTTTAATTGCATCTGCAGAAACAAAGTTGGTTCATTAGCATGTGTTAGATGTCTGAGTGACTTCAGATTTGGGAATGTTCATATTTTACAGCTGAGTAGATCAAATGAAGATGTTACAGTGAATTCATTATTCATTTGTTTGCCTATAAGGAAGCTGCAGGAAAAAAAAGATCTTTCACTTATAACCTTTCACACTTAGTTGGTTTCATATTAAATGTCATCACCTGAATTTCCCTTGACCTAAACCAGACTGTAAGAAAAAGTCATTCTCATCATCCAGCTACTGTGAAAATAATTTGTATCAAAAAGGATTACAAACATTGACAGTGCATGGAACAGTATTAGTAGCATTTTTTTCCCAGATACGAGTTTAATCTTAGTGAAATAAAACAATATTCAACGTTGTAAATTTGAGATTCAAAAAAAGCAGTTGTGTGTTATAGTAAGGAGACATGTAAAACATGTAAAACTTTAATGTATGATACCTCTCTTTCCAACTTCTCTATCTTCTCCTCTACCGCAAGCGGTACAGATTAAATTTTGCTGTTGTTGACTTTTGGATGCGGCTTTTTTGCTCTTCTCAACTACTTGGATGTTCTGAGTTGAGTACTCATGGGCTATAGTGAATTGTGTGAATAATTAGATGAAAAATCTCTCTTTATAGCAAAACATAAACCTGTTGCCTCCAACAGGAAGCATATAGTCCTTCCTCCTTTTTCAGGGTAGGATACTGTTGTAGATTGTCCACTTGCAAGAGGATTCAATCCTTTCCTTCTTTGCTTTGTAATTCTGTATTTTGAATACATTTGCTGTGTTATCTTGGAACTGATAGAAAATACTTCCCTCATTAACCTCATTACAATATTTTCTGTGTTGAGAACCCATTGCCTAGGTTTAAAATCTTTTGACAAAAAAAGCCAGTGAGGTCAAAGGTAAATGAAAACATAGTGACACTATCAATTATGCAAATCTTAGAAAGTAAATAACAATATAATATCAATATCAAGTTGATATTGAGCCACATTCTGAACTTCTTCTTACTCATGAGGAAGGCTTTAGTTTTCATAGTGATGCTATGAGCTTCATTCAAATTTGCTAATGACTAAATGAGTACATGAGAGAACTACATTTGTGGCATTCTGTTAGCCTGATCCAAACACCTATTTGACTTTCATGAAGTGGATATCATCATCAATATTATAAGCAAAAATTATCTAAAAACCCATATGTGTAGAATAATCGTCTTGGTTTGTCAAGGTTTAACATCTTGAATCCTGAGTCTTCATTGAGAAGGGGGAGATCAAAACAAGCACAGTAGGAAAGTGATGTATCCTGTCTCAGATTTGTTCCCCATTATTAATACACATGGGACTATTCGCATGGGTCCTGTATTTGTTCCATAAGAACATCAAAAGATAATTGAAAGTCCTTGGACTTATTGTCTCTCAACTTGTCACTGACACCTGAGAGAGTCGGGAGAGATGGCACTGTCACAAGAAAAGGTAAATGGACTTTTCCTGGTATTGCTGAAATACTAAATAGGAACGCGTGTTATTCAAGTGTCAAGCATCAGAACACTTGTGTCTGAGTATTTCAACAAAAATTTAGAGATCTATAGACTATTCCATGTGTAAGAAAAATAGAAAACAGGTCACAGTAGAAATATCAAGTAGGTAAAATAATTGTTTGAGGTTTGTTTTGCTTGGTGGGTTGATTGGGTTTTTTAAGGAGGATATAATAAATTAAATCAGGGAAAGTTTATTCAAGTTCAACTAGTATAAAACCCACAATGACTGGAAAATATAATTGTACACTGGGACTCCTTAGTAAAAACAGCTTTGAAACAGACTTTGGCAACCAAAGATTTCTAAGTCTTGCTATAGGAAAGGAAAAAATAAAGGCAGGTCTAGGAAGAGCACTACATTTTGCTACTCAAAATGGGCATGTTGCTAAGAGTTTTCTTGAATCCTGATTTGTTGCTGGCAGAGTAGGCGCTAATATCTAATCTATCTGACTTCATATATGAGACAAAGCAAGAGTACATGCCCCAGAGTAAATAATAAGCACAGAAAACAAAGAATGTAGTTTTCTTTTATGTATGATATGGATGCAGCAGACTTTTATGCAAATGTGATGAAGTTAGTTTTTCATTTGTTGTGCAGGGCTTCTGCAGAGAACTTCAGATCTTTTCTCCTAAGTGTGTTTGGTTAATACTGGAGCAGTATTACCTGTCAAAATACTGCATCAAAAATAAGTGACAGTTAGACATTATCAGTAAAGGAATAGAGAAGTCAGCAAGAGGTGAACTTAAAAATTAATTTAGGAATATTTTGATACGGTCCCATGTGCACCTCTATTCTACTGTGTTTAGGCAAAATATAATTGATTTTTGCAGAAAACTTTCACTGGTGTTTTATATGGGGCAGCACAGGTGTGTAAAATGTGGGGTTTTTTTTAAGTTGTGAAGTATATTTATATAGGAAAATATAAAAAGAGAATTTAGCTATGCTTTGTAGCAACCAAAAAAACTATGTCTTTAACTGGTAGGTGGTATGTTAGCATATAAATCAGCAGATATTAGTAGATAGGACACATAGCTGATGGCAATTTTTCGTACTAAAATGTATTGTTTTACTAAAGAGGAATTAAATATGCAGTTTGTCATTGTTCGTTCCCTAGTTTTAATGGTAAACCAATGCTTTCTGTACCAATAATGCACTATCAGAATTTTATTTCACTTCTTTAGTGCTTGCTGCATGCTAAGATATGAGTCAGATAATGAATGAATGAAAGAACTGGGAGGAAGAAAGGGAAAACACAAAATTAAGTACACCATGTGTTGACCAGATATACAAAAATAAATATGTGTAGGTTTGTACTGGGTTTTTTTTTCACTGTAACAAGAATGCCATGGCCACAGTCCAAGAATTCCTACACCATCTTACGAGGTAGAGTCACCAGTTGTAATGTCAGAATTGTAAAACTCAGTCATAACTGTTTATTATGGAAGGATTCTCAGAGGCACAAGGGCAGGAACATGGTCAGCTCTCAATTTCTATGACTGAAATGCAGTCAGTCATAGGTGGTTCACGCATGCAAGAATCTAATCCAATAAAGCTTAGAGTGTCTTTTGCTAGGCACATTTCAGGTGGAAGAGCTGTGCCAAGGTTCCTCAACTACAATACGGACTGTGAATATCATCCAGTAAAATAGCTGTGGAAATGCTGTACTATAAGTAGGGTTAATTTTGCTTTTACACAGTCAATAGGCTCAAAGTCTGGTTATTTCAGGTTATATACATTTGAAGTTGAGAACATACAGAATTAATACCCCACATGAAAAGATATTGGTAAATTAAAGACAATCTAGAAGAGAACAGTGATGATCAGATGCTGGAGAAATAGTAAGAATTTGATTTGTTTTATATATATGACAGTGAAGGAAATCACAGTAGTCTTTCAGCATGTGAAGGGCTGTTAAAAATTCCATAACAATCTACCATTTTCCCTGCCTTTGGGGCTTTAAGGGGGAAGAAATAAGATATACAGTGAAGATTATTTATACCAAACTATTAACGAACTTCCAAAATGTAATGTCAAGAATGGAACAAGCTTGGTGGGATATTGTGCGCAGTGTCTTCCATTGTAAGGTTTCTAGGACTGTCTGCACCAGAGTCTTACCTGAAATGGTCTCTAGCTGGCAATACCTGGTATTGCCAAAAGTATTTTTCAAGGTAACCATCTAGGTTTTTTGTGTTATCATTCCGTGTGGTTTCTTTTAGCTGTTAGGAAAACTGACAGTTTTCTATAAAAATATTATTTCCCTGAAGCAAGTGTATATATAGCAAGTGGTTTAGTCAAAACCATATTCTAACTTTATTTTCTTAATTCCTTTGCTTTGTGCTTGAGGTAAGACATATACTACTACCTCATATAATTCTTCTCTTAATACAGACAGAGGAACAATGCCACATGTAGAAAATGCCCATTGACATTTTGAGTTAGAAGACTAAAAATTCTGCTTGTTTTCAAAATTGATTGAACGTAGAATCTTAGAATCATTAAGGTTGGAAAAGACCTTCATGAAATCCAACCTTTTACCAAATACCACTGGGCTCCTTAAACTATATTACAAATTGAGATGTCCACTTGTTTTTTGAACATTTCCAAGGATGGTGACTCCCCCACTTCCCTGGTAAGCCTGTTCAATGCTTAACCACTCTTTCAGTGAAGAAATTTTTTTCTGATATACAACCTGAACCTTCTGCTGCAGTCTTTTCCTGTTGCTGGTTGCCTGGAAAAGGAGATCAACCCCTACCTCACGCAGCCTCCTTTCAGGTAGTCTAGACCTCAATACGGTACCCCCTGAATCTTCTTTTCTCCAGACTGAGCAACCATTGTATCCTCATAATCACTTACATTTTGAGACCCTTCACTGGTTTTGTAGCCCTCTCTGGACACATGGTTAGTTCATGTTTGGTTTAGCATTGTAGTATAATACTTCAGCACATGGTGTTCTGTCAAGCAATTTGGGGCTTGAAAATGTCAGAGAGTGGATTTAGCATTGTTTATCAAAAAGTGATCCTACTTTTCCTAATTTAGCAGATTATGGTGAAAAACTCAAGGCCAGTTGCCCTCTATGGCAAGCAACAAATCTGGAAAATTTAAGTTCTTCTAACAGGTGTCTCTGAAAAAGAATATTATTTTTAACATTTTACATAATTTACAGAGCTTGTCCTGTGTTCTAAGGAAATTAATGGATACAGACGGATACTGAGGTTGGTAATCAGTGCTTTTGCTAGGGGAATTTTCTGGTTCACATAACAGGAACTGTATGAAATACATTTATGAGATTAAGAATTTCATCTATGTATTAAACTATCTATAGAAAACTTACCTTGGCTTGAAGTTGCAATCAAAAATCAAAATCCAGATTGAGACCTCTAGGTCCACGAAACACCTTCCAATGTACCTTTTCGCGTATTAGTTCTGTTTCAAGTCAACCAAAGACATGATAATAGTAGAATTTTTCTGAGGTTTCTTTCTTTTGATCCTTTTGTTTAACTGGTATTTTACATAATATTCATATTAGTTTAAAGAGGTAGTTCTCTTTTATGGAAAATAGTAGATCTTCATTACAGCACTTGAATAGCAGGCTGAAATGTTCGATATGTTCTTCATATTGTAATATCTTATTCAGTGAAAGGATTATTCAGGCTGCACAGAGTGATCAGCCTTGAGTACAAGAGCATGAAACAAAAAGTAGTCAGCACATTCACTTTTCCAGTCAGTCCATTCATTTAAACCTTTTCAAGACATTTTTGGAAAATCTTGCTGAACTTAACTGTTTGACAGACTCATCCTTCAAAATGAATTCACTAAAACCATGCCTTCCCTGCTGTTGGAAAGAGCTCAAAAAAGGCATGTCACATTGATATCAGCAATACAGCTTTGAACCATTATTTAATTGTATAGATGAAGATGAAATTGAGATAGAGAACACTTTTAAACATGTCCAATATTCCTTTCAATATGTGTTTCCTTTTGTTTTAATAACCATACCACACGCTTTCATAAGGATCAGAATGGAAAAAATCTGGGGATAATTTCTTTAATTAATCAATTATCTTTCAGTGTTAACTGTTAACTTATTAATCATATCTCAGAAATTCCAGAAAGTAGAGGAGTCGTGAGGGTGTATGTGAAGCCTTAGTAGAGGACTAAAATTTGTTATGAATTGATTAGCCTATGGTTCATTTATGTTGCCTCCAGATTCTTAATGGAATTTTTTTGTGGCTACTGTAATTAAGACTAAAATTCAAAACTTATTTATGACTATGAATTTATATTTTAACCTTTCATTTAGGCCTAGACTGAACTCAATGAGTTGCACTAGAGCAAATCTTGTTTAAATAAAATTGAAAAACGTGTCTGTACTCTGATTTTTTTTAATCTTTGCATTGTAATCTCAAATACTATTGTCAGTGGCTTTAAGCTTTGGAGTCAAATCAGCCTAATCATTAGGTGGCAAGGCATTGCTGGAAAAAGAAAATGGCTTCGATGTAAAATCTGTTTGGAGACAAAACATCAGCTGAAATGTCTGAGGCAGTAAACTAGCTGATAGGGTTTGAGGCAGGTTCCACCAGGAACAATTGGCACTACCTTTCTTATTGCATAATTACTATTGCCATTCAACATAATTTATTAGGTTATTCTTCTGTTTTTGAAGGAAGGTCATCTGAAAATACTACAGAAAATTCTGTCTGCAAAAGTCTTTTTAGTAAGAAAACAGGAGCAAGAAATTATGTTCTACTGATATTTTGCGTTCTAGATTCGGCATAATTAATACGCTCTTCTTACAGCAAATCATGTGCTATATGTATCTGCCTTACACTAGTTTTCTGTCTCTTTCCTGATCTTTTTTTGTTTTGTCCTTATAATCTTAGATGGCTTGTAACAGCTGGTTCATGTGTTAAGAATCACCTGAAGGAGCTTTTCAGCATGAATGATGGAACTTTATACTGGAAAATTATTTCTCTACCCTTGAATGTCAGGAATCTTTGTATTCATATGTTCATATGGAAATACGCTTCCTTCAGCTCTGTTGGTGCATAGCAGCACGTTCTCTAGTGTCTATGACTTGTTGAAGTGTGAATATCCACGAATATTAGGAACTCTGTAGCTGAAACCCTTCAAGTCTGAAATGTCTCAAGCTTCTCATTTTTAATGAAAAAGGATGCATTTACATTTTTTTTACAGCTTTCCTTTCAGTGAATATTTGTACTTCCATAAAGAGCAGGGATTTGCATGGTCTGAGTGGAAGAAATGTAGAGAAAGACAATATGTGTATGTTTGAGAGACAAGTTAAGAGAATATGCCTACAATTAGTTATATATTCTAGCTACATCCATTTCTGTGGTACCTAAAAAGATTTCTTTTTATTGCATTTAGTCATTTGAGAGCTGCTCTGATTTCATATGTAGTGGTTTTGACAGTGTGCAACTTAAGATCATGGGTTGGGAGGTGCTGTCAGGGAGCAGAATGCTCCCCCTGTTATCCAGTAGAAGAAGTCAGAGAACTGCTGAGATGCTTGGATATTCAAAAATCCATGGGACCAGGTGGGATCCATCCCAGGGTGATGAGGGAGCTGGCAGATGAGCTTGTGAAGCCACTCTCCATCCTTTGCCAACAGTCCTGGCTCACTGGTGAGGTTCCAGAGGACTGGAAGGTGGCCAGTGTGACACCCATTCACAAAAAGGGTGGGAAGGAGGACCCTGGCAATTATAGGCCAATTAGCTTGACCTCAGTACCCAGTAAGGTCATGGAAGAGTTTATATTGAATGTCATCACACAGAACTTACCAGGTGGCCAGGGAATCAGACCCAACCAGCATGGGTTTAGAAGGAGAAGATTGTGTTTGACCAACCTGGTCCCTGCCTGGTGGATGCAGGAAAGGCTGCTGATGTTGTGTACCTGGATTTCAGCAAGGCCTTTGACACCATCTCCCACAGCACACTCCTGGAAAAGCTGGCAGCCCACGGCTTGGACAGGAGCACTCTGTGCTGGGCTCAGAACTGGCTGCATGGCCGGGCCCAGAGGGTGCTGGTGAACGGGGCTGCATCCAGCTGGGGCCAGTCAGCAGTGGTGTCCTCAGGGGCCTGTGCTGGGGCCAGTTCTGTTCAATATCTTTATTGATGACATGGATGAGGGTACTGAGTCTTTCATTAGTAAATTTGCAGATGACACTAAGCTGGGATCATGTGTTGATCTGTTGGAGGGTAGGAGGGCTCTGCAGAGAGACCTGGAATGGTTGTATGGATGGGCAGAGTCCAATGGGATGAAGTTTAATAAATACAAGTTCTGAGTCCTGCATTTTGGCCACAATAACCCCCTGCAACACCATAGGCTGGGGATGGTGTGGCTGGAAAGGGACCTGGGGGTACTGGTGACAGCTAACAAGACCCACATGAAGTTCAACAAGGGGAACTGCTAAGACTTGCACTTGAGAAGGAATGATATCAGCTATTCTTTTGGAAAGTAGATTTACATAAAAGGTCTTGGGGTTCCTGGTGGATGCCAGCTCCAACATGAGCCAGAAATGGGCCCTTATCACAAGAAATGCTAATAGTATCCTTAGAAGCATTAGGCAAAGGCTTGCCATCAAGTCAAGGGATCCTTACCCTCTGGAGTAGTCTGTCCTCTTCTGTACTGCCTTCTACAGGTGACACATGGACACACTGAGAGCCAGGCAAGGGACCACACAGATGATGCATGGGAGCACAGGAGCACCTCTCCTATGAGGAAAAGCTGAGAGAGCTGAGACTGTTCAGCCTGGAGAACTGGAAATCCAGAAGAATCTGACAACTGGAAATACATACCTGATGGGAGGGAGGCAAAGGTGATGGAGTCAGGCTCTTCTCAGTGGTGTCCAGGGACAGGACCAGTGGCAAAGGGGAAAAAATGAAACAGGTAATTCTGTCTGACTGTCAGATAATAATTTTTCATGGTAAGATTGACTGAGCCGTGACACAGACTGTATCCAGTTGAGTATCTCCAAGGATAGCACTTCTACCACCTCTCTGGGCAACCTGTAAAGGGTAATTATATATGAGAAGTGGGGTTGGACCTGGTGATGTCCATGGGTCTCTTCCAACTGTAACAATTTATATACAAAACATAAAATCCATATTTTTTAGATGAACTGGAAGTTCTCTAAGTCTCTTATCTCACTCAATGTCATTTTCAGTTTTTGAATTTCAAAACTTAAGAAGCCAAACAGAAGAATTTTTTATTTAACACACATTTCTGTTTCTCAAGAAATGAGGGTTGACTACCTTCAGTCATATATAACTGCATGTATACCTCCACAAATATGTATTTATTGTGTATGCATGAACACAGTACTGTTGTTCTCAAAATTTGTACTCAAAGATGTTCTGTTTATTTTCACTTTTCAGAAAATTTGTGTCATTCATGTTTTTCTTTTTGGGTGTTTGACCTGTTTTAACAGGACATTTTACTGGCACCATTTTTAATTAGAACTCTTATTTCATGCTTTCTCCTTGGTTCTGAGAGACATTTTCTTTACAAAGGAAAATTTCTTATCTTGTCAATGCCTTGACTAAATTTTCCTTCTCAGAAGGCATTTATGTTTTCCGTAATGATTCAATTGTGAAGTGAGGTTAGTGGAACCAGATAACATAAAGCAGATTATATCCTATCCTTACTCTTATCTCTGAAAATTAGTCCAGTATTAGCAATTCTATGCACATTTCTTGCAGAAATCATTCAGTATTTTTAAGAAAACAATTGAAGTAATTTTTCTAATTTTCAATTTCTCATCTGCTCAGAAGCTTCTGTTTTACTTTCTAGAGTAAATAGAAAGTAAATATTGCTACTTTCAAATATTTTTCTATTGGGAGAGAGTCTTATGATTAAAAAAAATATGTTTCATGTCTCATGAGCATAAGGTAGTGGGGTATGCTTCAGCCCTTCCACTCCCTTTTGTGTTTCTGTTCATGTTCTCATTAGCTATTTGGTTTCCATAAAAAATGGTGGTTTAAAGGCAGTTTTTTCAATGGCTCTTTGGACATTGTCTGGCTTTGTGCCTGTGCAGATGAGAGGGAAAATTGAAAGCAATTTCCTTGGAGGTGTATTTTTTGCTGTAGCTGAAGACCCATAGGTTTTTGTATTTGCTTGATTTAAAGCCATGTCCAGAGGCTAAAATCAAGACTAATGCAAACTGAAGTCTTATGCCACTTAATTAAAACATCTGCACTGTTTCCTTTCACTGTTGAATGCTTCTGACAAACAAATTCCTAGAGCAGCATGGATCTTGTGTTTTCCATATTTTGTAGGGTGTAGCATTCCTAGCATGGTCTTAATTTAGTGCACAAAATGTATACACTGATAATGCTTCTTTTCTGTCTCTGTCTTTATTTCTTTTTTTTCCAAGGGGAGAATTAAGTGTCTATCTCTTGTGATTTCAGGAAAAGGAATGGAAGAACATGCAAGCAGGCTGTTTCTAGGGAGAGAAGAGACTTGCTGCATGAAACAGCTGTTTTAGAATGTCCTTACCTTAACCAAAGCAGCTTATGCATGGACTTATGTCCCAAGGAGCAAGAACTGTCAAGTTCCAACTGCTGAGTGGTAACCTCCAGCTTGGACACAACAGGCAGCAATAGGGACGGTGGAGTATGAAACAGGTACCTGTTTCAAACTCTAGACCCTAATTTCTAATGTTTCTTCATGGAAAAAGAAGGATCACCATGATTGATTTCCTTCTGAATGTACTTGCCCCAAACTGTTCTGATCTGTAGAAATGGGTCCACTTCATGAGCCAGTTAGATGAAACAAAATTTTTTATTTTTTTCACCAGTGTACAATTGGACCAGCTTTTTTTTCCTCGTACTGTGGGAATCCATGCCATCAGGATGTAAAAGAGACCAACAGACTGGCCAACTTCGCACTGGCTCCTGAGAAAATGAAGGGGCAAGTAGCCCTGAGAATCTTTTCTTGACACATGAAGGATAAGAAAGTGGATGGGAATAGTCAGCATGAATTTACAAAGGAGTAGTGTGACTATCAAAGAACTAAAAAGAAATGAGGTTAAAAGAGAAACTGAAAATACAGACACCTATATTTAAATCTGGAGTTTTATATTACAGTTGTTTGTAATTCTGAACCTCTATCAGACAACAAAAGTTTTTGCTTGCGCTACTGATTCTTTCTACAGCTATGAAATGTATGAACCTCAGACTCCTTTAGCCACATTTTTCCAGGGTTCATGTTCTGTTTATATGTCTATTTCCCTTCACATTCACCTGCTGATTCTTAAAACAATTGTATCAAAAAAATATCTGTATTTTTGCAGCTAGCATTTCTGAGTGGTCACAAGCATGTTCCTGTGTTTGAGAAACACAGTCACCTGGAATATACCAACATCCTCCCAAAGAGAGACTGCTGTTACATCTGCTGAAAGCAGGACAGCACACAACTGACAGAACATCAGTCAACATGATGTGGGTGTCTGTGTCCAGGTGCTGGTAGTGAGGGACTGCAGGGGTGCTGTCTCTGACAAGAGGACAGGGACCGCCCTGTGCCAGACACAACCTGTTCCAGCAAGCTCCAAAGTGAACCCATGCAAGACACAACTGAGGCCATCAGCCTCATAGCACGGGGAAGCAGCACTTTTGTGAAAATGTGTTTAAGAAAGGGCAAAATACCCTTCAAAGCCATTAAAGTGAGGAGGGAGGAAAAAAACAAATGCATGATGATCAGCCCTGTAAACAACAAGGTCAGTGAAGAAGGATTGAGAGGAAGAGGTCCTTCTCTCCAGGTCTCAAAGCAGAGATTCCACTGCAGCACTGCTCCATTCTGGAACAAATATGTACCCTGTAGCCCATAGGGAACTCCACACTGGAGCAGGTACATTTTTTCCAGAAGGAAATGCACCCTGTGGAGAACCCATGCTGGAACAGGAGAAATATGTGAGGAGGAAGCAGCTGCAGAGAAGACAGATGATGTACTGAACCCAAAATTCCATTCCCCAACTTCCTGGCCTCCCAGGGCTGGACAAGAGGAAGAGGAGATGTGAGAGAGTAAAGTTGAGCCTGGGGAAGAAAAACCAGGGGAAGTAGGTGTGGAGGGCTTTTTACATTTGTCTTAGTTTCTCGCTATCCAAAACTATTTTAATTAGCAATAAATTAAATTAATTTTCCACAGGTTGAATTTATTTTTCCTGTGGTGGTTACTGGTAAGTAATCTTCTTGTATTTACCTTGCCTCATGAGCTTTTTCATCTCATTTTCTCTCTCTGCCCTGCTGGAGGAGTAGCAGTGACAGAGCAGCTAGGTCAGTGTCTGGCAGCTGGCCAAGGTTAATCACCTATATAGGTTAATGAGAAATATTTGGGGTTTGCCACTCCTTTAAAAGTATACCGTCTCTTATGCCATGTAGATTTTGTAGTAGGCATAAAAACATGAGAATCATATGGTATGGAGAACAGCACCACTATGAAGCACATCCCCTTCCTTTGCTCCCCTAAGCCCAACGATGATTAAGGTCCTCATTCAGTCTCTTCTCATCTCAGTCATCTCAGAAAATTAATTAACCCAGGAAAACAGAAGAAGATGCCCAAAAGTCATGACAGCAGAAAATTTCAGAAATGCTGGGGCATTACTGCACTGCTCTATGGTGGGGACTGCAAACACCTGGATGAAGGGAGCTCAGAAGTATGCTGACAGTAAGGGAATGACAAACCATTTTTAAATCTCACTGAGAAAGTTAAGAGTGCACCTGAGAAAAAAGTGACTCTACATGGCATGCAATATGGGCATGGCAGCAGCTTGGTGCCTCAGTAGACACAGAATAGAGGCTGACAGCTTGTAAAAGATAAGTTTCATGTGTTACTTCCACAACCCTCATACTATATTGTAAAACTGTTGCATGTTAGGGTACAAATTAGTCTTTCATCACTCTGTTGCCACTTTAAGCTGGACACTGGTGAAGGCTTCCGTCAGTGAAGTCATTAAGTATCCATATACGTAGAGTGTAATTCATGGGATCAATTCATTTAAGCGACTTAGTTGGCTAAAGCTGCGTGAAATGAATATTCAATTAAATCTGTTTTGGATCTTATTCAGATATTCAAATAAGCTAAACCTTTGGCTTGCTCATTTGTGAAATAAGGTCTTTTATATGGATGTAAAATAGCTTTTCACAATGATTAAACTCTGATCTCTGATCCACATATGTGTAACAACTAGAAGTATCATAATCCAGGAATTTGAGAAGCAAGCAACAGTATCTGCACTGAACTGTTGCTCCACTGAGACTTTTCACTCTTCCAAAACCACATTAGGCCAGACATGCTTGTCTTGCATGTCTGTACTTCAAGATAATGAAAATGCAGCACTGAAACATGGAAGAATAGTTCCTAGAACACCTAATCTTCCTTTTCCCTTTTGAAATTCTGGAAAATGGTCTGTAAACACAGACCGATATTCTTCAGATTTTCAGAGGACCTTTTGTCTCATGCATTTTTTAATAGTTAACATCAAACACTCCTTTCAGAACTTTTGAAGGCACCACCCTTTTTAAAAGCAGATCCTTCTAGGCTTCTTAACTTAGGTTCTTAGCTTAAGCTGGAGATTCACATAATTACTAGTACAATGTCAGCTACACAGCCTGAAAAAATATGTGAAGTTTTGGATAAATATGACCAAGAAAATGGCTACACACTTGAATAAGGGATGGCTATGTGTCTAGATGTCTCATTGTATTAGGTGAAACACGTGTCTTCCCAATGCAACATTCAGCAACTAAAGAGGAGAGATATCCCACAGAAAGAGGAGGGATAGGACTATGTCATTGGTTTTGTTTGGGTTTTTTCAAAGTTCTGGAAAATATGGTTTAGCTGGGAGAGCGACATCATGGGACAAACTCCACCTGATAACCAATGCAAATATCAATAGTTTCCTGTGTGTGGCATGACTAGAATATTTCATCAAGATGAAAAGCAGGTTGTGTTGTAAATGCTGTGATTGACAGGTGATACAGATGGAAGCAGGTTGAGTGTATCTCTTTCTGTGAGAAATGTCAGGCAAGGGCGCTTTTACTTTTTAATTCACTGGAGGTGATAGAAAGTTACCTGCTTAGTGAGAATAGAACTGATGCCAGGGCTGAAAATAAAGGAATAAAGGCATCCCATCCCACAAATGCATCAATAGGGATTAACAAAAACAAAGAGCACTCTAAATGTTTTTAATATGCTTGTAGATTTTCGCACTACATTTTCCCCCTTTTTTCTTCTTTTAGTTCATTGGTTGGGGTTTTTTTCAGAAGAATCATTGTATATTTTATTTTGAGGATTAAATTCTATTCTTTCATGGCTTAGATAGATTTAAAGAGATGAAAGGTGGTATAAAAAGAGTAAATTTGCTAATTACAATCAGATTAAAATAAGAAAACATTGAAAACCTTAGTCTTTTCAAATGAAGAACAGCCACCTAATTGTGTCACTACCAGATGAAAAAGATAGAAATCTAAAATAAAAGCCTACCTGCAAAAAAAAAAGTAACAGAACAATTGAGAACCAAATTGACAAGGCACAGGAAAGTAACTTATTTTCCTTGTATGCTTTCTTTTCTTGTTTGCTTGTTTGCTTGTTTTTGTGTCCAAAGTGAAACATCACAGCTTTTTGCTTACTTATTGTTGTGGGGAAGTTCAGGGAAAAGAAATAAGTATTCATCCTTTTACAACCTGAATGGTTCTGGAGACTATTTTTAGACTCTA
>JAWWEY010000130.1:45291909-45317504 GCA_035582745.1 Loriotus luctuosus
AACTCAGAATGAAATAATTTGACTCTTGAAAGATTAATAGAAGAAACACAATAGAACCTTAACCAAAATACAAATGGAACTAGCTGTCTGGAAATTCCTCTGAAGAATTACAATAAGAAATTCTTCAGAAAGAAGTCGAGTGACAGATTATTTTTGGCCAAAGTACATCTTCCTGCTTTACTCTAGAGCTAACATTTTCCAGTCATTTTTGGAAACACTAATAATATTCTTATATTACATACATTTTTGTTATAAATTGTTTGTTGATATGAAAAGGAATGCTTCTCCCCCCCAAAAAAACAACAAACAAACAAAAAACACAAAACAAAATCCCACCAAAAAAGCATGCACAAGGAATAGCATGAATAGCTGTGGTTTTTTTGTATTTTTTAAATGAAAAAACAAAGAAAACACTTCTAAATTCTTGCGTGTCCTTTCCAACTTAGGATATTCTATGATTACAGGATTCTAAATTCAATGTCATTTACCAGTAAAAACATCCTATAATAAAATTAATTATATGTTCTGTTAAAATTCCTTCCTCTTTGCCTAGAAGAACAAAACAAACCAACCAACCAACCAACCAACCAACCAAACAAAAAAGTAGAGATTTTACATGCTAGGTTTCTGGCTCCACTTCTTTTCTTGAGAGGAACATTTTTATTTGTGTGAAAACTTGTGCATAAATGCCCATTTAAACTTCATACTTCCTTGATTCTTCTTGTAAAAAATTGCTCAGCTTTCAGCAGAATGCATGAGCAGATTGTTAGTGCTTTTCTTTTATAACAGCAGTGTATTCAGAGAGATTTTCTTCCTTCTTGCTGTGACAAACAAGAAAAATTCAGTAAATTTTATTTTCTTTCTCAGTTTGGCAGAAAATACTCAAAATCAATTCAATTTATGATCCCAATTAGCACAAAGTCCAGGGCAGAAATAAAAATATGTAATAGCTAGATGAAATCACAAAGGAAATGCAGATACACTGGACTTGGTACTTTTCATTTTTGTTGAATTGAAAGTCCACACATACTTTTTCTAAGACAGGTATGTGCTATGTGGATATTATTAAATAGGAGAGTGTTGCCGCAGCATGAAATTTGTTTTGTTTAAAAACAAAGAAGCCAAAAAATTTGTTTTGTTTAAAGACAAAAAAACCAACCAAACAAAAGTAAAAGGGAAATGCTATTGCTTTAATAAGTCCAGTTCAGGGTCAGGCTGAACTTGTGTTCCAGCCATTAATATTGATCTTTTGTTCTTATAACTAGTCTGCTACTCAATAAATAGGAATAATGACTCTGGCAGGGTCCCATCTGACTTCAAAACAGACTTTATGACAGAATCCAAGCTTGTGTAAGTGAAGCTATGCAATATGGATGATTATTAATATTACCTGTAGTACTTCTGTTCCTCTTAATTCTAGTGTAATATGTATACCGAGAATTTATTTAAAAAGGAAATGCTACCAGCTACTGTGGGATCAAATATGCTAACATTACAATTTAAGGATTAAGTTGACTATATACCTGCATGCTAAGTCTACTTCTTTGAACAGAATCCCAATGTTTGCAGTGGTATTGCTACTCCAGCTACTAATTAACTAGAAAGCATCCTAGCTGACATTATTCTTTAACAGGGTAAATAACCTGATGTCCACCATGAGGGATTTTGGTATTTGTACAAGTTTTTCTACCAAGTAGTTAGAAGTACTGTGTTTTGCAGTGTTCACTGATCAGGTATTTACCTAAGCATTAGTTAACTAAGAAAGAGCTTTCACCTCTGTTTCCAAAATTAAACCTGTATATTGTGAAAGACCCACGTATCATGAGTACACATAAGAGATGATGAATTTGCTTTCAATAAGTCTTGATGCTTGGATATGACTGAATGTATTCTACCTTTCAAATTTAGGTCCGGGGAGGTTTCATGCTTCATTTATTTCTAGAAGGAGGGAAAAATATGTCCCCATGAATCTTACTTGAGATGTCACTGAGGAAGAAGAAGCAGTTTGTGCAATGTGCCAATTACTCTTTCTCTCAGAACATTCATAAAACAAAATTATATGTTCAAGAGTTTTTTCTGAAGTTGGCATGAAAGGACCATCTCTGCATCCCTGTTATCCATTTTGAATTACAGACATCTCTGTCCCTAATCAGTGATCATCCAAGTCAGTATTTTGGATTACAACTTAAATTAAGGATATTTAAAATAAAAACTGTTGATAGATGTTTTATTAATGTATCAATGATTTACTGCCTCATTTCTAGTCAGTCTGCAAATCCTTTCTGCTTTTTCCTTATTCTGAAAATTCTGTGATTCTAGATTCTGTGATCCTAAAGGGAACAATAAGCAAAACTTTTCTAATGTATAGGACTTATCTTGCTAAACCCTTCAGATAATGGGGGAAAAAACCCAACAAAACGCAAGATGATGACAATATTTTGAGTGTTAATCCTCTCCATGCCTGTCATCAGTGGTTGGTGTACAGGAATGGGTGATGCTGGGTGAAGAGTGAGTTAATATGCCCCAATATACTGATCTCCAGGTCTTTGTTAAGCTTCAGAAATGAAAAAAAGATTTTAATTCAATGACCAATTATCTAAAAATGGGGAAAGACAGAAACTACTTTCCTTGTGGGAGTGTTTAAAGTTCTGTCTTTGGAACACTTTGTCAGAACAAGTGCACACTTTCAGATAAAATATTGCTTTTGATAAATGATAACTTAGAGACTGTCTTTTATACAACTTTCTGCTCAAAAGAAAGCTGCTGGCAGATTGTTAAAAAATAAGCAGAATGTTACCTAGTCTTATCAATCTTATTGTTTACCCAGATATTCTTTACCTGTTAATGCTGTATATTGTCAGAGAAATCACCTCTTCAGTAGGCTAAGAGTTCAGATTAAATTAGGTGACATGATGAATATTATTCATACTTTTTAATTTTCTTTAATATTGTGTGTTTCTTCCAAAGCTGCTATCATGCTGATACTTATGCCATTCATCCTTCACTGCATGTGTTTTGGACTGAAAAGAAACATGAGGGTGCTTAAGGAACCTGTGTCCTCTGAAAAAGTCAGCTGCATACAGGTTTTCATACACTTTCTTGTATTTACTTTTATTGGGAAACTTGAGCAGCATTTTCTGAGTATTTGAAGTACCACAGTAGAAGTGTCTTGCTTTGAAACAGCTGGAAAGAGAACACTCTGGAATGCTTTGCCTCCCTGTCTGAGTTCAACCAATTCCTTTCCACTAATAAAGAATGAACACAATCAAATTTAAGTGAAAAAATAACAATTTACTAACAAGTGGAAGAATAACAGTTTACTAACAAGAGTCAAGAATCAGCAAATAATAGCCAGATACAAAACTGCTAATTTTCGCAGAGTCCCTAGAACAAAGGGAGATCCAAAACACCAGGGGTGCCCCACCAACACGGTGTTCTGCAGCTGAGCATGTGGTTTGAAGGACAGAGGAAAGATGGTGTCTATCATCCCCCACTGCCCACTCAGCTCATCTCCCCAACACTGGCTGGCATTCTCCAGATCCAGGGGTTAGAGTTCACAGAGGGACTTTCTCATGGCAGGAGACAGCAGGAGCAGTCAAGGCAAGGGCAAGAATGATGCACTGGGGTGACTTGTGGTCTTCTCTCCTCAGCTGGGTGCCTTTGCAAGCTGGACTGGCTTGATGGAGTGGGGCCACTTGCTCTCTGCCCAGGAGACAGGCAGGAACCTGTGGAATTCACCCCCTGGCAGTTCAAAACCACTGAGTACAATCTCGGAGACAAAAGGGAAAACAAAACAAAACAAAAAAACCAGAAGAGAACTCAAAAAAGAAAAAGCATCTGCCTTAGACAAAATACCAAGAAGACAAGAATCATGAAGCAAAAGGGCAGGAGCTGCCTGCTGGAGGAGACTTGAAAAGCACCTGAGGAGACTTTAAAAGCACCTGTGGTGCCACCCCACCCCAGCTTCCCAACTGCAGGGCTTTAAGGAGACTGTAAGCATTTGGGGCACAGGTAGATATGGAACTCAGTAACATTTTTGTTTACTTATGACAGAGTTTCAAAGTTGTGTAGCTGGAGTGTCAGAGAAACAGAGATCAGCATTAGGCATGATTCATTACTGTGCTATTTATAGGAAATGGCTTTTTTTTAGGAAATCACCTCTAATCAGTGTTGTCAGGGGTCATGTAGATTAACACAGGTCCTACACACTGTCAGTTCAACAATCAACAGCCATCAAAAATGCCTAGCTTCCGCTTTTAGTGCTGTCAGTAGTTCATCCTCACCTGCTACTGCTTTGACATCAGGGACAAGTGAAGTTTTTAACCTGCTGTGCTCTCTTAACACAAGTCAAGGCTGGCGTGTGTTAGATGAACATTCATTCACTCAAGAATTAGGCAGACTTCTAGGATTGACTTCAGTTGATGTATTTATTTCCTCACATGTGTATGCTTCCTGAAAACTTGAGTGGGTCAGCTGTACAGCATTGTTTGGCCTGCAGATTCACTGATCCTCTCCAGCTTGTCCTAGAATTTCAATAGTCCTATTGAGTCTATCCATATTAGAGTATCCTAGACACAAGTCTTGTAATTGAAGGAAAACTGGGCAAGAATGCAACAGGTCTTGTGATGGCAGTCTGTAGATGTATTCCTTTCATCAGATGAACAGCAGCATTTTCACCAACTTAAAGTTTCAGGGAGAATTTACCGAGGCGGGGAGGGCAAGACTGACACATTTTGCTTGAACAACTGGTGTTCAAGACAATGTCTCTGTCAAAAGAAAATGAACACGACGTCTTTACACAAAGAAGATAAAATGGTGAAAATCCACCAGAGGTGACATTGTATTCCAAGAGCATTCAGAAGGATAGAGTTTAGAAAGCAAATTGGGAGTATTTGTGAAGCCTATTCATCAGTTCATTATTGTCTGAGATTTTTGACTCACTCCTGTCTTTTAGCATCTACCTGCTTTTTCTTGACTCACTGGAGCAAATCCTACTGTCTCCCACCCACATATCAGCTGTGGCAACTGAAAAGAAAGTTACCACAGCACGGAGCCCTGTGTCTGCCTGTAGCAGTGGAAAGGAGCACTTAGGGTGTCATTTGAGGCACCAGCACTCCATCTTGGTATGGATGATTTCTTCTTTCACAAAAACATCAAGGGAATAACAAGCTTCAGTCCTTCCAGACACCACATCTTCAGATTACTGTAGGAAATGGCTTCTGAAATAGTTCACAAAAGAGCTGCTTTTTATTACTACCTTCACTTTACTATTCACTACAGTCATGACATACAGTTGTGATAGGAAGTATCAATGACCTGCCCTACAGGCAGGAGGAACATTTCTCCTCCAGCGCTAGTAGTTATTACTGCTGGAGGATAACCAGCTGCTGTACAGGCAGTATTTCTGGCATCCAAGGACAGAAAGGATGTCAAATAAGAAGGCTGGCCTGCCAGTATTTTATTAATGTGGCTTTTTTTTTTTCCCCCGCAAGAATTCTTGTTAATAAGACTTTAACACCCTGCTACAAATTTGTTTTCGGCTGACCCTGCAAAGCTGTACTAGCAATCCTTTATAATATGAGTTTCTGCACAATCCCCGTGGGCTTTCACCTAACAAGAAAGGCAGGGGCCTCATAGAGTTTGGAATACTGCTTATAGCTTTTGTGTGACCTCTGGGTCACTGGTTGAAATTTGAAGAGATGGCCAAACTTCACAAGTGGTTGTTAGCTTACCAGCCTACTGCAGTTCCAGTAGTAAAAAGAAAAAAAGATCATTACTGTTCCCAAGCAACAGCATCATTTTTATAACGTAACTTGTCAGTATGAAGTGCTTTCCAGTTTTGGAATCTGGAATATATTCTAATTAATTATGCCTCCCAAAAGCAGGTTGAGAAGAAACTAGATCACACCAGTGATCTTTTTTCCCTTGGAGGCATTACTTTCCTCTATCAAGCCCATGAAAATACAACTGCATCAAGGGAAGTCTAATCTATCAAAACATCTTACCCGCTAACTTGTTAGTTATGGCTTTGTTCATACTATATTAGGCTGGAAACATTCACTCCACAGCTATTGTATCTGGTGCAGTGCTTCAATGCAAAATGAAGGAAGGACAGTACAGAAAGATATCCCTCATCACAAAATTCATTCATTCATTATTCATTCATTCATTCATTCATTATAGTAGTAATTACATTAGCCAGTGACAGCTTTTTTTTCTGTGAAGTAAACTGTTTTGTATGATTTTCAAATTGTTTGTGGTTTTTTGTCATAGTCTTTAATGATAGCTATTTTTAAATCCAACATTTCTGATATCCAATACTTTTGGATGCTTACAACAACTCTACTCAAAGGGGATAAGCAGGGGCAGGTATCATGTGAGAAGCTGTCAGTGTTTAGGGGTAAAGTGCACTTGTTTTGCATTCTTTGTCTCTGAGTCAAATAAGCTGTTTGCTCCTAATGTCTGTGCAGATGTGCAATAGAAATTTGATCTTGAGAATTTTATTTAAATTTTGGATGTGTTGGAGGGAATGTAGGAAAAATAATGTCCAGCTTTTTCTAACTATTCACAAAAATACTGGATGTAGATGGGAAAGAAGGTAAAACATCATAAAACATAGAAAAACTTATTGCTTATCATGAATAAATATATTTATTTGTAAGTTGAGAAATGAAAGCAGAAGGTACACCTTTTATGATAAACATTTTGGCATCATGTATTCTTACTCTGGCTGTTTATTCTTGATTTACAACAATTCTGAATTAGAGGATGTACTGTATACACGGATCCTACCTAAAATGATAAAAGATCCCACCTAAAAGAATACAATCACTCATTAGTGATTCTATTTTAATCTAATTTTAGTTTAATTTAAATGTAAACTAAAAATGTATTGTTTTCCTGTATCACCAGGGCTCAATGAGGAGAGGAAATAGGTGAATATGAAACTGCATGCTTGTTGACTAATTAGCATTTTAAAATAATCAACATACCTCTGCAATGATCAAGTTTTCCATATGCTAGACTGTTTATGTACCTGATGATTTTTATATTATTGTGTGTGCCAGCAGAGGAGAGGAGACTTGGAGAAGATCTTTAGGCAATAAGAAAGTAAACATTACTAAAGGATTATCAAAACTGGTCAAACTCAAAGAAAAATAGAAGAGGCTTTGGGTACACATACACTAAATTTATCACCGAGAACAGGAATAGAATCGATTTACTAAAAAAACCAACCAACCAATCAACCAACCAGTAAAAAAACTCCTAACACATGTAACCAAAAAACCACATGCAACACTCCAAAACCCCCAAAATAAAGTCTTCATTTATAACCAAATCTGGAGTAACCTCCAGAGTTAAAAAAAACCAGAATAACCATGTGTCCTTCGAGTCTAAGTACTGATTTGAAAGAAGGGGCATGGAGGGGTGGAATTAGTTTTGTATAAAATAACACAGGAGGCCTCTGGAAGAATGCATGAAATTATACACAGTCTATAACTTGTACAGGAGGGTACTAATTTGCTTTTGGTTTTGATGTGGCCTTTTCTGTGGGATTTTTTTTCCACTTACTTGAAGAAATAATCTGGGAGGCAGCACAATGCAAAATATTCAACTGCATCTAAATAGCTACCTTATAGTGATTACTATTTTGCAAAAAGTCTGACCTTTTATGAAACCAGCACTATATGTGCGTGCACAGATAAATTAGGGCATCTGCAAGGAGAATTATCTCTCTCAACTTTTCACATATGATGCTATGCAGAATTTCATTTTTCCCTGTCCTTGTGAAACCACAGAAAAAGGCCATCAATACCTTGTAGGACATTCACAACGTTCTGAGTACCTCTGCCCTCCTAGCTCCTCTACAGTGTCAAGATTATTTACCATTCTTTAGTCTCTCTTAAAGCATGTCGAAAAACAGAGTAGAAAATTGTGCTTTACTGTTCATCAGGTTTTAGTGTTGTACTGGGGTTTCAAGGATAAATAAATTATATACTTACTCCCTGTCACATAGAAGCTGAGGTGCCATCGAACTAATGGGCATCTTCAGAAAATGACTGTCAATTAAATATGTTATTTTAGACAGTAATAGAAGTAATTATCTTTTGTGCCTAGAGAGAAAGAATTTTAGCACTGAGAGGCCATGATGGGTCCATAGAATCAGTCAATAAAGGAAATATTTTACAGTTACTTGACCTGATTACAAAGGATGGTATTAGAGCAAATGTTGTGTGGCAGGATGTAGCACAAAATAAGCCAACAGCATCAACAGGTTGAATGTTATTGAGAACAAAAAGGATGCTGGCAACTATAATTAAATTAATGGGATTTAGAGGAATAGCATGAACAGCTACTATAAGACCAGTTTTCCAGTATGACAAACGAAGCTATCATTTATAAAACAACTTGACTTAGGACATGTTACAGTGCCCTTAAAAAGTAGCCTTGAAAGGTAAGATTAAGCAAGAATTTGGATATAAGGAGTTTGATACTCATTGGCCATCCTTATCTCAAAGGACCTCATCCCAATCAGAGCCAGCACACAGACCATCCATCTATTCCAGGTGCAGAAATTCAGTATGTGCTGTAATTAACATTCGAGTTGATATAAGCATAAACAATTAAGTAAGCAAGAGACAAGTATATTGTAAGCAAGATCAATAAGTATACTTACTGCCACTAATCTCTTGGTGAGTGTTTGTGGAAGATACTATAGTTGTTTAATTCCTTACTGAATAAAATAATTAGGGAGCCTGAAAAGCATGGCCATGCCATCAGTTTAACCACAAAAATATTTGCCCCACCATACAGGATAACTAGTCCTGCATTTTGCCAGTTTTATAATCTAACTTCCTCAATTTGGTGGATGTAAATAGGCTTGTAATAGGGAAAGAAAGGGGAAAACAAAATGGCAAAGTATGACTGCAGTTTCTGAGTGGTGTCAAAGCAGAAGGAGAAAAGGCATATCAGCAGAATGGGCCCTCTTGGGGAAATACAGCCTGAGAACCATGTATTTCAGGATCAAGGAAAGTAACCATGTCAGTTAGAAGAGAGAACATGAAACTCTGATGGTGATGAAAGTAAAAAAATGCATGTTTCTTTCTCCTTCATGTTTTCACTTTATCTTACTCAGTTTTTGTAGTTTGGTTTGGTTTGGTTTAGTTTGGGGTGTGGCTGGAAGGGTTTTTTGGATTTTTTGTTTGTTTTCAAATTTAATTTTCGTGAATTTGCTTTTATGGGTGCATTTTACCTGGAGTCAACTGCAAGAGGTCATTTAAGAGTTGGTATAATCAGTCAGAAGTGACAGAGCAGTGAGACCCAGCAAACTCAGCCTTCTTGTAACATTTTGATAAATAAGAAAGGTGATCCCAATCCTGTGAAATCAGAGGGAGTTTGTGATATGTAGAAATCCATTACTTCAGCTCCATGACCCATCCACTTCCATTTTTCCTTCAAATACTGTATTTTCTAATACATTGTGGGGTTTAGTTCAAAGGCTTTTGAAGCATGTTTTGACAATCAAATGTTGCTTTATTTATCCTTAAGTTTTCAGAGGACTACATTTTGTAATCATGCTTTTTTCTGGGTCACAGAGTCACAACAACCTTAACACTGGTATATCAACCTCTCTCTTCAATTCAGCATGATAATTGAAGCTTTATCTCTTAATGTAGAAAGTTAGACAGGTGTCATCCGTGAGTTCATACAGTGGTGATTATGAACAACATCATCAGGAGAAAAAGGGTTATAGAGGACACGAGGGACATTTCTCCATATTTATTTCTTTATACATACGAGATACAAATCAGTTGGTACTGTATAACTAAGAAAAATCTGCATCTTTGACCTAGTAAATTGCCTTCCAAGGAACTAAATCTAAGATTTTCAGCAGACCTGGTCTGATACTGAACTTATTTTTGGTCATATGAACAGCAAACACAAGGTACTACTCTGATGCCTTGGACATAAAAACAATGTTTAAATGTCTTTTCCTGTTTTAATTTTTGAAAGATTAATGTGTCTTGCCAATTTAGGCTATGACTTGAGGTTGGAAGGCATGGTGGCATGGAAGCCACCAGGAAAAGTCTGGAATTTCATCAGACCCCATATCAGTAATATGTGTTGGAAAGCAATTTACTCTGGCTGTGGATTATAATTTCTTGCCTGGGTGGGTTTGAATCTACATCTATTTAAAGTCCCACTAGACAGCAGATGGAACCATCTTGTACCTCTCCTATTTTGCGAGGTTTTTATTTTGTCTTGTTCTTCACTATAGAAGAGTTTATTTGTGTTTCTGAAATGTCTTGAAGTTAGTGTCAGCAATATAAACTACTGAAGAAAAGAGAGCTTGAGCGAATATTCAAAGCGGTATTTCTTTTACTAAAGTTGGAATTCTAGCACCAGAAGTAGCAAAGATGAGATAGATATCAGTACGGGATATCCAGTGAAGAAATTTAAGATCTTGACGCTACCCACATTCATATTTTTCAGAGAAAATAGCATTGTTCCCAGTTTACAGGCAATATTTATAGGCTTTAGCATACCTAGATGCTAAACTGAATATAGGCAGCTGAAAGACATGACTGGAAAGGAGATAGATTATTTGTCATGACTACGACCCACCTGCAGGACAGAATTGTCTCTTTCTAGGAAAAGCAAACACCAGGAAGCAGTGTTGGAAGTTTTAAGGTACTGGCTGCAAGTGTTTATTGTGAGTTCAGCTGATGTTTCTCCGAGGGTAATCATGAAATAATTGTGTTCAGAGCACAACTGAACATATACTTGGATACCCATGTATACCGAAACTTGTTTTCATGTATACCCAAAAATCAGACCTGCCACAAAAGCTCTCCACTTCTAATGTCGTCTGAATGTGTTTTTTTGAGGGAAGATGGAAGACCTGAGCCTGTGCAATATCCATTTGTAGTCCATAAGCATGGAAAGCCCTTTTCAACTACTTAGGAGTAAGGCATGGTCTAAAGCCTATTGCTTATTTCTTTTTCTCCTTCAGAAGCTGACACACGTGACAAAGTAGGAATATCTGGAAGAGAACACCTGCCCTTTCTCACTCCAAAAATGCTCTCTGTTCATGCATAACATCGCATCATTTACTTACATTTACCCCCTGAACTGAGGCGCTGGACAGAGGTGTGTAATTTTCTAACTTTGTTTCCTTAGGCAGAATCTGTAGTTCAAATTTGAAACTGTTTTTTCCCTTCATATTATGAATGTAACCTCCTTCGTTTTTTCCTTCTTTTGAATTCTTTTCCAAATCCATTTCCATTGAAACTTGACAAAAGATTGCAGAATTCAATCTGAGTAGAGTTAATGAAAACAAATGAATGAGAAATATTCCCTTGGTTAAAGCAATAGCATGCACTGAAACATTATTAAGAAAGATAATAGCCTCATAAAGCAGAGACGCTACTAATAATCTAACTTAAAGAAAATAAGTCTATCAGCTGTGACACACTATCAGACATCAGAGAATGTGGCCACAGTTAGGAAGTGAGGTTTCATTCATTCCTCCAAGTATAGAACTACTAGTTTCCCTAACATAAAATCTGATACCAACCATGATACCAACTGTTATATTCATAAATACCATGACTTAAAAAAAAAACCCCAAAATGCAAAAAAACACTCCTCTGTTCCTTTCAGCTCCCTTAGGTCATAATTGTGATCAAAAAGCACCCAGACCTGCCACTTTTATTTCCACAGGCATGGAAGTAAATGAAGCAGCAGGACTTAGGTTTCATGAAAAGTGTGAAAGGTGAAAAAATTGTGCTGACAGCAGTATATTGGAACTGAAAAATCTGTAGTCAGCTGTAAAACACTGTAATGTCAATTACAGTTTGAAGAGGATCTTTTCTTGGCTGAGAAATTAAGAAACCTGCCTAATCAGTGCTACCTTGCATGTACTTTCAGGAGTGTACTTAGTATCATAAAGAAGTGAGAGGAGATGGTTCTTTGAAGTCTACATATGTGATTGCATTTGGGAAAGATGACTAATTCTTCAGAGCTGCCATCTTGAATTTTCTGGGGAGAGGAGTGAAGGAGTCTGCTTCCTCACCAGCCAGAACATCCTTAACAACCTGAGCTATGTCCACAAAACACTGTTATTGCACCAAGGAATTTCCACATCTGGGAATTTCATCTTTATCCCTCAGTATATACATCATCCTAGGACTTGAGGAATGCAAGTATCATTCCTGTTTCCAAGAACAGTAAAAAGAAGAATCCATGGAACTACAGGGCAGTATGCCACACCTCAGTAAATAGGAAGGTGATGTGACAAATAATCCCAGTGGTCACCACACTGACAGTGATCAAACATTTTGCCCTCCCCAAAAAGAAGGCCAGAAGTCCTGTGGACTTCTTTAGGAAGAGCATTGTCTGCAGATCAAGGGACTTTATTCTTGTTCTCTGCCACGTCTCTGCTACCGCCTGCCAGGGGCTATGTACAAATCGCAAATGGACAGTAGTGCTAGGAATGCATCTTGAGCTGTTTTATTTTCCAGCATCAGTCTCACATGGTTATGACAATAGGAAGATGCCAGCAGCTCACCTCCCAGGCAGCAGACCGAGAACTTAATGATACAGCTTAGTTTAAAAGGTTTTTGGCCAGTCACACACAGCAAAAGCATATTGACAGTAGCTCCATCCAACCGCTATAAGCACACGTACCTTTGGTTATAAAAATGATTGCTTATTTCAAATACAATACCTGCTTGTAAGCCTTAAAACACAATGCACAGAGCTACATTATTAAGCTTAGAACTTCCTAATATCTTGGTAGATATACTTTTCTGCAGCTTAGAGAGTTATTCTAGACAAGCATTAATACACAGACCGTTGTTTTATTTGTCTTTACTTTTTTTACTTACTTCTTGCATAATTTTTCTGCTGACCAATCTTATGGCTACTGGTTAGGTCTAATCACAGTTCTGCTGTCTCTGAGGCCTGCCTTTTGCAGCTTTCCCAAAACCCCCTGATTTTATGGATTCCCACATCTGCCACATCCATCCATGGGCTGTATTAAGATCTGTGCTTCCCAGAGTAAAACAGGCATACTGAAGTGTGACCAGCAGAGGATCACAATGTTGAAGGGACTGGAGCATTTGTCACGTGGGAAGGAGGGCAGGGGGTAGGAGGTGGGAGGCTAAGAGCACTGAGAGAGTTAATCTGAAGAAGAATGGGCTCAGAGAGATCATAAAAATATATAATTATTATATTGGGCAAACCAGACTCTTTTCAGTGGTGTCTAGTGATAAGAGGAGAGCACAAACTGAAAAAAAAATCCAGAATTCCAGTTAAACATTAAACCTTCCATTTTTATTGTAATGGCAGTGTCAAACTCAGGCAAAGTTTTCCCAGAGCTGAGGAACCCTCATCCTTGGATATACTCAAACTTTCCTGGACATGTCCCTCCCCAGGCAACCTGCTGTAGCTTACCCTGCTCTGAAAAGGAGCAGGAGGGGGCTGTCTCTTGAGGTAAGATACAACACTGTGGTGCTGTAAATCTGTGACACATGTGTGTGTCTTCATGTGTGTTTCTACGAGTACACATATTCTCATAAGAATTGCAACCTTATAGGAAAAGTCAATAGTTGTGAAGGGCAAAACAGATTCTGGCTGAAATGCTATATATCAAACCAGCCCTGGGACTGGCAATGGAGTAAGCTGGAACTTTTAAGTTTAGTTGAAAGGAATCATAAAACGCTGAAACATAAAAGGTTAAGGGCAGCTGCCTTTGAAGAGTTTAGTGCACTGCCTGCTGGTGTGGTTTAAGCAAATCAGAAGCAAAGGTGTTTCCTTATCTGGAATGTTAATGAGGGAGAGAGAATCTGAGCGCTTTCCTAAGCAGAATTGTGGCCTGCATGATAATTTGTCAGTCTCTGACAGTATTATGCTGCTTCAAAAGATGCTGTGACACCCTTGAACTCAAAATTATGGGAGGATGACAATTCAGTCACAGAAGAAGCCAGTGGGCTTTCAACCAACTTTAAATAGTTATGAGACAATGTGAGCTTCAATTCTACAGTCATCACAGGTATAGTGTTTTGGGTTTGTTTTTTTTTTTTTGGAAAATGGGATCATAAGTTGTCAGCAACAGTATATAAGAGTTTTTTGAGTGAAAGCCAGTTACTATGGATGTTTGGAACAGTTGATTTAATTTTTTTTTAATGAAAATATCAAAGAGACTGCAACAAAAAAAAATTTCGAAGTCTACTACCATGCCTGGTTTTCCTGCAACACAGGGATGCTAGACAGCTGTGAAACAAAAACAAAGTTCCCATAGGTCTAAAAAATTTTTGTTTTAAATCTTCTTTATAATCCTTAACCTTTAGCTTGTAAGCAGCTAAGATGCCCACTATGACTGCAAGAGCTAAAGCACGAGACAGATAAATGAATAATAGTTTCGTAGTTGCCGACAAATACTTGGCCCACAGATCATATTCAGCTTTGGATTTTGAAGGGAAACTAGGAAAATGTGATTGGTGCTTTTGTCTTCAAATATTTTGATCCCTTATTTGGAAGACCTTGATTTCAGGTGGTGTTAGATTTTAATTATACTGGAGAATGTGTACTTCTTGCTACTGTCACTTGAAGCCATGGAATGAGACATAAATCTACTTGGCCCATTTGGTTGGAACCCAACTGAAAAAAGAGTTGTCTCTACTCTAGAACTGACTTTGTTGCTAGAAAAAATGTGGGCAAGGCAACCATGTTTTTTTCCTAAAAGTGTTAAAGGTCATTTAAGACAAACAAGTTAATGTCAGTGACACACTGAGAATAAGACAATTAAAGTCAAATGGAGTCACCACTGAGCACTCTGTTAAATTTAGTTTAATCTGTAAATCTAGAAAGCATTTTGGTAGAGTTCTCCCAAAATGATCATGAACAGCCATTAACGCATCACTAAATATAAGCATAAGAAGATTAGTCTGGTTTTGAATATCCTAATCTTTCCAAATCCACACTGCAAACAAAGAGCAGGAATGGGAATTTTCATTTTGTTTGCATAGCATCAAAATTAAAGTGCATGTATGCGGAACTTTTGCTTGAACAGATCTTAGAAAGGGGAGGATGCAGTGCCAAATTTGTGCACTGGTCTAAAAGATTTTTTTCAGGAGGTGGCTTAAATTAAAAACATTATAAAACAATATGGAATGAACATAATGGAAGTGGAATGATGTTGACAAGCTTTCTCTCCTTTTCACATCACTATTATCTAGGACAAATATGACATCTTTTTTTAATTACTTGTCTCATAGGTATGTATCATCACTACTTCTAGCAACCAACAGGGAAAAAAATATCAAAACTGCTTGAAAAAACTAATGAAAGCCTTGCTGCTAGCTCAAAGGACTTTATATAAGCATTACAGCTACAGTGCACACTGTGAAAAGAGCTCATGGTTTCTAAAGAATAAGGTCACCCATGAAGACTTATCTCTATTTAGAAACAGTTTCATGAGGACAGTCAGGAAATACGAAAGCTATGTTTATCCTAGCACATCCTGAATATTCTCTATAAACAGAAATATCTCTTATTCACTGTTTCTTACCAAAGTAGAAGGTATATTGATTGATGTTAAGATACATTACTAGTATCTTCGCCTACTGTGGTATCATGTTAAGTTGAATGTTGATTGATAAGTTGGACATGTTTGATGCCTTCTGACTGCATTTGTCTGTTGAGGTCCTTCAGCTCAGGTTAGAGGTGATTTCTTGATGACCGATTGGTTCTACTTTTTAAGTCTCATGTGTTTGCAACATTTGGAAGTCTTTCATGGAAAATGTCTTGAAATAGGTCCAGTCATGAGTAAGTAATGTAAACTGTTGTACTGTTTTCTTTTTTTTTTTTCACAAGTATTATCCTTAAAAATTTAGTATCTGCAATACTCAATCATCATTGCAGAAAATGGTACATGCTTTCTGTTAAAACATACGTATTCTGATTTGGAGTACAGTTTAAGAGCATTGGACTTTTTAAAAATCGTTTCTACATTATAGATTAGCAGTGCTGTGCTGAAACAATAAAATAGGAAATACTTCTGTTTTGCTTAATATTTTCATACTATTACTTCAGTTCCTCACAGGTGCTATTTGTAGCACGGTAATTTCTCTTCTGATATATCTACACCTCATTTCTTCTTTAACAAACTGATGGGACTCAAGCATGCTTTTCCAGTCTAGTTAGCTTTGTTGTACAGTTAAAGAAAGTTGTAATGTGTACATTCGATTGGTAGCTGTGTCTGGTTTTGTTTATGAAAAGTAATACATGTGATGTGCTTACAAACTAAAGCAAGTTACTGAATAAATTTCTCTTAAAATTGACTATCAATGAAGTTTTCATTGAGAAGGTTTCTAGGGTCTTATTATGGTATATCTGGAACTTATTACATAACTGTGAAAAAAGAGTAAGATAAAGATAAATTAAGTAAAATATAGATATTAAATAAAGAAAAGTAAAATGAGATGGAGAGAGGTGGGAAAGAAGGAAGGCAGGAAGGAAGGTAGGCAGGAAGGAAGGCAGGAAGGCAGGAAGGAAGGCAGGAAGGTAGAAAGGAAAGAAGGAGGGCAGGAAGTAAGGCAGGAAGGAAGGCAGGAAGGTAGGAAGGCAGGAAGGCAGGAAGGCAGGAAGGAGGGCAGGAAGGAAGGCAGGAAGGTAGGAAGGAAGGTAGGAAGGAAGAAAGGAAGGCAGGAAGGCAGGAAGGAGGGCAGGAAGGAAGGCAGGAAGGCAGGAAGGAAGGCAGGAAGGAAGGAAGGAAAAGAAAAAAAGGAGAGAAAAGGAAAGAATGATAAAAAATCCAGACAAGTGAAAAGGAAAAAAAGAACAGAAGAAAATGTGAGAGAGGGACTGGAATTTATTGAATTCTATGCCGGAGCAGACAAAAGAGTTGAAAACTTATGGGTAAGAATTGAGGGACAGGTTAATATGGGTGACTCTTGTGGATGTTTACTACAGGCCGTCTGCAGTAAGAAGGAGAAAGTTTATGAGGTCTCCTGTGAATAGCTGGTAGTAACCTCAGAGTCACAGGCCCTGTTTCTCCTGGAAGACTTCAACTTTCCTGACATTTTTTGGAAGGACAACACGGCTCAGCACACAAAGTCCAGGAAGTTCCCGCAGACCTCTGATGATAGAAGTGGTGGAAGAGCCAACAAGGAAATGTGTGTTGCTGGACCTTGCACTAACAAACCAGGAGGGACTGGTTGAAGATCTGAAGGTCTGGGGGGGAGCCTTCGCTGTAGTGGCCATGACATGGTGGAACTCAGGATCCTGCATGGAAACAAAAAAAGCAACAAGCAGGACTAGATCCCTAAACTTCTGGAGAGCTAACTGTGGCCTCTTCAAAGACTTACACAGAGGAATCCCCTGGGATAGGGATTTAGAAAAGAAAGTGGTCCAAGGCAGCTGGTCAGTATTCAAGTATCACTTCCTCCAAGCTCCAGACCAGTTTATCCCCAGGAATAAGAAATCAGGCAAAAGGACCAGGAGACCTGTACAGGTGAGAAGGGAATTCCAGTAAGTCTCAAACAAATAAAGAAATTTATGGAATGTGAGAAAAGGGACAGGCTACATGGGACTGTAGGAACATCCTCAAAATATACAGGGATTTGACAGGGTCATCCCTGTCAAGGCCCACTTGGAATGAATCTAGCAAAGGATGTCAAGGAGACCAAGCATGGCTTCTACAAGTAGTTCTTCTACATCAAACAGAAGAATAGGGGAAATGTGGGACCACTCCTGAATCTGTGGGTGTTCTGGTGATGGAAGATACAGAGAAGACAGAATGACTGAATACCTTCTTTGCCTCTGTCTTCATGATGAGGCTGGCCATCATGAACTAAGAGAATTAAGAGAATAAGGCTGGAGAAAGGAAAATTTCCCCTTGGTCATAAAGTTCAGTTAGAAATCAGCTAGACAGACTCAACACCCTTATATCCATGGGCCATGATGCTGAGCGTGTTAAAGGAGCTGGTATATATTGTTACTAAGCCACTGTCCATCGTCTTTGGAAAATAATGGCAAACAGGAGAGGTGCCTGATGACTGGAGGAAAGCCAGCGTTATGCCCATCTTCAAAAAGGGAAAGAAGGAGGACCCTATGAATAGGCTTTAGAATTGCACTTCTGGCTACACTGGGGCAAAATGTGAGCTGACCTTCCTGAGGGGTTTTGTTTGTTTGGTTTGGTTGTTTGGTTTATTGTTTGCATTTTTATTGCTTGTTTGATGTATTGTAATCTCCTGGGCTCAAGTACTTTAAAAGACTGCTTTTAAAAGGCATAGAAGCATTCTCATTACAAGGTTGAGTACAACTGAACAGTTCCAATACCGAATATGATTTCATATGGAGAGTACCTTAATTTCATCTGTAATTCTTTGGGATAGTGCTAAAATTCTCAGGAAATATCCAGTCTACTTTGTTGCTCATTTAGAGCTGATGTTCTAAGGGTAGAGATTTGTAATCAGTGAAGATTTTTCAGATCATAGAAACTACACACATCTTAGAAGAGAACAGTTCACATGAGAAAAACGAATTAGTGCCTACTCACTTGTGCTTGTGACAAAGAGCCAGAACTGACTACTATGATTGGGACACACACAGGTCAGCTGTGAAACCATTGATAAGAAAATAATGCCTTTTTTTTTTTTCAATGGGGTTATAACATATATTGAAAATACCCAGGATAATGTTATTATGAAAAGAACAAAAATCCTGTGGGGAAAGACTGTGTTATTTATTTGTTATTTATTTTAAATTAACCATTTATATCTTCAGCACCTATGCAGTTGTTTTCACTAATTGTTTCAACTAGATCTCAGTCAGTTAATCTCAGTATTATTAAATCCATTTTCAGAATAAGCTTGCATTTCTCCTTGTTGCAATGAGAATAGCAAAGCGTAGAATCCTTTGGCTTAAGAGAAGACAAAAAAATCAAAATGCTTTCTTTGGAGGAAGGAAATTTTAAAATGGGTACTTTCTGGGGTTCTGAGTCAAACAGTGTTTTGAGATTTGAGGACCAATAAATATCGGTTAACTGAGGACATATAGGAAGACAAGGCACATCATATTGAAGCCAGGTGAGAGGAAGTCACTTAACAGATAAGTTTTGTGTCATTGAATATTTATCTTAGTAAAGAACCTGATACTCCTAACTTCAGACATGGAGTTCATGGGGTTTAAAAAGAGTCATGTGGGTGAGTGGTTTTGTTTGAGTTTATAGCATTTCTAAGTGTGCATCCAAATGATCAACAAAAGGCTGGAATTCAGACTTGGTACTTTCAGAAGATGAAAGTGTATTCTAGTAAGAATTACAAATAGATGAGAAAGTAAGGTAAAACACACTGAGCCAAGTTTATTCCTAGGAGAGGGTTAATCAAGAATTTGTATGCATGTACTGTACATCTACCCTTTCTTTTATATTTTTCTTCTTTCTCTCCTTATGTCTCCTTTTCTAAAAAGAGAAAATCTATGCAGCTGGTGAACTTACCATTTATGAACTCCTAAGATGAAAGAGAGCCAAGAAAAGTCTACATATGCATATGTATATATTAGTGAAGAATGCCAGGCATCAGATAACCAAAAACAAGATAGAAGACTAAAGCCTAAATTCAGTATGGTAGGCATGAGCAGCCGTGGAACTGACAGATCCTGTGTGTCTGAGGGGACATGTGAAAGAATGAACTTGCAGCCCTTGATTTTAATAGTTTATCGGTGGAGGAGAAGGACATGGTAGGAGTGGGCAAAAGATTATATGAATAATCAGATGTACCTACCTCTTTCTCAGCAAATCAGTTAACAGTTTTTCTAGGAGGCTGGTGAGTCCTTTGGAGGGAGGGAGAAAGGAAGGAAGGGAGAAACAAAAAGAAAGAAGAGGGAAGGGAGTGAGGGAGGCAGGTAAGCAGGCAAGAAGCGAGGGAGGGAGGGAGGGAGGGAGGGAGGGACAGAGGGAGGGACGGAGGGAGTTAAAAATAACCAAAATATTTTTTTTAGCTTTTTTAAGAGGAACTGGTGTCAAGACAAAGAATTCAAACTAAAACTCCCTCGTTTTTATAGAACGTGTGCTTGATACAACTTCAGAACTTTCAGAGAGTAGTCTGAACTGAGAGATCTCTCAAGAGCTCTAATACTGCAACTTTGTTTCCACACTATGACACAGGATGGATGTGCAGTGTGCTTACCAGATACACGGTTTGGCAAGGATCAGAATTCAAGTGGATTCACCCCATCTAATCTATCAAGAAGTCATTCAAAGCCCTTTTTGTTTCTGAGAGAGGACTCAAGAATTCTGAAGGCTGCGTTTCTCATGGCAACTAACAAAATACAACACTATTCAACTAATCTGGAATATAATAAACAAAATCGAAGTATTAGCAATCTCTCCAATTTAATATGCAAGGATGTCCACAAAAGCAAAGCATCTATGTGCAAAGAAAAAGCTCATATTAGCAATGAGATCAGCCTTTTATATATCTAATGTAATTACAATTATTTCAATTACGCATCCCGTGATTGCCTTTTTCCTATATAAGCTAAATCTAGCCAGTGATTTATATAAAGTAATTCTCAACTTCAGTAACTGAAAGGTAAGGAGATATTGCCCTAAGCAGCAGATTCAATCTTCTAGAAGTTGTTAATTGTCTTGCCAATGGTATTTTGTGGTCACAAGCATCCTCTATGAGCCTAAACCTGCAGTGTCAGAGCTGGGAGAGTTTAGCTTAGGTTGAAAACATGCTGACATGAAAAGTTAGACATTCTAGCAGGCAGGAGTGGACTATGGTTTTAGCTGCAAAGCTAGCTACTTGGCCTCTGTGTGGCTAGCTGTCGATAGATCTGAAATTCAATTTGGACATGTGACAATAAGGAGCTACTGCATTGTCAGGTAATGGGGAAATGCGAGCAGATAAAGAAATGTTACCCTTGATCATGTAATGGTGTGACCAGTCTTCTTCAATGCAAAGCCCTCCTTTAGAACAACCTGTTCAAGTTTCTTTTGAAGTAACTGAGAAGTGGCCACGTTAAAAAAAATATCATTAAAAAGTTAAAGCTAAGAGAGTGTTCAGAATGCTTTTCTTTGTCAACTCTCGTAATAAATTATGGCTTCCCAACTGAGATAAGCATCTCATATTGTGAGACTTCATCCTAATCAAATGATTTGTAGAACTGTATGATGAAGAAACCTTTGAAAGACTTTGTCAGCCACAATTTTTTAGACATTGTTTGCACTAGCAACAGAACCATGTCTCCTTTCTCTTTTTTCATATGCCCTACATTTGCATATTTTATTTTACTCACTTGACTACCTGACAAGAAATCATGTGGACAAAAACATCCAAATCTGATTATGAAAAGGTCATGAAATCAGAGAGTCATAAAAGTGCCCAGGTTGGAAGTGACTCAAAAGTTCATGTAGTCCAACCTTTTGTGGGACAGCAGGGCTCTTATTAAACTAGCCAGCACCATGCCCAATTGCATTTGGAAAATCTCAAGAGATAGGGACACTGAGATGCCCCTGGACATCTTGTTCAAGTGAAGGATTGTTCTCCCTGTAAAAAAATTCTTTCTTATGTTTAATCATTTTTGTGGCCTTCCTTTGCACCCTTTTCTTCTGTCCATGCTTTTCTTGAATTGTGGGGACTAGGACTGGAAATTATATTCCAGGTGTGGTCTGATAAGCACTGGGAAGATTGGGATAATCCCATTTTCTACCTGTGCTAATAATGTCCCTAGGGATGCAGATCAGGATCAGTCCTGTCTTTGTTGCTGCAGTAGCACACTGATCTGTGTTTATTTAGGTTGTCTACAAGGATTTCCCAGAAAGGCTGCTCCCCAAGCCCACAGTCCTAGCCCACAGTCCTGAGCTCTTTGGTTATGTCATCCCAGGTACAGGCTTCTCACTTGTGTGTGTTAAACTTCAGACTGTTCTTGATAGCTCACTCTTCTGTCTGGCTTTCTCTGCAAGATTGGCTCTCCCGAGTGATGTGTCCACTTCACCACGCAGTCTGGTGAGGGTGCTTCCAATCCAATCCAGGGCAAAAGCTGAGTGACATGGGGACCATCTCTGGGAATGCCAGTTGTTACAGACTGCCAGCCTGAGTAAAAAACACTGATCACCCCCCACTGAGCGCAACCTGTTAGCAGTTTCCTACCCATCTTGCAGACTCCCATCCATTCTGTATACTGACAGATTGGACTTAAAGTCTCTGGAGGATTCCTTTTACTTTATTCTCAAGTGTGAAAATCATCGTACAGAGTAGCTTTGCCCTCCTTAGTGGAAACCATTTTAACACTAATATTTTAATGGGGATTTAAATATTTGTTGTCGGTTATGCAGGCTATTCAAAGAACCAAACCCTGAAACTTTGGTTCCTACTTGTAAGTTTATACCATTTAGTTTGATTTAAACCAAAATACTCTTGTGGGTATGTGTCATATATAGTATGTAGCATGCATTTTGTTTTATGTGTGTCAGCTTTTTTTCCTTTTTATGCAGATGTCGCTTCTACAAGCTGCTAATACTTAGGAGTCTGTAGATCTTGCCCTTTCATCCTCTGGAGGATTTCTGATACATTTTCTGGTTCAGTTCCCTGAAATTCCTTTTTAAAACAAAACCTAGCTAAAATATTAATAAAGTAAATGAAGCTGGGATTGTAAAACGTATCTCTGCGAGTGGATGTTTCTGCCTGTGGCTTGTTGACTGTTCTGTGCAGCCAAAGTCAGGTCGAAGAACTGTGCTGGATGCTTCTGCATCTACATCAGAGTTCACTGTCTCTCTCAAATGCCAGCTGAAAATAATATAGAGCACTTTTCTCTCATGGGTTTAAGCAACATTTTTGGTCATTAGAGAACAGTTCTAGTGAGTAGACTTGTTAATGAACATCTTGCTAAATAAACAATTTATAGGTTTATTTGTTTGGGCTGCAGTCTAAACCACTTGTGTTTAAACACTGAGGGACAACATTCAAAATTACTTCTAATTGGATAGACCATCTCATTGGACATTTTGTTTGCCTTTGTCAACATATGCTTACTTCCACAGCCTCGTTTGCTTCACCTATCAGGAAAAAGCCATGCTCATTTTCATTAGTAAAATCCATTTTAAGGTCTACAGGAAGACCTTAAATTTCCTTTTAAATTGTTTTTAAAATTAGTTTTTTATTTTGTTAGTCAGGTTGCATTGTGTCAAAAACCATGTTGGAGTCAATAGCACCTAATTTGACCTTGATAATATTGACACAATCACTCTATGTCTCCGTTCAGTATGACATCATTAACCCTCTGAAACTAATAAATATTTTTAAGAAGACAATAGGCATTTTTAACTAATTACTTTTGAATAAATTCTTACAGTGTTTTTTATTTCTTAGTAGCTTTATTTATAGACAAAGGGAATGTAAGCAGCAATTTAATTCATTTAACATATGAAAATCAGAGGAGAAACACCAGAAATCAGATATAGTGTTATGCATATACTTCTAGAAACTTTGGCCAATGCATTTGACTCCCAGCTACAGTAAAGTAAAAGAGGTCAAGTGTAAATTTGCATAAAGTAATGCATAAAATACTGGCTACTTTGGTGTACAAAAATAATGGGAGAATACAGTGAAGCTTTTTAATTGCACCTGTATTATTTAGGTCATTAACTTCCCACGTCATACACACTATTTTGAAAGTTTACCCTTGCTATCCTGCAGTTGTCCTCCTGGGATTGTCAAGTACTTGAGTACAATGCTGATCTATAATTTAATATTTTAGAAAGTGAGAAAAAACAGAACTAGATTTCTTTAGGAATTTGGACATTTTCTTTGCAATAGAACCACACTGATGGAGGAAATTATAATGATAAGTAAATAAAATTTAATTTTTGCTCTACACACTTGCTAAGAAATACATTAGTGAGATCATTAAAATCATTATTGTAAGCACTTCATCCCTTCATCCTTGCTGGAATTTCTTCATTCTTGCATTTTAGATCCATAAAGTTGTTTCCAAACTGTTACCTTATAGTAATTTAAACTCAGAGAGACACAGTGTGAAGTGATGTTATAAAGCTGAACAATCTTGGAAGAGGATACCATGAACCTGACAGGCAGGCATTATTTTCTTGACACAACAGTAGAGTGAAGTTGATAGCAAAGGAAAGTAATGAAGAGTTATTGAAAGTTCTGTATAAACTGGGGCAGAACCATGATCTGAGGTCACCTCTGAAATGGAGAGTAGGAATTTGGTGATGGCTCTGTTTAATATCACATGCTATTAATGGACTTATTAAGCAGACAAATGAAGCAACTAGAGTGCTTATTTATGCTACAGACTTAGATATGGGCCAGCCATGGGTAAGGCTTGATGTGGGCCAGACGCGATGACAGAATACAGGAAAGATGTTATGACAGAGCTTCAAGGTGAAACCTAGGACATTCTAAGTGTTAGAGAGAAAGAAGCATGGGGAGAAAACAGTGAATAGTGTATTGGTGTGCATCTGCACACTCGTTTCTCTCTCAAGCTAGGTAACCGCTCCTGACCTGCTGCCTCTATGCTTTTCATCCCCTGTAAAATTCGACATTTGAAAAATACAGGTAAGTCTTCACTGGACAGTCTTTTTAAAAGTACACTGGAAGATAACCACTGAGGTAGCTCCATCTTTCTCATATGGAGCTCTACAAAAACAACTGCTTTTTAATATTGTCAAGGGAAAATATTAATTTTAAGTTGTGATGTGTCTGTGTAATGTTTTAATATTTACTGTGGCTGAAGCGTCACTTGGCCAATATTTACTCTCTATCATAGTGGTGCACATCAAGGGGAAACAAAGATCGCAGATCAGTCAAGGTGACACAGAATATAGCACAATGTGTCCCAACTGTTCATGCAAACATTCTCTATGATCTGACATCCATGCTTAAGTCTTTTCTGTAATCCAAATATGCTCTGAAAAAGACATCTGCTGCCTTTGAGCACTTTGATGGCTTGTATCCAGCTTTCATTTGGCATTTCTGTAGTGGTAACTTGCTTTCTCTATATTGGTGGTAAAGCACTGCTTATCAAAGATTTTCTAAAAGTGACGCCAAGTGACTTCTAATTCACATGTTCATTCATCTCTTTCTTATAGATACACTGATGAAGTTGAGCAGAGCCAAACACAACCCTATATTTTCCTTTCTTTTACAGGTTTATGTTTTTTGGGCTACCTGTGTTCAATATGCATTACAAGTCCTGAGAAATAAGCAGCCTACTTGTAAAATACTAGTAAAGACGTGGTTTATAATATTAGAAAGTTTGGTTCAACATGAAATTTGAATCCTCTGTTAGAGGAAACAAGCCAAATTCCTCTTTGTGTTCAATTATTTAAAAACAAGTATTAGCACCTCCTGTACTTTCTCATGTATTGACATATTGATGAATGATTTTATTTGTCTCTGTATTCATCTCTGTAAAAGACTGGAATGATGTTACTAATCACTAATTGTTTATTAGAAAACCAGCATTTTTCTTAAAAAATTTCAAGAGTGTACAGTTGCAGGTTCCTTTCTGCTTCTGATTTTTTGGCCAATAGAATTGCTGAAACCATTACTACTGCATAA
>JAWWEY010000130.1:45318311-45335613 GCA_035582745.1 Loriotus luctuosus
TTAGTCATAATTGGGCTTCATCCTCTTTCCTCTCTCACACCATTTGGTGGGCAGTAGTGCAAAGCACTGAAATGAGCCCTGTAAGTTAGCCATTACAGCAAGCCTGAAGACGGTCCTTGTTTTTTATAGGGTAGGTATACACAGGAGATTGTGATGATTTTCCCCATATGCTGCAGAACATGAAACATTTCTTCTGATATGTAGCAGAACATGTAACATTTCTTCTTCTACAGGTAATTCCTTCTTGTTAAAAGAATAAGTTCTTACAGGTTACTGCCCTCTGCTTGTACTTAGGGGATGTTTGACCACAATGACTTGTCTTGCAATGGTTATCCTAAAGACCTGCACAGAACAGAATGATTCACATCACAGTTAAACTTAGAAGCTACTTTCAGGTGGCTTCTTATGCAGCTGTAATTGTACTATATTTATTTTCTTTTGTGCAAAAAGGAGAAACCCCCACATGCTTTTTGTCTATAGTGCTCTCAGACATTTTTCATATGTACTGCAATAAATCTGCTTCCAATCAATAAAAAATGCTTTTTTTTCTTTAATCTGCTTCTTTTTAAACACAGATTTTCTTCTACCACATGGAGAAATGACATCACATATTTTCTTCTGGAGCATGTATGTAATGCTTTTATGAAATCTGTCACAGAGTGTGTTGGTGGTATATCTGCATAAGCAAAACAACATGGCTTAGTTGTGTTGCTTATGCAGATAAACGACAATCAGACATGAATTTCCTAAGCACAATGGGTACAGTGAGTGAATTGGAATTCCTCTTCTAGGATTTTTGTTGTAAGACACACTCACACACACCACACTCACAGGAACCAGCCACTGCCCCACAGACCAGCACAGCCCAGTCCAGCATGACACGCCCAGGATGCTCGAACAGCTGGACAGGTGACCTCCGCACACTAGAGCTGCAATGCAGGCTTTGCCTTAGTACAGTGTTGGACACTTGTTGACATGGGTCCCTAACTGAGGAAATGCTGGTTTTGCTGTTATGTTGTATGTCAGGTATCCAGCATGCACTGAGGACATGGCTCGGGGCCAGTCTCTGTGATTCCTCACCTGCAGCCAGTTGGCAGCTGTCACCAGGGCTTTTGTCATCTGCTGTTCTCCTGTTCCAGATAACTTACACAACTGCGAAGCTTGCATTGGTTATATGACAATCTTTTTTGTGTTGCTTCATTATTTTTCAGCTCATATTTCAATGATCAAATCAGTTATAAACGGGCAAATTTTGTCGAAGTCTCCTCTGCGTGAGCCCTCAGGTAGGCTTTGCCCCAGCAGCTGCAGTGTTTTCTTATGTTGTGTAAAAGCTTGCTCTGAGCTTAACTTTCTTGGTGACAAGCTGTCAATCATGGCACTCTGCTGTTGTAATTGGGTGTCAAATTTTATTTGTTCATTTTCAATAAACTGATCCCTGCATTCAATTTCTATCATCACGGTTTCTTAAATATGCAAATATGTAGATACACGGATATTCAATATGTTTCATATATCATCTTTATTAAAAGTATTTGATCCATTGAATACTTTTTGCATACAGGCAAAACCATATTTGCTATACTCTTACTCAATACAATAATTATTTTGAGTAATTTGATTATTATTTAGACCAATGTTCTCATACAGATTCATAAACCACATTCATGAGCCCAAAACACGTGAATTACTAAAAAAAGAAATGGAGGATGGGAGCATTTCCAGTCTTACCTAATTTCAGAACTTGAAAATTATAACAGGGCAGACCTGGCCACTTCCATTCAGTGAATGTGTATGAAATATGAACAGACATTTCTCAGCTTGGAGGAAGAATGTGATCATAACTGCAACCAAAAAAGACCACTTGAGATGTGTAATCTGACCTTTATAATGTGCCATATTAATTTTTGCTATTATATTAATCAGAAAATGCTTTCTTTTTTTTTAATAGTAAATTAAGTGTTTTGTTAATGAATTATTCATCATAAATGTATTTAGTTACTTCCAGTAATGGTGTAATAAGAGTCTGGGGCTTTGAGCAGGGAGAGGGTGGGACAAGATAGTATATTTAACTTTATTTAATAGCCTATACAATATATCACCAGTAAACTCATAAATACCAAATGCACTGCTGTTTGCCTTCACCTATGTTTTATTAATTGCTATACTTTCAGTAACCTTATAAATGTTTCACTGTATCTGAAATATACATTCATTATGCAATAAATGATTGAAGCTCAGTAATAGGTTTTCCTTTAAGCATAATTTATGATTCGCCTTGGCAGGGTAATACCTCGAAACTGTTTGCTGCTTCTGCCAAAGAGTACATAAATCTTTACCAAAAAAAAAAAGAATAAAAGAAAAGCAAGCTTATGGTTAAACCATGGAACTATAGTTTATCCAATGGGAATTATGCCTAAGTTCAGAAAAGTAAGTCTCAAAATTTTGTAGCACATATTTTGTACAATTGTTTCAAAGCATCATTGATTTTACAGGTTTCCTGAACAAGTCCTTTTTCCAAATCTCTCGCAGAAAAATTGTAAGTATAGAGCTAAGTATTCCAAGTATGCAGTGTGTTCCACTTGAAAATCTTGTTGACAGCTGAAGCAGGAGGAAATGTGTGTATATAGCTAGTAGGGAATATGATTGAAACATGTCATCAAAGTGGTCTGCGCTACAGTGAGAATAAAAATACAGAGTTTTGACAGGCAGTTTTCCTCTTGAACATAATGTTCATGAATTCAATCAGAAGGATTTCAGCTCACTACAGATTTAACTAACTTCTTAGAAAATGATGGAATAATAGCCAGAAAGATAATTATAAGAGGTAACATAATGAAGAAAAGAAGAAGTGGAAGAGAAAGGCCAAAAGGGAAGGAAAGAATAAAATTTTATACATTTAAATTTTAAAGTACATTGAAGAAAAACCTAAATTAAGCAACCCTGGAAACTAAGATGAAAAACCACTTCATTTAGTGTCCATTCAAAATATTTTAGCTGGAAGAATTCCATATGGGATTTTAAACTGATTTGAGTAATGAGAATGATGCAGAACAGACTAAGAAACAGACCATACCTGCTTATGTTAGAAAGTTTAGGGCTGACTTTCTGTGTGTTGTTCAATATCTCTGCATGCTCAAAAGGAGTTTTTGGATGATGCTTTGTGCTCTCAGGCTTGTTCGTGCCATTTGCTTACACCACAGTGCTTGACACCTGGACTACCATGTTACTGATGACAGCAGTAACTTAGCAGACAACATTTAGTGAGATGACATCCACTTCCACAGAAGATGCAGACGTTCTTAGGCTTCTCAAGGCCTGCACCATGTCCTTGATTTACCTTATGACATGGGAGACATTCTCAGCTTGGGGACTTTGTTAAAGGATCATGTTAATTTCTTGTCTGAATCTTAACAATTGCCTAAACCTTAATTTTCTTAGGTGTATCAAGGATGGGAAAAACAGGCCTGAGTCCTGCTAACATGCTGCTACTCTCCCAGTAAAGGGTTGCAAACTCTTTCTTCAATCAGGAGCAGATAGAGCAGTGGCTGGCAGACACCTCAGTTTCGTGTGGGAGAAGCTTTTAGTAATCCAAACATCTTATTACTTACAATTCTTTTTTTTTTTTTTTGAACAGTGTATAGGAGCTTACCAGGAAAACATGCATTTATTACTCTGAAAAGAATTCAGCATCTGTTTTTCCTCACTCACAACCTACTTTGACAACTTTTGGCTTAACTGACTCACTTTAAGCAGATGGAAAATACCAAATATACTTGGCTTGTAAGGAAAACGTTAAAGAATGCTTTTTAATATAAAAAGTTGTTTCTTTCCATTGCATAAATTGTTCCAGTTCTTACTGAATATGTCTAGATGCCAATCAGATAACAGAAAAAAAATTGCCTTTTGAGTACCCTGGTTTTTGGCCTCGCAACAGTTTATCTTTAATGATGCGCAGATGACCAGTTCCTCATCTGGATTAAGTGGCCTCCTCAGAACATAGAGCTCACTGCTGATATGGTTCTAGACTAGGTTAATAATAAATAAGTTCTTTTTCTGTGTAATTCATTGATGGAGCACTTTCATATGTGTGTTAAGCCATCAGGGAGAAAGAGGTTCCTATACAGGAGTATTATTTTAAGTCTCCAAGTCAAGACCTGTACAAGTGACAATACTTTTTTTAGACCATTTAGCTGCTCTCAGTAATGAAAACAAAACCTTTCAGACATGTATTGCTTCAGATCATATCTAAGAACAGATCCACATGAGTATAGACTGAGGAACTATACTGTGCTTTACTTTGTTAGGTGTACAGTATTTACTAGGATTCTTTTGTTCATTTTTCAATTCAGTTCCTGCTCATAAAAGTGAATCCAGTAACCCAAAAGATGAACAGAAAATACATTTTAAGGAGATTGTGTTTTAATTAGATATTTTGGACTTTCAGGAAGATTTGGCAAGGCCAAAATGAATTTTCAGATTTTCTCTATATGAATCTGTGCTTTTGCTAAGAGCTTAAGCAGATAAATTTGAGACAGTTTTATTCACACTGAATAATCCAGCTTGCAAATAGAAAACTTAAATAGTCTCGATCTGTCTACTGAAGTCAATATTGTAGAGATTTTTTTTTTCTAAAAACAGTTATACCCATACAAATGTCAAAGCTTAATTCTACTTTAAATTCTTTTATATCCAGAAATTATCTGGCATGTCAGGAAGTGTTCTGAACTTTTGGCAGTATGGGAAGAAGGTGGTCCTAAGTGAAGGAAATGCAAGTGATTTTTGTTACTTGTTAATACCTCTTAATGTATATAGTTGTCTAAGAGCTCTTGTAGGCTTTGCTAAATATTTTCATATTTATTAATTATTATCCTGGGACTGTATCATAAGATGTCTCATATGCTTCTTCTTTGTCTTGACAAAAACTAAAAAGTCTAGGTTGCCATTTCCTTTACAGAAAGGCAATATATTTTACTTCAATTGTGCTCTTATTACATAAATTATTATATATATATATATGTGCCAACTCTACTCCTTAACCAATATTCCTGTAATGAAAGTGGGAAAGATTATCATGCCCTCATGATTCTGAAATGCATTTTGGCATTGCATATTATCTCATATTTTATCTTCTCACATACTTTGCATCTCCTTTCTGACTTGCAGCTGGACGCCCAGGACATAGAATATAATGACTTGCTTCAGGCAGTACAGTAGTCATGGAAGTCAAAGCTTTACTGAGTGGTATCCTCTCCTGGAGTGTAACCTGTGGCTGGTGATCAAGAGCAAATGGGAACCAGGTATCTTCACTCTAACAGCTTCGGCCACAGGATTGAGGCTGGCTGCAGGAAAATTGGAAATAGAGGTCTTCTCCAACTAATTTCTTTCAGAATATGTGACAAGGCAGGATGTTGTACCGGTTCAGAAGATTTAGCAAAACTCCTGCAGAGGAAGGGCTGAGTGGAAACAAGAGGAACCAAAGTGGCAAGAGTGGCTGAATGAGATGTATCTAAAGGTTCAACTTAGAATTAGAAAAGATGCAATATAAGTCAAAGTAAAAGTAAAGAAAAGCAGAATGCTAAACATATTTGCCATTCTTGGCATTCTTGCATTCTAGGGGTGAGGGGATTGGGGGGCAGGATAATTTTGCACTTTTTTTCCTGCAAGGGATGAGGAGTTGAAAGGGGAAGAAATAACTGGTGGATCTGAGGAATAATTACTATGAAATGCTGAGGATGTCTTTGAAAAGACAAAACTGAGGTTGGTGACAGTTACAGCTTTTCAGTACTTTCACTTTTCCAAACCAAGCAACCAAAGGGAAGTATAATTCGCCAGCACTTAAAGCTCCTTAAAATGATATTTTAGGATTAATTTCTTTGATTCCTGGCTTTTTACATAATTGAACATATTTTATAAGAGGAACCACTACAAGAAAGTTCATGACATCCATTATATGAAGCATAGCCCGTGAAGATGCCTGATTAGACAACTCCTGACCACAGAAGGAAGTATTAAAAAATTGTCCAACTGAATGAGATGCTTTACTGTGCCAACTTCAATCTACCGTTTCTATCAGCCTTAATTATAGTCAGCTAATTCCCTTAGCTTCTTTAATATATTTTAAGCTACAGTACTTACAAGCTAAGAGCCAGAACTGCCCTTTAATGGCGTTACCATTTTCAGCGGAACCTTTTTATTCTATGAAGAAAAGAATTATTCATTATTTTTGCCATGATGTAAATTTTTCCATTATTGGAATATTTTGCACCAAAAACCAAATGGTACTTTTTTACTTAACAATATTTGCAATCCGCCATCAGAAAAAAAAAAAAGTGAAAAAAGAGGTGAAAAGGAAAGACATAACTTGATATTCAATTTTCGGCAAGGTACAGACGTCAACATAATAAGATATTGTGCTTGCTCCATCACACCAAATGGTAGACAAAGTGCACCTGTAGGCTGTTTTTAAATGTTAGATTGCTATTCAGAGAAGTGATATTCTCCACTGCAGTCAGCAATTCGGCAAATCAGAAGGAAATTCAATAATTTTTCCTTTTTTTGGAAAGAGGATAAGAAATAGGAACCATAAAGTAGAAATGAGGCTGAGCCAAAAAAATTTTATCAGTTAGCTCATTTTTTACCAGAGTTTCAAAACCTTTCTACTAAAAAATCCTCAAACCTATATTACCTATAGTATTCTATGTATATTTTTGATCATACAAGTGTGTGAAAATTATGCATTATGACCAAACTTTCAGGTAAAAATCGCATTTAGGAAAATAATGGTACTGTTCTGATGCAATATCTTAAGAGGAAATTCTTGATACATTAATTCAATACAGTGCACTATTATTGAAATGTATGTTTCCTTCAAATATTCCCATAAAAGTCAATACTTGTTTAAAGGTGCATTTCTACATAGAATTGCATCTGTTTCTACATGACCTTTATAGGCATTGCATATACTTGCATACAGATTTAAATCTCATGCTTACACCACTCAAAGTATAAGCCAGAATGTTGCTTCCTCAGTGATGCCATGAAGGCTAGAACCTAGAAGAAAGGAAGTGGAGAGGAGTTTCCTTTTGTGATCAAAATGCGTGTGTGTGTGTGTGTGTGGTAGATAAACTCTTTTCATCATGATGTCAGTACTGTGTCACACTTTATTCAGGCCTGTACAGACAATCTCTAACATTCTTAAAGGATATAAACACACAAGACAATTACAAGGGTCTTTGATCCTTAAACAAAAGAATCATTACAGAAAAGAAGTTTGATGAAATGTGAGCTGGAAAGTGATGTTAGCAACAACTGTGGCAAAACTTTATTGCAGCAAGTACATTTCTGATTCTGAATTTCACATTGATTTCTGCTTAGATGTACCAAAAATGTGTACAACTTAGAAGTTGAGGTAAATAATATTTTAGCCTTTAAAACAGTTCTTCACAGTTTTTTCTCAAAGTTTTTGAGGTAATCTGGGGCTTTTTCAATTCTGTGTGGTAGTCAAAGAACACAGAAATCTCCATAAAATTCTGTAAAAAGGGAACCAGGGGCCAGCCCAGAAAACAAATGGAAGTAGCAGCAAAAGTTTCCAAAGCAAGAAAAGGAGCATTGAGGACTGGAGGATTTTTCCAAGCAGGCAATTCCACTGTCCTGTTGCTGTAGTCTCTAAGAAGAGAATTACTTCCTATTCATTTATTAGAGGCTTCAGACTCAATTGTCCTGCAGTCCTGTAAAGGGCATTGTCTTCCTTCTACCCATAGTTGTCATTCACTGGCAAACACTTTAATAGGAGCCAAATGGAGAAGAGAGGGGCCTTCACAAAAAGCAGAGTGACACAAGAGTAAGAAGCTGGAAAAGAGGAAAGGGGAATGAAAAAGAAATTGGAGAACAGAGATAAGAAAGAGATTAAAGAATAGAGACAACCGGAGAAATAAATAACTTGGCAGAAGGGAAGAAAATGGAAGCTTTTGATGAGATAAACCTTCAACCCACAGCTGTCTGTAAATAGTTCCCAAATGTACTGACTTCCTGTAATAAAGCTTTTTTAATTTCTTGATGTTATGCTTACCAGCGTAAAGGACAACCACCTCGCATAAAAATCAAGCAAAGAGATTAGTAGTATTGGTAGAACTGAAAATCAGAACCTAATCATTACACACCTAACTGTAACAGAATAAGAAAGAATAAATCAGTTAAAGTTGTTACGCACACTCCTTACGCAAACTCCTTGGTTGGTTCCTGCTCTCTTGGTGGTATGGTCACCTTTTCCAAAGCCTGTGCCTGGTGACAGAGCAGGTGTTATGGTGAATCATGAGCCATAGTGACCACCACTGACTTGCTTAAGGTTTTCTGTTCTTCAGTGCCAAGGCTGTTCCCCACAACTGTCCATTTTGGTGGTCCTTTATCCAACATCTCATATCTTCACTTATGCCACTGCTTCTCTGCTCTATATCATTGTGTTACAGTTGTATTTTTAATTTTACACTAAATAACTACTCATTAGAGTTATCTGTATAAAACTCATTGGAAAATACTGTTTTCAGTTACATCAGCCTGTCATCAGACAGTTGAAAAAGCTTGGACACAGCAAGTCTCTGCAAACTCAGCCATTGCAAACTCCATAAAAAGCCTGTGGTTTGTTACTGTCAGTCATGACACTGTTACGAAGCCATAGGACTACAGTGTCTTCTCCACTGTTTCTGGGTTTCTTCTCTTCATGTATGTAATGGGAAATTGTATAGGTCCTACCTGGGAAGCTGGATTAATTAGTTCTTGCTTGGCTGGCCAATAATGGAAATAGATCAATGCCAAATATTGACATAATTATGACCTATACAACATTTGGAGAGTGGAAAAAGGCAAATGTTACAGCACTTAAAAATGATACAGATCTTTTGAAGGTGTTTAGCAATCATGTGGCAAACCCAGCATGCTTGGATAGGCACCAAGATTCTTGTGGGCCAATGAACAGAGCTGGAGAATTTCAAAACAGGATGTAGGTCTTTTACTAGTTTTTAAGGGTCCATCCAGCTGGTCTTGCCAAGGAATTCCTCCTGCTGAGCTGATGAAGCCCAGACAGGTATACCCAGAAGCATGGGGGCTCTGTCCGGCCCAAGGGACTCAACTGCTGCCGTCACATTTACTGGTTCAGCCAGATGTGAAGCTGAGCACATATCCCAGGAACACACACACAGATATGAGCATGGACATGCACAGAGAAGGCACACGCAGAATACTGAAACAGCAGGTCACACAGCCTGCCACAGGCAAGACTATGCCTTCAACATCACCCAAAGAAAGGAATCACACAGAACACAGACAGGTGAGTCCCTTCCTTCTCTTGAGCTGGAAGAGGCAGGATGATACTGGTGCAGGGCATACAAGATACTCTCCAAGTTTACAACCACATACACATTTTCAATTCTTCAAGTGTCATCACATTCCCTCGGTTCATCCATTGACTCTGCTTGTATCCTGGGCCCACTTTATAGGCCCCTTGCCCTCTGTCTGGTTCAGCTCAGTGCTCTGTAGGGAACACACGGCATTCGCATCTTTGTTCCACAGACATCCCCACACTCACAAGTCCCCCTGGCTAGCTAGTGCAGTCTGATGTTTGCTAGTGAATACATGCACAAACCTCTCCCTCCCACGTGTTTACTGGATTCAGGGAAGGTACTGCCACTTGACACTCACAGCTGGCACAAGACCCATGGGCTGTCACCAGCAGTCTGCTTCAGCTGCCAGCACTGACCATCTCAATCAACTCTTGTCATGTCAATTTCTGCACAGGTGGTTTTTAGGGTGCGTACCACTCCTGCTCCAGTGAATGGAGGCTAAAGGCTCCAGCTCACTTCATTCCCGGTATTATGACACCACTCCAGTAGCTGGCTCCACAGGTCTGAGTTCCTACAAGTTCAGCCTGACTCCTGTGGTTGGTCCCAAATTTTACTCACACAGAGGTCTTGCCTGTAGCTAGCACTTAGTCCTTGCAGCACACATGTGGCAAAAACAGAAGATAGCACAGACTGTGGTGATCAGGCTCAGGGCTCAGCCAGAAATGAGTACAGACTTATCCTGTTTTAAAGGAGTGACCAGCACCCTTTATAATTAATTTCTGCCAGCCTCCTACTGTTTGACCTTGTGGTTCTCCTTCCCTTGCATATCACTTCCTTTGGGTTTGTATACTTCTCCTAGCCCAAGCCTCAGGATTTCTTCTGGTTTGTAATAATATTAGGTGCAGGCTGATCTTCCTGCAAAGGTCATCTGCAATTTCCTGCTAGCCCACCTATTGATGTGATTGGTGAGGTTGTTTCTTGTTATTGTCTCCATTTCTGGTTAGATATGAGTCTGTATATTTTGTTTCTGGCATCCCTTTTCTCACTCCATTTCCCAATTAACCACATCCATGATCAGAAAACTGTTTTGGAATAAACATTCTTGTACTCTTACATGTCCTCAGCAGTAACTGTGAATGGGCAGACTTAGTGTCTCTCACTGTTTCCTTTGTTAATCTGGTTTGTGTCTCTAAAGTTTCTTGTTTAAAGTTTTCCCCTCTCCTTATTATCCACTTTTTCTGTAGAAGAGGGCCCTTAGCCAGATGCCCTTAAAGGAGCAGACAGTCTCCTGCACATCACAACATCTAAGAAATGTAACATAAACAAATTGCTGCAATGGCTGCTGATGAACTGTTAAGTCAGCATTGCCTTCATTCAATGAGGTGGTTCAAGTTCAGCTATCTCAGTGTTTCTTGGTCAATGATGAAGTGAAAATGAAGGGTTCTTCTCTGATAGCATAACAATGAGAACCATTCAAAGCAAGGATGACTATGTGAACCTAAAGAAATTTGAATGCAGCCAAATAATTAATATTTAATGTTTTTATATAGTTTAAGCTTGAATTACTCCCAATAGTCATTACTACAGTTTAATTACTTTTGGCCTATACTAACACCATTTCATTATAGCACCTCAATTTAGTGGATTCCTTTCCATTGTTTACTTGATAGCAACACTGAGATGACACGTCAACACATGCAAGGAGTTCCCGTAAAATTCTCTCTCACTCTCTCCCCTTCTTAATTTATGTCTCTTTCTCTTCCCAAGGATCTTACAGGTTTACAGCTGGATATCCCCCTCTTTTATTTAGAAGAAAATTATTCTGATCAACCCTATACCAAATCTCAGGCTGTGTGGCTGAGAATTCCTCCAGGATTCCAAAGTGAATGAATTACAGATGTAGGACTTCTGGGTAATGCATCCATTTTTTCAAATGATTTGGGTTTTCCTTATTGGGTGACCTTTGTACAATATTCTATTGAACTATACTTTCTTTTTTCCTCCAAAAAACTTATCTTGAAGTTTGCCTTTCCAGTTACTGATGTCACCGGTTTTTCTTGACTTGTCTGTATCATCTTCCGACATTGGTTGGAAGACAAGATGGCATTTTATGAAATTAAACTTCTCACATTTCTTCATGATTCATGTAAAACAACTATATAGACCAATACAAGGACACTGCTTGTTTTCTACTTGGAACTGTCCTATGAGATTGAATCAGAAATTTTCAGGAACTACTTAAGCATACTTTCTAAAGTTGTTTCCATGTGAGTTAGGGTAAAATTTACATTGCCCTGAATGACACCAGAGATAAAGGAGCAGGCTGAATCACTTTTAAAAATTTCTGCATACTTGAATTTCATGTCTATAAAGTCTGATCAAAGACTGACTTGGGCTACCCAAGAGTTTTCTTACCTCACCAAGCATATCAGGGCAAGGGATAAAAGGAAAAGTTCACTTTCATTTTTGATATGGATAATTACAGATAAATGTTCTCAGTAGAAAGTATAGTGACAGCATGCAATATTCATTACTCTACAATTACTTTTTCTTGACTCTCATACTACTTGAGTCTGTTGGTCAGATTGCAGAAGGTTGTTGAAGAAAATTATCATGTCTGACTTCCAGTGCTCCTCTCCTAACCTACGACTTCAAATATCAATAGTCACTAATTGTAATTATTCAGCTTCCCTATAATGGAGTGGCTAAGGAAGAAGAGCACTGCTCTTCATTGCAACTGAACAACTGATAACAGAAAGGCAGATTGCTAAAGTTACTCCTTTGCTATATATCACTTTCAATTCCCTAGGTTTTAAGGAAAAGGATCAATTTTTTGGGTATGTCCTTCCTTTCTTTTTGAAATTGAAATGGTCAGTTTAGAATCAGAAATACTATTATATAAAGTACCAAATGACTGACATTTTTAGAAGGTGGCTTTAATCAGAAGATATTGTTGGTTATGTGGCATCAAATCAAAATGAAAGGTCATGGACACAGTGACAAACAGGAAACTGAAATAGTTTCTTTGTAAAATTGTATTCATAAATATGAATTACCTTTTGTAATGTTAGAGAAGGATGTCCCTCTTTAGCTTTAGTCTCTCATTTGCCATATTTCCACTGGCATAAATACAGTTCTGACATACCTTGAACAAGAGACCTCCAGTATAGTATTATTTCCAAAGGTAGGATACCAGTACTGCATTGTAGACAGTTCTTGAACAAAGCTAAAGTGCAAACTGAAGAACTGAAATGCTACATAATATAAACAGACACTTTTCCCCCGAGAAAGGTATGTGGAATTTTTCATCTATATGGCATAAGATGCAGGGAAACTGAATAAATCCATATTAACTTTTAATCTGAAGTTATGCCTTTGTACTTGAAATTCTTCTGTGTGCAAGGACATAGTACAGTTAGTAAAAGAAAGCCCTTGGCCAGGAACATTGTTTATAAAAACTGGTAGATTTTCTGGCAAGGGAACAAAAATCTCATATAGGGTGGGACATTTCCCTGAAGTGACACAGTGCTGGAGAAAAACACTTAGCACAAAAATTGTTCTCTTTGTTAATAAGAATTTTTTACTTCAAGGAGTCCCTAAAATCCTAACCAATATTTGCAAGAGAGTCCCTGACAAGGGCCTGTTGGAAAGAGAGTGAAGTCAATAAAAGTAAAGTGTAAGTGTAACATTAATGGCAGGTTCTTGTAGCCATTTTCCCGCAAATTATACCATTCCTATTCAAATACCATCTAGAGAGTCTCAGACAGTGTCAAGTGCAATCATTGTTATTGCAGTTGCCAAGGTAATCAATTGAAATCATAATGAAGGGAACAGAAGGAAATCAATAGAGTCTGAAATTACAAATAAAGAGAAGCTATCGTTTAAAAGCATTTGGCTGAAATCTTCCATATTAATGGAGTCAGAAACGGCTGTGTCATTCAGAAGCAGTGTGGTGCATAATTCACTTGAGTGCATTAGAACACCTAAAAGCTATTGCAGCAATTAGTGCTGCCTACCAAGAAAGTGTCCACCTTAGAAGCATCACTGAATTGTTTGGTTTCAATATGTTTTCATATATAAAGCTGTGATTTTTTTTCTCCCTCAAAAAAGCCATGATGCTGTAATCTCAATAAACATAGTGTCTATCTCATAATTTCTTGAAGAAGTTTATCTAATGTATACTATCTCTTCTGGAGTTTTCTTCCAGCTAAAAGCCCTAGATGTAGCTGCACCCCAATAGATTTTACACCTCTTAGGTGCCCCGGTGGCTGTGGGACATTTGTACCTAATGGCAGTGCTGAGCATTTACACAGAAATTACACCCAAGTCCTGTTTTACACAGAAATTGCACCCATGTCCTCACACATGTTACTTAACACAAATATGTGGAGCGTACATCACTGCATCCAGACAAAGGCATTCTAGGTGCCTTGAAGGGGGTGTTGCCCTTTTCTCTTTGGGCAAGTATGACAGCAGGATTCTCTATTTGGCTTCAGAGAGACAAGCAGGAAACAATGAAGCGCTGAATATATGTTTCCGCTGTGAGTGCTCTACAAACCAAATGTTATTGCTCTTGCAAGGCCCAGTAAATAATTATGCTAGAGGAGAAGCTAAGCATGATGCAGTAGCCTGTTACTGCATTCACTTGGGAAGAAGAAGACATGGGTCCCAGCTCATGAACCAACTGGAGCAGGGAATTGAAGTATCCGTTGGAGCAAGAAAGCCAGGTCTCAGAGCTAGTCATTATGTTATGACAGTCACCCTCTATCCTTCCGGTGAGAGAGGTGGTGAATATTTAATAGTTTCATGCAAAATGGAACAGTTTCTAGCAGAAGATTTGAAAAAAACTCTATAACGTCCTACAGCATTGCTCTTAGGTTTTTCCTGTGCAAAGAAAATTACCATCATGTGAAAAAATTAATCTATTTGAATTCTTCCTGAAAGGAGTACTCAAACTACTTACTTGCTTCTGAAGAGGGAGAAAGGCAAGGGTCCACACAGCAATTTTTCAGCTGCATTCAGGAAAAAAAGATGATGGGAGTCAGGTGTTTTTGCTTTAAGGCAGTTTCTCTTATCTCATTGAAGTGTGACTTAGCCATCTTAAGGAAATTGCTCTTAAAAGTCATATAGAAGGAATGGGAACAAAAATTAAGGTATCCCTCCCTGCGCAAAATACTAATATGTCCAAACACAGCTACCAAGATCTTTTTTTTCTCAAAAACATCGATGGGTTTTCACATGGTGTTTAATAAAACCTTTCCATTACCAATTGCATAGCAGCAATTAAAATTCTCATCAAATCCATCTTAACTGTTTATAGTCTTCCACCAGGGAGCATTTTCCTTGGTAAACATCTGCAGTAAAAGGCTATTTAATCTCTGCAAGCGAAACAGTCAGTTATGCTAATTTATCTCTCCTACAGTCACTTCACACTGAAATCTTGTACAGATCTGGTCTTCTGCAGTAGGTGAGTTAAGGTGCACTTTGGCTTGTTCTGAGAAGAAAAAAAGCCTTTGTCTTTTTTTCTGCCACACCAGCTGAAGTTAGATCTGATTATTCCGTGTCTCCATAAAGGAGTTCAAAGCACTTTGCTCTGCAGTCCACAAATGCAAACTGCTAAGAAAAGGATATCTGATGAACTGGCTTCTATGAATTAGGGCAGTCAAAGAGTACATGGCATGCAAACCAAATAAAAGCATAATATACTATAAACTAACCATACAATCACTAACAGAACTTTCTGTCTTTCTGTTTGTATAGATTTATCAACAAAGGAATTAAATGCAGTGTGTTGAAAGCAACAAACACCATCCTTTCTCTGGAAAGCATTGAACTATTAATGAAAAAATGTCCTTCATATCATATGTGAAAAATCAGGCATGTTGGGTTTTTTCCGTGTCACAATTGCAGCCTCTGGGGTTCCTTTAGCTCTCATTGTTTCAAGTTTGTGATCTTTGGGTTGTCACTTTCAGAGTTTTTTGATGAATATTATTAAAAACCAAACCTGTAGCAGATTTGAAGATTCCAGGTTGTGCCTTCTAGTATCTCTAACTTTGCCTTCTGGCATCTGGCTCCAGCTTGGAAGATCTGAATAATTTCTCACTTCCTCTTCTTGATGCATAGTTCTCGCTTTCATCACTTACAGGAATATCAAATCTCCCACCACTGCTTTATTTCCTCTTCTTTCTGAGAGGATTTCAGCTTTTACTGGTGATAACAGGAGCAAGTCCATCTAAAACAGAGGCATGAATGTCATTTTTATTTTTAAAGAAAACTTTGCAAAGGAAGGAAAAGCTACCTTATAAATGTTCAGATAAAAGCTAGGAATAAATCAAATAGATATTTATCCTTTAAATAATGTACTGAATATGTCTCTACCGTAAAGCCCTCATAGCAGATCAATACTGTTTACACTATTCACTTGCAGCAAGCAGTAAAAATCTTTCACTCAACGGTTTCCAACCATTTAACATTGTTAAAAAGACAGCTGAAACATCAATTGGGGGCATTTTTTCCTAAACTGAAATGGATCGATTATCTTTCATGGCATTCACTGCAATGACTGTGAACCAGGATTAGGAAAGAGGTAATATGGGAGTAAAAAGAGAAGGAAGTCAGTGCACCTCTTTTAAGTTAATGAAATGAATTGCATGCCTCTACTCAAGAGAAGTAAATCTTCTTGGAGGGATTGACTTCTTTATAATACTGTGTTAATAACTACTTCTCTACACTTGTAGTATGGATTGCCTTTTAAATTGATTTTGCTACACATATGCAAAAGCAATGGCTCAGAAAGTCTGGTCTGTGACATTTGTCATGTTGAATGAGTTAGGCGACTGTAAATTTGTGATCAATGCCACTTCAATGAGAAAAAGTATTAGTACTAGCAAACTCTAAAAGAACTATGCATGACCATTAAATAGAAATTAATTGTTCTAGGCATTTTGGAGTTTAAAAAAAAAGCAATTGCGTAGTTCTGCTAATGAATGCCTTTGTGCGACCTCCAGTCAACAAACCACTGTTAATACTGTACAGAGAAACAATGCGAAAGTTAGGACCATTTTACCACCTACACTGCATATAGGAAGACTTCTGATTGAATAAAAAAGACCAGACATAAATTCAGCATTTTTCTTAATAAAAAAAATTTCTTTTTCCCTGACTCTCCAGTCTGTTTTTTTTCTTTTTTTTTATTTCTTTATAGTTTTCCCTAATGACAGCACCGTGGTTAGAAACAAAAAATCAAATTCAAATATTAGCCTGTTGCTCTTTAACTCTTTTTTTAATACTTCAGCAGTAGATGACTTATATGGCTTATGACAACAAAGTACAAATCTGAAGGTGAAAAGAAAATATTAATAGGTACTCAAAAAGTCTTGTGAGATGCAGATACTTATGCATACCTATAAAGTATCAGCAGATGATAAAGCAAATGGTGTAGACAAATGAAAATTAGAGACATGACATTTCCAGTTTATACCGCGAATCAATTTTCCACCAATTACTATGTAACTTCTAGAAAAAAAATGCTTTGCAATATTGAAATTTGTTTCAATATTGCAAAGTATTGAAAGTCAATACTTTTGACTTGGAATACTTGCAAAGTATTCCAAGTCAATGAAAACATTGGCAGCTTGGCAGGTAAAGCTGAATTCACCATTCTTTCAATATTCAAAATAGTGAGATAACTTTTTAACATCTTAGTTCTTCCTTCTTCTTCTGTGAAGACAAACTGAGAGAGTTGGAGCTGCAAGGACAGGGGTAGAGAAGATGCTGAGGAAACCTTATAGCACATTACAGTACCTGAAGAAAGCCAACATTTCTTGTTGGCTGGAAAAAGACTTTCAGAAGGGCATTGTGGTAAGACATGGGTAGATGGCCTTAAGCTGAAGGAGAATAGATTTAGATAAGATCATAGAAGAAATTCTTTACTGTGAGGATGGGGAGGCACTGAAAGAGTTTATCCC
>JAWWEY010000130.1:45335620-45373874 GCA_035582745.1 Loriotus luctuosus
ACTGTAGATTCCTACCCTGCAGGTATTCAAGACCAGGCTAGATGTGGCTCCGAGTGACCTGTTCCAGTGTAAGATGTCCCTATCTGTGTCAGCGGGGTTAGATCTGGATGATGGTTGAAGTCCCTTCCAACCCAACCATTCTATGTCTATATGACTTTATGTCTAATTACTCATTTCTCACATTTTCCACATCTTTCTTTATGCACAACCATCATCACTTTTTGAAGGTATGAATATTTCCTGACAGTAGGGACTGTAGCTCTTAATTTAACTTTGAGCTGATTTTCTCTTCCTACAACCTTTCACAGTAGAATGCTCTTCCAAAACCAAGGAAAAGTCAGCTATATAAGAAGTGGTGTCTAAAGACCTTACAGTCTAAGATTTCTTCAAATAGCAGCTTCCTCAGGTGCTCAGTGAAATCTGGGTACTTCAGAATACTCTGTATTTTGGAGAAATCCAGAAAGAGAATGATAGTTTTGATGTCTTACATCTAATAAACTTCTCTGTTTCATGTAGAACTTGAGGTTGTTGATGGGACAGGGAGCTGTCATTGGTACTGTCATTTGCTACAAATGCAAGGTTTGTTTCACATGTGTCAGCATTGGTCAGCATACAGATATCAAAATCACTTTTTACAAACAAATAAGTTTTCAAACCCTACTAGCTTAGTCTTTTGTGTTATGAGATGAAAAGAGACATCCTATGAGGAAAACCATGCATAAATTATTTTTAGTTTAAATAAGATGGAGATTTTATGGATTTGGGTCAACAGAGATCACGCTAAAAATGTTCGCTGCTTCATTCTAATGAGTTTAAAGGATGGCTGCTCTATTTTTCCTCCAATCTATTTTTGTACTGTTAGTATGTAAGTACAATATGTTCCTGTGGAATAAAACAAACTTACTCTTGAAAAAGAATTAATATGGGAGATGCCCAAAATATTTTGTTATAGACTGAAGCCGTCTACAAGGGTAAACATTTGTGTGTTGAAACAATTGCTTTTCTGAATGTAAACTGGGTATTTTAGCAAATACCTAAGATGTGGTCAAGTCTTTCTCAGGCAGAAACACCAGATTTGCCTCTATGTAGACACATCTATTCCTCCAGGGAAATGGGAGTATGAACCTAGTCAGTCACCAAAGAGAGTTTTGCCTAACCTTTTTGCATTGTAATTTTTTTTGCAATAAAGTCTGCTCTGTCTGCGCTTATGTGCTTTTTGTGTCTGAAAAATTAATAGGTCCAAATCTCCTAGTGCCTGCCCCTATTATTTGTTCACAGTCAGATAATTGTATCTGTGTGGTTAGTGGTCCCTTTCAACTGCAGTGGATGTGTGGTAGTGGGAAAGGGAAAAGAGAGGCATCTGGGTAACCTTGGCAATGTGACTCACCCACATGCAGTGACATAGGCAGAAGAGCAGAGTGTTTGCTTGGTTATCCAGTCATTTTCCTTCTTGAGAATGACACAAGGATGGTCACAAATCTGTGTTCCACACAGCACCTAAGGAAACGAGACTTCAATGGATCTGCTTCTCAGAAAAACTATTATGAACTCAGATGTACACCCAACTGCACTCTGGAGCCAACATATCTTCATTTCAGTTCCCTTTTGTCAGGGGCATGTAACTACAATGTGAGCATGAAAGTCCTTTATAGGTTTTGTCACTTAACTTTTCTGCAATGTTAATAGGAGGATAACATATATCACACTGGGAATGCAAGTTGTGCCTTCCTTAAAAAATATTTTCTTAGATTAAGGTTTCCTCATTAAAAGCTTCCTGATTAGAAAAAACCCTAAATACTTAGACTTTAAATCTATATATTTCGCTTCAGTAGAGAGCAACTGAATGCATTATAGAGCACATAAAAAAAGTAAAATAATTCATCTGCAAATACAAAATGAAATAACACCAATCAAGACCCCAAAATTCTAATAGCTATTAGTCATTTGAAAGATATATGTTTACATGAAGGAGGAGGAATATGTCTCTATGATAATATGTTATTTATCAGCAAGTGTATAGCATATTTTGTAGATTTTCTTTTTCACTAAGAGCTTCTTCATGCATCTCTACCACACTTATTATGGACAATGCTTGCACTCTGAAAATATAACTTGTGCAAACACACCCTAAATATAATAATTCTATTTCACATTTAAGTTACTAAAAATGCCAGGTTGCTGTTCATGAAAATGCCTTTTCAAAAATAGATGCTAAAAAATCAAAACATGTCCTTTGTGTCAACTTCATTTAGCTGCCAATAGCTCTTTACTGGGTTAGTCTGTGGGCTGACTGCCTTTTGCAGAAGAAGTTCCTGGTGTAGATATAACTTGGAACAAAAAAGTAACCTTTGGGGTTTTTTTCCTAAAAAGTAAGGCAATTTCTCTATTAAGGCCAAATTCAAACTGGGTGAATAACATTATGCCTTCTTTATTCTGTGCTATCCTTTTATTTGTTGACAGTTTCTTTAGTCTTTGTAGAGTATATGTATATATATATGTGTCAGTGCAAGAAACCATTCCTGGAGGTGTCATTTATTTTTGTATGCCACTCAAACATTTCACGATATTTAGGCCCTTGTCACAATAAATACAAAATATAAAAATAAATATGGTAAAAGTAAGTATTGAAAAAGTTAGTGGTTTTTTTAAATAAAAATTCTATTTAATTAGGCTTTCAATAGACTAATTTTATTGAAAAGAGAGTAGTTAAATAGGACTTAAGCCTCTTTGATCTTGTAAGTCCAGGCTTGGGAACAAAAGTAATGCTAGATCAAGACAGTAGGTAGAACAAAAAAAATAAAGGTCTTACTTGACCAAAAGCTTTGGGTCAGGCTGTTGATTGCTTGTATTGACTGCTTAGATTTTCTAATCCTTCTTAAGTATGGCAGGTATGATTTTTTCCTGATCTAGAAACATTATAGTTGGGGAATCCTTCCTGCTGTGTGGAATTTCCGTTGTAAAGACTCTGGAGAGAGTGCACCAACCTGCTTGTATTTCCAGAGATTAGTGAAACACAGATGTACAGACACACTCCATCAATCCACCCCGTGGTGATACATTTTTAACATGTTATGTGAGAGAAGCAGTAACATATTTGTTGGTCTAAACCAGTGATTTACCAAAGTTTCATAGCAATTGTGAGCGTTGTTAAATCAGAAGTGGTGGCAAGGAGCTCTTAAGTGTTTACTGCATAAAGGACAGGGTCAGGCAGAACTATCAGAGACCCTGCTGTTGACTCAGAGGTTCAGAAATGACCCTGTTGCTTTCTAAACTTCTTTCATGAGGGAGCTCCCAGGCAGCTGCATCCAGACTTAGTCCCAGACTTGGTCCATGACTGAACGATGGCATGGGCACAATCAATCCTTTATATCACTTAGGCAGGATTTCAAAGTTTAGGATCCTATTGATCTCTTACCAAGGATCTGTTACAACAAGGAATCTCAGCCTTGAGGAGTAACCTTGAGAGGTGCCCCTGCTCAAGAGGAGGTCCTGGCTGCAGCCTGCTGTCCCATGGGAGAGATCAATGGGCCCTGGGCTGTCCTTTCTTTGTGGGGGAGGATGGCTGACTTACACCAGCAGTACCTGGCACATGCTCAACTAGCCCTTGCCTTGTTGAACAAGAATTAAGGACCTTTGCTTCTCACATCTGCTGTTTGTACTGAGGAGTGCAGAGAAGAGATTTAAGGAAGTGTTTTGGAGTGGGTGGCACAGCTCCATGAATAAACTGAAATACTGACAGAAACTTACAGATTCTCATTTTTACATCAAGTCCAGATATATTAGGATGTTCAAGAGAGGCTTGCTCATGTTCAAGATCCAATAGAGACAGCACCTATGCTCAGGAATTGCAGACACTCTACTGCTTTTAGCAAGAGATTCAGGGTGTTGAATATTTCTTTACTAAATATAGCCATGTAATAAACACTTGAGTATTTATATATATAAACTATTAAGGGCTTCCCAAAAGTGCCACATTTCCTTAATCTCCTCTGCAGTTCAGCTGCTGTTGCTAAGAACACTGCAGAATCAGGGATTTTCATGTCTGACTTTTAATGGATGTGAAACTGGAATAATAACTAATAATTACCTGTCTTGCAAGGATGTTGTGGGGGTCACAGAGTTAATAATTGTACAACAGTTCTAATGTATAAAGTGGAATGAGATAATCATAACTGTATTAGAATCTTCTGTGTAGGTTCTTTTATGTTAAATTTCTGTAATCCAGTGAGATTCTTTGTCTGCTTCTGTGTGTCAATGAAAGTGCAGGACCAGTACAGCGCTCTGAGAATGAAAGTTCAGAACAAAAAGCAGATCGAGGGGTTTTGTTTCAAATGGCCGTGTCAGTTCTATCACTGGCATAGTCAGCAGGCAAGAACTAGCCAAATGATACTAAGCAGAGCTTCAAAGAATGATAGCAGCCCTGGAGATTTCGGAGCTAATCACAGATGATTAATGGGGAAGTTACTTTAAAAAACCAACTACCTTTCCTTTTTGATTGCTAATTATTCCTGAAAGACTAAGAACAAGAGTACAATGAAGCAGGACAACACATTTTTAAGCACTACAATAAAAGGAAAATTGATCACCTAGTTAGTATGCAAGCAGCTAAGTACAGCAGGGTGAGCTGTGCTAATTTGAGTGTCAGATTGGGAGTTTAGCAAAGCCTCTCAGTGCCAAGTGGATTATTTCAGAGTTTCAATTAAAGATGAACTGAACAGGTTTGCACATACCCATGTATGTCTATGATGGGATACTTGCCCACTGACATTATTATCAAACAGAAAACTGGACTATTCCAGCAACTATAGCATCAAAATTTATTTTTAATTTTTCTTTTTTTTAACACATGGGTGGGTTTTTCTATGCCTATGAAGACTGTTTCCTGACTGGCTTGCATCTCAAAACCAGAAATATGTGTATGCTTTTTATTATTCACACTTTTTCACACTCTTTAAGAGTGGATTTTTCAACAGGGTAAAAAATACAAAAGCAAAACCAGAACATAAAGATCAGATGAGTATTTAAAAATCAGATAAGCATTTAAACAATGGCAGAAGGACAATAAATAAAATCTTCCCCATCTTTGTCTCTTTAGAATGCAATATCTTCAGGGCTAATATTTTGTATAGCTGGTTTCTCTCTACCTCAACTCATTGGGTAGGCCAAGCTGCTAGATTTGGTTGGTTGTTTTTTGTTGGAGTTTTGGTTGGTTGCTTGGTTTTTTTTTTCATTGGTTGGTTGGTTGATTACTTAGCTGATTTCTTTATTTGTTTGGTCTTGGTCTAGCTTTTTTTGTTTGTTTGTTTGTTGGTTGGTTGGTTGGTTTTTGATTTTTTGGGTTTTGTTTTCTTGGGTTTTGGGGGCTTTTTGTGGTTTTGTTTTGGGTTTTTTTGTTTGTTGTTGTTTTGGGGTTTTTGTTTGTTTCTTTATTTGCTTCATATGGTGTAAGAATCCTTAGACCATAAAATCCTGATCCTGTTTTATTGGATGACTTATTACAGGAATAGTCACTAGGTTTTGAAGCTCCTCACAGAGGCAGAGATGCAGTGATTGCCTCAATGAGCTTTAATCTTATATTTAACATAATGTAAGCAGAGGTCATCTACATGAGAGCAAAGAAAAGAAATAAAAGTACCAAGCTACACTGTATTCTCAATTCTTCCTACCTGTGTTGGAAACAAATCCAGTTTTATTGATTAATAGAAGAAATATCAACCATATTTCTGTATCAAAGTTGCAATTCCTTCAGGGAAAATAACGTAATTTAGCTGTGAAAAAACACCTACCTAGTTTTATGTTCTAAGAAAGTAACAGGGTATTGACTAGGACTCCTGTCATTTTAATTGAAGGAATAAAGTTTGAGGAAGAATCTAAAAAAAGGAATTATTTCATGGAAGGGTTTTGAGAGGTCTTTCTCTGCATTTGCTCTTCTAAAGTCAAAGAAGTAAAAATTAACTGAAGGAACTAGGAGACTTTTGTGAAAATGGCCTCTGCTGTTCAGGGAGAAGTAACAGGACTGAGGATAAAATCCTTTGACTGATGCTGGTCTTGCCACTGCAAAGCAGTGAGCAAAGAGTGGCATATTTCTGCTCCAAAAGCAAGCGCCTCTCTCAGCCATCTGCAGTGTTATAACAGATATATGAGACTTCACAAACAGCTGATTTTCTCAGACTTACACAGGAGTGGCAGATCTCATCTATCACCATACCACAAAGCTACAGACCCTAGATGAGACAAGGTTACAGTTTGAAAATACATCTGAGACCATTGTCCTTTCCTTTTCCTGTCCTTCACTTCTTGAAGGGAAAACACCAAGGCTATAAGCTACCACAGAAATTACAGGAGGGAAAGCATTTTCAGCAGTCCTTTGCTCCCAATCCCAGATCAATCACTCTGCCTCTTAGCTGAGCAAAAGGGCATCAAAATTAGATTTGAGTGTGACGAAGGTTTAGATGGAAAGAGAAGGTTCCTTAAGCAATTGAGCCTATTAGAAATATAACCAAAGCAAATGCACATGGGTAAATATGTCTGCCTCTTTATTTGTCAGTGTTCCTACTTCCCAGACCATAGCAAACGGGGTTACTGTAAGGCCCTCTGGTAACTGAAAGAAGATACCTGCAGTGGAATGCATGAGTTGCTATTTAACTGTGGAATTTAGCACTGCAGCTGATATTACATTTTAGAGGCATTAGAGAAGCTTTTGCTGTAAGAAGATAATAACAGTAATAATAATAGTACACTTATGGTAGAAAAACACAGCTGTAATTCTGATCTTGGTGAATCAGAAATAATTATCATTGTCCCACTCTGAAAAAAAAATTAATTAGTGGAAATAAAGCCTCATTGCAATTTCACCACTCCTGGTTTTTTTTTTTGGTTTTTTTTTTTTGTTTTGTTTTGTTTTGTTTTGTTTTGTTTTTTGGGGTTTTTTTTTTGTTTTTTGCCATGTAAGTGATGCAGGTTTTTTTTTTGTTTTTTGCCATGTAAGTGATGCAGTTAGGAAAAGGCCTGCCTGACTCTATAAACACACACTCCACTAGTCAGCTTCCTGGAACAGCTAGTCAATACTCTCATCTACATGGACTGCCTGTGTTTTTAAGGAAGGATACATGAGATGTGTGTGCAAGAAGCTCACTCCTAGTTTGAATTTGTCACATTGTTTACAGCATTAGAGGTGATTTTGACATAAAAATCCTAACAAAAAATCCCAAAGAAGGTCATTTGCAACCCTAATTTGTTATATCATTCCAAGATGAAGTCAGAATAATCTTCACCACTCTATGTTGTTGGACTCCTGCAATGAAAAAAAGAAAGTAGAACCAGAAAAAGCCCACAAATCTTTAAAGGTATCTTCTTGATCTCAGAACATAACAAACTTTGCCCTTCTAATTTTTCTTTGCTCTCCAATTTTTCCTTTAATTGTTGAAAAACTTAAAGGAAATATTACAGATGGATATCTGTGTCGACATTAGACAGAACAACTGAGAGTCTGTTGGATACATTAGTAGAAAGTTAACCCAGGTAAGGAGTTTTCTGTTGATCTTTATATGGAATATTTTGCAGTTTTGTGAAACCAAACAGTGACCTTTTTGTGTACTAAATAAACTTTTATGGACTAACTCTGTTTTAAGTTTGCAGAGAAATCAAGAAGATACTAAATCAGTACAGAGAAGAAAGTCTCTGTGTCTCAAGACTGTCATTTCCATTTTGCACTTCATGTATTTCTTGATCCTTTTGCTTGAGCATTATAACTGACATAAAGATGTGGAACAATATACAATTAGATTCCCATAGAGTTTAAATAATGGTTCTCATCAAAAACTTCTAAGTAGATGCTTCTATAAGGACTTGTATTGTGTGAGGACTTTGTGCTGCATGAAAAGAAAAAGCAGACATAACTGCAGTTTGCCACTTGTGAATGATTCAATATAGTTCAGGAGTGTAGGCTGGTGTCTCTTGTCCTCACTTTTTTTTCCCTGTATTAACTCAATTTTTACCTTCTATATAACTGAATTACATAAGAATAAGTAAATATTAGAATAATCAAAGTCATTATTTTCTTGCCAAGAATATATAGACAAAATTGCACTGTTGGTGTGCACTTCTACCTGACACAGTGCAAAATCTGTTTTGCTATTCTGTTGCTTCTCACCTTTTCACAGCGTGCCTACTGTTCCTTCCCTTGAAGCAAAAGGAGTAATGAGGACCACAAGAGAAGGTACATATCTTCATCAGAAAAATATCTTCCTCCAGCAACCTCTATCTGCAAATCTGCGTCAACCTTCTCCACCTTAAAAACACCTACCTCCAAAGGTTGTAGCTTCATAAACTTTTAAATTCCTTCAATTCTAGCATTAAAAAATACATACATCACGTAACAGCTTAAACTTCTTTGCTTTCACCAGTTAACCCAAATATTCTCTGCGTTATCTTTAAGGCAAGTCTGAAATTAAATATTGGAGTCGCATGGGCAATGGTAAAGTGAATGGGTGATCTTTGCAGCTGCACTTGTTTTCATCACACCACAGTGCCAAAACTCTAACAAACAATTTAACTGTGTTCCATGTGTAAATTATCGTGCCATTATTAACTTGATGCCATTTACTGACCATGGTCATGTTTTAATGACTGAAGAACAAAAGGTACAGTGATGATTGCTTTTAAGTTTGATACTTTTTTTTTAGCTAGAAGCACCATTTGGTCAAATTAGTTTTCCAAAATTAGCCATGAAACTTGAAGTGAAGGCAGGTAATTAATTGGCCCAAATTTCATGAGTTCTAATCAGTTTAAAAACCCCTTCACAATAAATGGAAATGGCAATTCTTCAACAGTTCTAAGAGCCACACAAATTTATACATTTAGACACCTTACTGCAGGCATACAATCAGATCTTTCCCTGGATTTTGGCTCAAACTCCAAAAGCAATACTTAGATGTAAAGTTAGGTGGATTAAACAGATGCTGGCGGATCTACAGCAAATAACAGCAGGATTTGTGAGTAGCATTCCATTTCCTGCCACTTGCCTTTGAAAATAAAGTTTACCTTTATATTCGTGATTGCAAAATTCCAATTTCATCTGGGCTAACTGGCTACATTTCTCATTTCCTGTTACCACACGTTTGATTGTTGTGTTGGAAGGATGTGTTTGCTGAAGAAAAGCAAGCCTTTTGTGTTCCAGTGGCGCTAAAGGATATGTTTTCAAACAGAAGTTATGTAGTCACTCACATGTTATTTTTCCCACAGACTAGCATCACAATTCTTGATTCTTGCATTTTTATGATCAGAAAAGTGTGCTGCTTTTGAGTGCCAATAAACAAACGTGAATTTAAGTATTCTTCAGTCTCAGCTTTTGACGAAAGGCAAAAGCATAAGGATTGCAACCACTTACCCTCCAAAGCACTCTGCTAAACTTGTCCTTTTATTCTCTTTATTAGAGCTCTGAACTCAAAATTTTGAACGAGACACAAAAGAAAGGATATTGAAACAGTGTAAGTTCCTTTCCTTCTTATTCTACTGAAGTTAGTTTTTGAGAACTTTCTTTTTAATAATTTTGGCTAGATAATGCAACTACAATCTCAAAAACAGTTGCAATATCTTACCAAGCAGTCAAAAGCAAACCAGAAAGCACAAATTCCACATGGATAAATTGTGTTATGCTGGAATATGATGACTGTTTGCCATTCAAAATGCCAGTGGGTCTGGGGGGAGGAAGGAACTTTGGGGTTCTTTGGTGGGCTTTTTCAAAAGTCTCACCCCCAGGCATCTGGATGCTGAGCAGATTGAGCTCTCTTCCTTTGCTTAGCTAGTTTGGTTTTCATTAGCTTAGGCAAGGTTTTTTCCCCTTTCCCTGGCCTTGGAGACTGTGGCAGCAATCCCTTGGTAGCCTTTGGTTCACTTGAACTGGTTCAATTTTGGTCCAAGATCAGAGAGGACAATCGACAGGAGGCAAATCAGTTGAGGCAAGCAGGAAGGTGAGGAGCCACACCATCTTAGCCCCAGACCTTGGAAAAGCCAACCCAGCATAAGAAAGGACACTGAATCCACCAACTTCATCTGCTCTGCAGAAGGGACCAACATGAGAGATTCACCAGGTTCCCGTCTGTTTTTGCTTGAGCTGCTGTGGGAACTATTTGGTTTTGTCTTCCCTGAGAGAGGAGCCAGTGCCATTTTTTTTCTTCCCCACCACATTGCCAACCAGTGGGTTTTTTTTTTCTTTCTCTGACATTTTGGGTTCTTTGGTTCTGGTGTGGGCATGTAAGGTTGGACAATTCAATATTTAGCATCTATGCCTTTTTTTTTTCTTTTCCGTGCTGTGTGGGCACTCTCTTTGTCAATAAACTGATAAACTGTTCAGGGTTTTTTTGCTTTCATCCACTAGTATTAATCTCTCATTGGCAGAAGGGGACTGTCAGGACCCTTTTTTAGAGGAAACACTTATTCCAGAGTGTTTTCCCCTGAGAAAAACTTTTATAACTTTGTCCTTGACTATGTTTTTGATATGGATGCTATACTCTGCAGAAAATACCATCATCCTTAATTTTGTGTCACATGCCAGAGTCAAATGATCCTTAAATTCATCACTTATTTTTCACACAGGATTGAGAAGGTACAAGTTTGATAGATAGGCTTAGGAATTAGACAGTCCAAATTAAACAGATTTGTTTTAGTTTGTGTTGCACAGAAGTATAATAAATGCACAATTGATAACATAACTCTATAAAAGTTTCAGTAATCCTTTGGTCTAATCTGTACTAGACTGCTACTGGGACATGATACATCTTCACATAAAAAATACAACCAATAGAAGATGTTAAGTACAGATACAACTTTGTGAAATAGGTGAAACTACAGTGAAGATGTAGGAATAAGATTTTCAGAGGTATTTAGGTCTAAAGATGCTAGAAAAGAAGCAGCAGATTAAATTAATTGTTGGTCTGCAGTTCACTACACCTGAGAGTGATTCCTGCTAATGGGGATCCACTTGCCTATTTCATCACAAAAACTGATGCAGAGTAAGAAGAAACAAGTCAAAAAGCAGGGCAAATATAAAACAGTCACATGCAGCCTCCCTGGCACAACAGACATGAGCAAGCTCTGTATTATGGTAAGTGCCCAAGTGTAGGTCATGGGATGGAGGTTCAATTTAGAGGGTTGCCCTCCCATAGGAAACTGCTTCCTGTTTACAGCATCAGATTCTTTTCATTCCCTCACACCATTATGACCTATTTATTAAGAGACGCCTCTGCCTGAATTAAGGTGCAAACAAGACCATATGCCTCAGTCAATAGTACAGATTTTACTTAACTTTAAATGTAGGTTCACAGTAAATAATGCAGAAAAAAGGCAGAAAGAAACAAGAAAAGAGCAGAAGGAAAACAAGAGACAGAGAGAAATGGATTAAGTAGAAAGATATCACCACAAGATGGATGGTGGCTTCCTGCTGGTCCTTCTTAACGCTGGTCTTCTTGGTGGTGGGGGTGCCAGAGTCATTCTTCCACATTCATATATGTGGAGGTACCACATATACAGTCCGTGTCATGGCTATCCACAGGGCATAGATTTTGTTCACATAACTTGAGATGGCACTTATAAGCGCTTGTTTCCTTTCCCACAGCTTGCCATCATGAGAAGTTTTATCCAGCTGGTAACCAAACCTTCACATCTGTTAGGCCTGGAATTAGCTCCTTCCGGCTGTGACATTTGTGCTTAAGTTGCTTTTGTGGTGGCTTATCTTACAAGAACTTCCTTCTTTGGGACAGTGTTTTGAGACTGATAACTGCATTCTTTAAGTCCTTACACACAGTCGCTTATCCTTCATACTAAGTAGATCTTCTCCTTCCATGTGGTTTTAGCTCCTACCCCTCTCCTAAGAGAGTTTTGTATCTTCTTTCAGTCTTTATTTTTGTTTTATAAAACTGTCAATTCTCTCTAGTTTCCAACCAAAACAGAGAAAAGCCATTCTCTGGATCTTTCTTAGTTCTGTGGTTGACATCTTTTGAAGTGTAAGTAAGTCTTTCTCAAATACAGTTGAACAAAACAATATTTCACATGATAATGGTAAAGGATTTTTGTAATGGCAAATATGATTTAATTAACACCTTGCTATTTGTAACAGAAAACCCTCATCTGCTCTGTATTTACTTCCTCTACATCAATTTCTCTAAGATCAGATGTTCCACTTTGTCTTCTGGCTCCAGCTAGCATATTTATTTTTTTCCTTTAGAGTAAAAACACAGTAAGAACTAAATGCACTGTTTTCACTGTACCATTGCATTTTGTTCTGCCCCTGTTACTTTAGTTCTCAGGAGCATTCAGGTTTTTTTTCCTTAAGATATTTTGCTATTCAAGCTTTATTTAAATGCCTACTCAATTTATGCTACCAGCAAACTCTGTTAGCACATGCCTACTCATGGATTTATCCCACTGAAATATAAATGGCAATATTTATGAAGTGGAAGAAGAATCAAGGAATTGAAATATGCTTAGGGAAAAGTGTCTGGAATGTGATGAGCTTGCATGGAAATCTCAGCCAAAGAGAGGAGAAGCTTCTCTGTAGCTGGTGGCGCTTTTTTCACTTAAAGAATGTCTGCCTAGGGACTGTATCCAAATATGACAAGAGTATTTTATTTATTTTTATTTTCTGTTTATTTACTTTTTTTTAATAGCAGTTATTTTTAATACTGCTAAAATTGATAGCCCCAGAACTCCAGTTCTTCTATCTCATACTGCCAAAGTTATACACAGAGAACAGCTCATAGCAAGGGGCAGGGTGAAGGAGTGCTGCAGGATTTTTTTTTCTTATTTTCAGATCTGCTGTTTGACATTTGGGATTTTTTAATCAATTCTCCTCCTAGACTTCTTGTTTATTTCCCTAAAATTTATGTCTGCTGGGTGAGACACACATACTTGGTTTCGCTTTTTTGCTTTTCTTTATTTCTTTCCTATTTTTAGGTCCGAAGCAATTAAGCAAGTTAACCTTTTTTTTTTTAATATATAATGTTTCAACCTTGACTCCCTTCGATGAGCTTTCATACATACAACTAATTCCAAGGTAAAATGACTGCACAGACAGGATCATGACATTGCAAACATAGAGTAGAAACAGAAGTACTTGAAGTACTTTTAAAATCCTGAATATGGTCTAGAATGAACATTTGATCAGAATTATTTAATTTGGCTTTCATGGAGGACAGAGGGCATTCTGCCTTGATGTGAATTTCATTTTACTAAACATATATTATTTTTGCTACATTTTGTTTACAAGTGAGAACATTTTAATAGCTTTGGTAAGGTAGCTAGATTAACTGTACTTTCTAAATTCAATTGACATTTATATAAGTCATACTGTTTGAGCTTGAGAGCAAAGCCTAAGCAGTAAAATTATTGCTTCTACTATGTTTTAGGTAAGTTCTTAATGTAAGTGGTCCTATTAAATTTTCAGTCACATGTAAAGATTCATTTATTTCATAGTTTTCCAATGTGTTAATAGTGATTAAGACACAAACACTGCACCTGGCAGTCAGGTTTCTTTTCTCTTTTTGGCTTTCTCTTTAGAATCATGCAGGTTTTTCTGTCATTATTGTCTATGACACTAGAAGTGATTAAATGAACCAAAAGGAGGGGATTATCGTTTCTTCATGTTCTCTAAGACAGACATGAGAAACAGGATCAGAGGAAGAGTGTTTTAAGTAGCACCTCAAACCCAAAAGTTAAGATACAGTGACTAGAAATCCCCCAGATTCATTTTAATCAGATGCAGAATTTACATGAGCTTCTGTGCTCTTTAGTGAGAGGAGGATCTCAAGAGGATTTGAAGGAAAATTCCCCTGTTAAAATTGAAGGCCAAGTATGTCTACTAATCAATCCAGGGATGGTCTTCATCCATGAAGGTGCTTCATGCTTCACCTTTTTTTCAAAGAACCTAGTTGATGCTGATGAGGCAAATCTTTCTCTCTGTCCACTTATTGCAGATTCAAGTAACTGAATGATATATTGCTTTTAGACCCCTTCCTCTGTAATGTCCAGTCAAATTTGGTATAAAAACAAGTAAAAGCAGTGACTGTTATTCTATTGTTAAAAAATCAGTAGAGGTTTTTTTTTTTCAGAAATGAGATTTTAAAAATATTTCTAATGGGCATCAACTCACTAAATTTTCTTCTTGTAAAATCTGATTGTTAAGCCTCTGTTCCAGTCCCTCTCAGATTGCAGTAATGAGTCCTATCTATGGCAATCAAAACGCTAAATACCTGCTTTAATGATCTAAAATATACTTATGGATTTCCTTGACATTTCAGTGCTGAAGTTATTACTTTGTTATAAAATTGTACTTGCAAAAGAATCCACTTCAAATGGTAAGACAGTATGTGGGTTGGCCTTAAGTATCCAGGCTGCTTCTCAGATATCTCAGGACCAAAATCCTGGACTAGTCAGGAAATATTTGTGTTCAAGCCAGGGGAGTCTGAAATATTCCTACAGGGAAATGTAAAATATCTCAGATGCAGACTAGGTTTCTTCTCCCTGCAAATGTATATATGTTGGGAGGAAGCTGTAGTGAGACAGAAACTCCCTAAGCTGCTGCTTCTGCCTCAGGCTCCTTCATCCCCAACATTTTTCTCCAGGCCATAAGGCAGGCATGAGGGCGCCTTTCTCAGTTTGGAAGAAATGATGAAGAAAAACTTTCTTTATCCCTTTCTAGAAAGTAAAGGAGAAGTTACAATCTTGGAACTACCTTGTAGTTCATAGTATTTGGAATTAGGTTCAGTTTTAGTTTTAATTTCCACTTTACTTTAAAGACAGCCTTTATATCTTTTTCAGATCTGTAGAGTTCAATTTTTTGTGTAACTATCCCTGGTTTGACATTCATCTGTTTTGCCAGAACAGTATTTGTTAACGATATCAAGGAGAGTAAGATGTTGCTTGTTGTAAAATATTGCTCATGTCAATATTTTTCCTAAGTCAGTGTAACGGCATCATTAGAAAACTTAGTGTGCTAATTTGGCCTGGGATAAAGTTAATTTTCTTCACAGTATCTAGTATGGGGTTGTCTTTTGTATTTCTGATGAAAAAGGCCTTGTTAATACAAAGATGGGTTTGTTATTGCTGACTAGTGCTTGCAAAGTATCATGGCCTTTTCTGCTTTTTGTACAGCCCCATCGAGGGTGCTGAGGGCGTACAAGAAGTTGAGAGGGGACACATCTGGGACAAGGGATACAAAATGACCACAGGGGTATCCCAAACCACGTGGAATCATGCTCAGCCTATAAAACTGGGGAAAGAAGGAAGTGGGGAATATTTAGAGGGTGTTTGTCATCCCATCACCCTTCTTCAAGATGGAGTCCTGCTTTCTGAGGTTAACTGAATGGAAAGCTGGCTGATTGGAATTTTGTGGCATGAATTCCTTATTTGCCTTGCTTTTGTGAGTGGCTTTTGCTTTACTTACTAAACTTGATGCCAACCCGCATTTTTTTTTCATTTTAACCCCAGCAATTCTCTCCACCATTTTATTGTGAAGGAGTGAGGGAAGGAGGGACTATGGGGTTTGGATGCTGGCGGGTGTTACACAATGACACTCAGTAACCTTAAGAGGTACTTGAGAATTCCTGAATAGAAATTGAACATCTCTTCTGTGCTAGCTGTCAGGTATGCTGAGAAAAGTTTTGGGGTTGAGGGCATACTTTTTTCCCACTTTTTTTCTCATTGTTATAACATATTTATAACCATCCCTTAGCTAAAGGTTTCACTTTAGATTCCTATATAGATGCAAATATGCATACATGTATACATTTGTACTATCAAGGCAAATAAACAGAGTTTGTGTTTTCTGATTATGGCTACTTCTTAAGTTTTTGTAAAACATAAAGTTTAAGTTGAATAACGCATATGTATACACGCACATTTTCTTGGGACTAGAAGGGGATTAAATGATGTTTGAAGTTTCTTTATTTTGTAAAACAATGAATGATGACATGTGTGTGAAAATAGTGAGCATAAGGACTAATGGCTTGCACTAGTGAAAAAAAGGGTATCAGAAAATTAACCAGAATGAGGATAATGTGTCTTCTTCAGGATTTAAAGTTTCAGAGAAAGTTGAGGAGATTTTAGCCTATCAAGTCGCCTTTGTCAGTTCAAGAACACATTTAATATTGCAACAATTGCTACTGATGATTTTCCATGGAAGAATTGGCAATGCTGTTTATAGAGTATTGAAGTATTCTTCTTTCTTCAACCCAGTCTCTGACTTTCATGCATATATTAAGTTAAGTTTTACTATTTTTCTAGATACAGCATTAGTGTGGTAGGCAGGCAGTTAGAGATAAGCTAGAGACCATTTTTCATTTCCTCTCTTTAGGTCAGCACGCTGGAGAGAATTACTTTTTAGTTTCATTGTAAGGGATCATAAAATACTAATTCACTACTGGTTTAAATGCACATTTAAAGAGTGTAAAAGGTGTTATTTTGAGTACTCTTTTGTCATGATATATGATGTGACCAGAATTTCCAGTGTTGTTCAAATGGTGAAATGATCTCATGAGAACCAGTTCCAGCACAGGTAAAAAAAAAATAAAACAAGAAAGGAAGGGGATGCTGGTGACCACAGTCTTCCTGTTGTTACTTAGTTATTGTTAGTAAAGAACAGAAACTTCCTGTACTTTGACTCTTCTCTTGCCTTACACTCACACCCTCCATCAGAGCTAAATAAAACTTTACTTGCTACTTACTTGTATTTTTCCAAGAGAACAAAAAATCTCTTCTTCCCATAATATTGTGTGACAACCACTCCATGCTAGTGGTCTGTCGCTAAATATTTTTTTAATCTAAGAACAAAAAAATTCTCTACTTGGGAAATTGTTCTTCTTTGTATTTCCTCTCAGGCAGAAAAAGCCATTGCTTTTATAGAAAAAAATCTTTTAAATCGCCCATCATTTATTTTGAAGTTATGGAAATATTTTATTTTGCTTCAACTATGTCAGCTAATCCTTACTGACAGAGAATGTTGAAGTAAATATGAGTATCTAAAGGTAATGCTAACTTTATGTCATGGGTAAAGAAAGGCAGATCATTCATAGAAGGTTGTGATGCTTCACTGAAGCCAAAGAAGACATAGTGATTTCTATGACATTTTTAGATAAGTGGGACATTTTCAACTGACTTTGTTCATTCATGTTGACAATAACATGACAAAAATAAATTGAGAGACTGAGAAAGACAGTGAGACAAAGGACTTCCAGAGTTGGAAAAAAAAATAAAAAAGAAAAGGTATAAAGGAAAAAGGAAACAAAATTTTCTTTTAAAATGAAATCTTTAACACCATTTCACATAAAGAAAATATTATAAATTTTTTTATCCATTCCAATATTGGAATTTTGTGAATTTTTAAACTCAATGACCCTGCGTAAAAATGAGAAGAGACTAGAGAATGAAACCAAAATAATTTGGTTTAGTCATTCAAAGGGGTTCTTATAAAATATTTTGATATTGATATACTAAACACAAAAGAACAACAGTACATTTACATCTTCCTTAAAAATGGAAATTAGTATATTCCTGAAAAATATTTTAATTTTCAATATTTTTATGTTCAGCAGAAAGCTATTCCTTTTATATATTTTCTGCAAGAATGGGTGATTACACAGAGTATTCTATTTCAAACATAACAGAGATATGGATGCAGATTTAATTCTCATATTGAATATGGAACAGAAGCATAGTAAACTTCCTGTTACGTCTGATTTCTTAACAAAATTACATTATAATCATATGATGTCCTTATAGTTAGTGCCTTCTGTGAAAATACCCCCTAATAACTTTTGTTCCTAAGAAGACTCCAAGTTCCTAAGGACTCCTTAGGAGTTTGGTTCCCGCTATTTGGGATTTTTTTGCTGTACAGACTTTAGCAGATGGTGTTTCTTGTTGAAAAGAAAATCCTTGGTTTATTGAGCTACTTTGTAGAGGATAAATCTGTATTTCTGTATTCTCTTTTCAGTCTCACTGTATGGGATCATAAAATATTGATTCATCCTGGTTTAAATGCTCTTTTAGAAGAGTGTGAAACATTATTGTGAAAGGTGATAATTCCATATTTCTCTTTCTCTTTCTGAATCTTTCAAGTGATTGGACACTGTGTGATGGTAAATGGAGCTTTCAATGCAAGGGTCCTTACAATAACATCTTCAGTTTGTTCAGAGGAGATTCTCAATCTCTCATTTGGCCAGATGTTTCCAATTCAAATCACCTCAAATTTTATGCGGCCACTCCAGCACAGACAGGATCCATTGCTATCAATTATTTCAAATTACGTAGAAGGCATCTGTCAACTCATGCATCCACAAGAAAAGCTTCTACCAGTTATTTAAAATGGTTTATATAATGTCGTTGATTCTGCAGAAAGAGCTAATAGCTGTGATAGATTAATTCCCTTCTGTTTTTTTGTCATGACTCTTTAATTATAAAAACAGTGCTGATCATTTGGTTACAGGCAGCAAGGAGAGATGTACAAACTAAAATGCTATTGCTGGAGGTATCCTTGTTAAAGGCAAGGATGACTCAGGTCCTTGTTAATAGATCCCTCAGGTTGTATTATTAAGAGTGAAATGACACTAATGATTGATTGATGTTTGTAAATAAATATCTCCTCTCTCTCTCTCTCTCTCCCCCTCTCTCTCCATCTATCTATCTTATTTTAGAGCAATCTGGTTGCAATGAGAAAGCAATTGTGTAACCATTTTGGTTATTATTATCTATAGCAATATAACCATATGAAAGCTTAAAAATACCCCTTTAAAAAAGGTACAAGTAAAAGAAAGAGAAGGAGTAAGAGAAGAAAGATGTCACTAGCTGAGGACCTCCTGACAAGACTCTTGGTTGTTGCAATTTCAGTGTCTGTTGGTCAAAGTGATGGTCGCAGCTTTGTCCTGTCGGTGTGGGTGAAACTCCTGAAACACAATGTCTGGTGGCTTAAAATGTGCTCAGCCTCAGTCAGAATGCTCAGGTACCTGCCCTGGTCAGAGGAGTTTTATGCTACTTTTTGATCACCTGCAGACTGCTGGTGGAAGGCCCCAGAAATGAGTCTGGGTGTGCTTCAGGGGGGTCTTTGATGGTTTATGACACATTCTAAGACCTGGCAGCTGCTTCACATGGGGGTAAAGCCCCATCTGACCTTCCCCAGGGGTAAGAAGGGAGTTTTACCGCAGAGTGAGTTGTGTAAGGGAGGGCATTTAGCATAAGAGGCACCATCTCACCCTGCAGGGTTAAAGCCTCTCCCTAAGGTGTGGGGTGCAAACCTGGCCTCAGCAGAAGAGTCTGTGGGCTGTGGCCTGCCCAACCAGACAGAGATGACTTTCCACACAGCTGCTGAAAATGTCTTTCTTTGTGGATACAAAAGAAAGGCATTTCTTCTCCCTCCAGGCTTGTTTACTTCTCCTTAGACCTGAGATAATTGGGCAATAATTTACCACCTTTATCTTATCTCAAGTTTCTGGCAGGTGGCTTAATTCACACTCCAGTAGCTCACAGTCTGGCTCCCATCAGAAGGTAAGTTTGGGGATGAGTGGGCTTTGGTGGGCACAGATGAGCAGTCACTTCTTTTTGCAGTTTGCTACAGTCAGCAAAAATACTTTGGTGATTTTGACAATGTTTAAACCATGAACCATAACATTTCAGTTTCTCACAGTCCTGCACAAAATTATAAAATGCTTTGTTATGAAATGATAAGGATGATTAGGGTTTCAGTCAACCTCTTGGTCTCTTGCCAGTCTGTTACCAGAAGCCAGCCCTTTGTTTCATGCAGAAATTAACAGAGTAATTGATGACTAACTGCAACAGGTATCCACACAGCACAGTTCTAATACCCAGTTTTTCACATTGTATGACAAGAAGAGGTTGCATAGAGGTGAGAAATGTGTTCTTACTGAAGGAAAAGCTGACTTCAGTCATTTTAGGTGAAATAGAAAATTTTAACCAGGCAAGTTCCACCTATTTTTGTGTTATTTATTTTATATTTCAGATAGGGTTTTTTATTGTAGTTGGAAGTAGGAAACAGAGTTAGTGGGTATGTGACAACTTAACTATTTCAAGTTTAAACCAGCCATTTCTAAAATCTTACTTTGGTACCTTTTATTTTCAATAGGTGAAAATGTGGAGACTGGAAAAGAGGAGTAAAGGAAAAGATGCATGGTCTATTTCTATTGAAATATTTTGCCCACATTATTCGAAAGATGTGCAAAACACTGAGGTAGAAATATAAATCTATAATTATATTCTCTTTTTGCTTAGTGTTCTGAAAGAAAGAGTGACGTTTTGGAGGAGGACAAATAAAGCATGACTTGACAGTGATTAATAGTCACGAAACATAACAGAGAATGGGACAGTGGTTAACCTGATTAAGTATAAAAATATGCATTTAAACGCCATCATAAACTAGAGTATCTGTACTATTTTTTTTAGGAGAGGTTTACTTTTAAACAATCAGTATTTATTGTTCTAGCTATGTAGATAATATTTTAGTATGTTTTTTCCCAGTAAAAAATGAAATGTCTTGGTTTTTACTGCTCTTCAGACCCCAATAATTTAGCTAGCTTTTAATGGATAGTGTTACTTGGATGTTTGAGGCAAGTGCCAATTGACCTGTCACTCCTCTTTCAATTTCCAGATGAAAATAGGAACATGGTACAAGATAAGTGTATGGCATGAAGAATAGCAGGTAGGTTATTACAGAAAGTTGGAAACTATAGCGATGAGCTCACATGGAGAGCCAAGAGTAACATTTCCCCTCCTATGGTAGAGGTAACATCCTTCATTTAGTAATGGAGAGTAGCTATCAACAATACCTGAAGCTGCTGTGCAAACAAGCTTAACCTTTGACAAGATCTCTAGTGAGGGTGTGAATTTCTCACACATGGGAAAATGAGGATCTAATATGAAGAATTTTATGACCTCCATCTAGAACAGACCAAAAGGTACTTGCTTGGTACAGATTTCACCTCAACTCTGCCTTTCATGGGGATCTGCTGGCTTCCAGAAGGCACAGAAAATTATACTATGAGTAAAGTGAAATGGAGAACAGCACAGCACAGAGAGTGCTCTTCTAAAATGGTTCTGCTTGACTCTAACTTAGTGAACCATTTTCTCTTTTTTGCTGTCACTAAAATGAAGCCTGCACTTCAGCAAATTTATACAGTACCCTGTGAGAGCTCTACACAGCTGCTTACTGACCATCGAGAAAAGCAGGTATTCACCAGCCTGAATGCTAGAAAGCGAGGAGTGCAACTCACGAAAACAATCACATCAATAGCACTCCTTGTCCCTTTTGCTCTCCAGAGAAGTGTGGAAGCTGGGGTTGGCGAAAGACACTCTCTGCATCTAAGAGAGAGAGAGAGAGAGACACTGTTGCCATGGTGTGGAACTGCTTTTTCATAAATGTTTCAGTAAGGTCATGCCCTGCTTGATTAATTCCAAGAGTTCACATTCATCTACTGCCACACAGCCAGCTTACAGCAGATGTTCACAGAAGCCATTTCATGCTGACTTATAACCCTTCCATTTTTTTCTGTGGCTAATGTATCAGGATGGTTGTATTCTGAACACAGAAGTAACCAGCACAAGTGCTGAAAAGCAGCCTCCATTGTGCCTTCAACTGTCTTTACATCACAGCAGCCTCAGTCAGCAACCAGTTGGTAGCAGATTTTGCTCTCCCTGAATAGCCACATACCTTCCCTAGTACAAATGTGTCAGTGCGTGGACTTACTGTATTTTTTTGCCATGTAATTTTGTATGGTTGAAAACAGCATGCTCTCAAACACAGGAATGATACCATTTCTGAGGAAGTTAGGTATACACAGTCCAGACACGGGACAGTGAAGAAAAGTAATTTATTTTATATCCTCTGTCCTCCTCACCTCTCAGTCTCTGGTTGCCAATAATAAGCGCTAAGGGAAGGACCAGTAGGATTTGGGTTTATTATATGTTTTGGTACACCCTAACCTGTGATGTAATGAGTGGAAAGAATACTTGCAGAACAAGAATTTCTGTTGCAGTATAAGAGAGTAGAGCAGAGATGGTTGCAAATGGCAAACTAAAAAAAAAAAGTGATTATGTTTTTCATAAATTTTTGAAACCATATGTATCTGCCTCATTTATGAAGATTATTGCCATTATAAAAAGATTTATTTGTCTATTTCTTATCCATATTTTTCAGCTAAATTCAAGGGCAAAATCCTGGGACATGAGTCTGCCCAAATTCAACTCAACAAATGTTCACTCAGCTCCTACTGAGGTGATGAAATAATTTTAGTGTGACTGTGTCTGATAATCACAGCACGTTAGTGGTGCTCTAAGGTATTATGTTTTGACTTAAATATTGTGTAAAATAATGTCAGATGGAAAGATAAAACAATCACTTCAACTCATGTTTATGAAGATAGCATCTTCAAATTCCTTTTGTCATTAAGATTTTTCTTCTGCAACACTAGATTTCTGAAAGTCAAGCTGTTTTAATTACAGATAATTTCACCCCTCATTTGAATTCTCTCCTCTCCTCTCCTCTCTGTTGGGTGAAGAGGAATGGTCAGTGGTATGGGTGACTCTGAAATGACACTGACTAGACAGCTCTGAGAAAGACAGAAGTTTAAACAAAACAAAAATATTTTTTTATGAACTTGACAGGTTGACTGAAGGTATCTGTCCCAAGCCTGCAACTGTGGATTACTAAAACAACCTTGACACAGTCCTTTCTTCTCCCCAGGTTGAATGGCAGACCAGTAGCCTTTTTTTTTAAGACTCATTTCTTCACAGCCCATTATGCTGCTCGGTAAGAATTAATTCAGACAGAGGTTCTATCTATTTTCTAGGATGAAGCTCACAGTGTTCTCCAGGGGAAATAAATGCCCCAAACTTACCCTATCTACTATGAAGGCTTAGTCTCTTGTTCTGTGTTCATCACTGGAAGTTTTATCACCTTCAGGAACATAACTCGTGAGACAGGTCATGGGTGTCTGTTAACCTCCAGGTCACAAACTCCTGAAATAAATAATCATCCTTTCAAAAATATTTCTGAAATTTAGTGAAAGTTGAAGCAAGAGAATTGGCCCATCACACACTGGGCTTGTTTTTGTCAACGCATACTCTTAATCACATATTAATTACTTAAACAAATTGAAGGAGCAGATGACAGACTACTTTCAAGACTGCCTTGTGGGGACTCTGTAAAACTAACAGTAGTGCATGTCTGTGGGTTTTGAAATTTTTTTCCTCTTTTTTTACCACTTCTGAGCAGGGTTTACTTCAGCTGTCAAAAGCCAACAGCTTATAATTACGGTGCATATAATTACAAAGAAAAAGTAATCCCATTGAAAAAAAAAATAAGCAGAGAAAAGTTGGAAAATTAGGGGCGCAAAAGGATTTTTTACTTAAAACTAGGTTTCAAGATCCATTATGCTGTAGTATTTTCCTAGCTGTTCTGTATGTTTTCAGTTATTTTAAGGTTGAAGAGCATATCTTCTTCCTTGTGCTTCCATTTTTATTCTTATTTTCCCTGTGTACAGTTTTATCATATCTGCTATTTGTTGTATAAACCCAGTGTGAAGTGATGTGGTGAATTGTTAAAAGGTAGAGCTAAGGGTTGATCAACATACAATCCTTTAAGTGTTCTCCTTAACTTGCATAACTATGTTTAATAATTTAATTTAGAATGCATGCACCATTTTGATGTGCTATGGTGACCAGTGTCAAGACAAACTCCCTGCAGGAAAAGGGCTTTGAGAGTCTCTGAGATCCCACAGGGAAATCAATGGCATTTTAATCTGAATTAGACATAGTTCCTGCAGAGAGGAATCTGAGCAATCCTCCAGAAAACTGCTGATTCTTTTAGTAAATAAGACATTTTTCTGCTTTGCTATCATAGCACTGTAAAGATTTTCTGATGGAAATTTGCAAACGAATTGTTTGATATAGAAGCTATGCACATATATTTTTAGTTTAAATTCTGTATCAGGTTAAATACGAGCAATAGTAGCATTAATCTTTTTTTTTTTATATCTGGTCTTTTGAAGATTAAAACCAATCCATGCATAATCCCTTGCTGCTAGCCAGAATGCATTTTTTAAATGTTCCTTTAATTATCTAAACACTAGGACTTGCACATTGTATAACATCATATGATCTTATCTAAAGTATTATTAATAGATTACTCTGCTAGAAAATGCAGGAAAATCCCTCTTTGTAATTTTCCTGTGTACTTTGTTCTCTCTCTCCTCTATACATTTGAAAATTTGTGTTGCTTGTTCATAGAAATAATGCAAACCCAGAATGGTTTGCACGTTCAGAGAGGATCTCAATACCACTATTGAATAAATTCTCACAAACAGCTTATTGGGACTTTCTGAATCTTTCTTATTTTAAAAGCTTAAAGGTTTTTTGTTGTGTTTTTTTGTTGTGGGGTTTTTTTTTGTTTGTTTGTTTGTTTGTTTTGGTTGGGAATTTTTTGGCATTGGGAAGACCATCTTGTGGAAATTGAAAGGTTTTTAGAACAGTACAGCCTTTTCTGACAAACTTTCCAGTTTCACTTTCATTTGCTCAACTCTTTAGACTATCTGCTATGAGTTAAGTTTTTGTGTCAGATTGTCAGATAGACAGGGATCCCAGATGCCCATGTTCCCAAGCTCTGGGCAGCTCTACCATTTGTGCACAAAGCATTGTTTTTCCAGTGATTGTGATTCTGTGACAAACCTACCTTGCATTTCAGCCAGAACTGATATTTTTGACACTCCCTCCTGAAATCTGGGATTGCCATGCTCTTACTGGGTTGCTTTTCTATGCATTATCACTACTCATTAGTCAGAATTCGTTTTAATATATATATTATGTAGAAGAAACCTTAATTTTCTGTCAGATTACTTTTGAATTTGGTGCTATAATTTAGTTGTTCCTCACCTCTGGGTGTTGTCCATTCTCCATCTTCATGTCCAGAGGAGAGGATCCTGAAAAATACAGGTGTGTCAGGCTGACCTTGGTGCCTGGCAGGGTTATGGAAGAGATCATCTTGAGTGAGATAAGACAGCACATATTGGCTGGCCAAGGTATCAGGCAGTGCCAAGATGGACTGAGAAAGGGCCAATCCTGCCTGACCAAACTGATCTCCTCCTCTGACCAGGTGATCTGCCCAGTGGATGCAGGAAAGGCTGTGGATGTTGTCTACCTGGACTTCAGCAAGGCCTTTGACACCGTCTCCCACAGCACACTCCTGGAAAAGCTGGCAGCCCGTGGCTTGGACAGGAGCACTCTGTGCTGGGCTCAGACTGGCTGCATGGCCGGGCCCAGAGGGTGGAGGGGAATGGTGCTGCATCCAGCTGGGGCCAGTCAGCAGTGGTGTCCCCCAGGGATCTCTGTTGGGCCAAGCTTTCCTCAAATATGCTTATCAATGACCTGGATGAAGGGACTGAATGTACCCTCAGTAAATTCATTGACAACACCAGGTAGGATGGGAGCATTGATCTGCTGGAGGGAGGAAGGATCTGCAGAGGGATGGCAACAGGCTGGATTAACAGACCAAGACCATCCACGAAGCTCAACAAGGTCAAGGGCCGGATTCCGCACTTCAGCCACAACTCCAGGCAGCACTACAGGCTGGGAAAAAAGTGGCCAGAAAGCTGTCTGGAGGAAAAGGACCTGGAGGTGCTGGTCAACTGCAGCTGAACACAAGTCAGCACAAATCATGCCCAGATGCCCAAGAAGGCCAATGGGAGGAGCCTGTATAAAGAAAAATGTGGCCAGCAGGAGCAAGGCACTTGTACTTGGCACAGGTGAGGCTGCGCCTCAAATCCTGCGTTCAGTTCTGAAGCCCTCACTGCAAGAAAGACATTGGGGTGCTGGAGCATGTCCAAAGAAGGGCAATGGAGCTGGCAAAGACCTAGATTGTAAGTCCTGTGAAAAGCGGCTAACGGAGCTGAGGGTGTTTAGCCTGAAGTAAAGGGGCTCAGGGAGGACTTCATCACTCTGTACAAGTTCCTGAAAGGAGGGCGCAGCCAGGTGAGTGTTGGTCTCTTCTTGCAGGCAACTGACAACAGGACAAGAGGACATGGCCTCTAGCTCTGTCCGGGGACATTCAGGTTGGACACCAGAAAAAACGTCTTCATGGAAAGGGTTGTTAAACATTGGAATGGACAGCCCAGGGAGGTGGTGGAGTCACCCCGGAGGTGTTCAAGGAACAGCTTGGTATGGCACTCAGTGCTATGGTTTAATTGACAGGATGGTGTTTGGACAAAGGTTGGACCTTAATCACCCACGATCCTGTAACCCATTTGATGTAACGTGGAGCTAACTTACTGTTTCTGGCATCTTGGCATCATAATTTCTTTTTACATAAAATTTACAGTTCATATTTATCCCAATGAGATAAATATGACTGAGAAAATAATTTAGCAATGCCTTTTGTACTATTTCTGAGATGAAGAAAAAAATAGAGGGTTTTTTCCCACAGGAAGGACCCCAATCTTCAAAAATCCTTTATCTATGCCACTATGTTATGCTGGCATTATTGAAGATCTGCATGATCTGATTCAGAATTTAGTGGATTTTCCTTGACATAAGCTGCTGTTTTTAGCAGAAATGAGTAATCATTCCTCTTGACCCAGTCAAATTTTCATTTACTTTGCCTTAAAATTTTCATTTACTTTGCCAAATGTTCATTTACTTTGCTTTCTTTGTTTGCCTTAACCCCCTATTCCTAAAATAGTTTGAAGAAGGTGTTACTTCTATTTCAATACATTGATTGCAAAAGGGCTAAATGCAAAAGTATTAGCACATAAAAAGAGGTTTATATGCTGTCCATTTACCATTATTATTTTAATATAAAAGAATTTTTATATACTTTTCTCAAATGCAGGCATTCACATATCATTCCAATCCATTTCATTTAAATGAGTGAATTCAATTTACATCAATTATCAAGTATCGATTTATCCAACACTTGTGCAACTAAATCCGAATGAAGGTGCTCTTCTAAATGCTGATATAAATTACTGCGGTTTTGTAGCTTGTTTTCTTTACGTTTTTCTAAATGGAAGATATTAGGTTGTGTTTGCGAACACACAGAGAACCTAAAAAGTAAAGAATTGCAATAGAAGAAAATGCAAGAACAACTGCAAAAGGAATTCCTTTTATAAATATAATGTTGATAAACTTTATAACTCTTCAGAAGAGCAATATTTTAATTTAGAGCAAACTTATTTGACTAAAAAATACATTTTTGCTTTTATCCACATATGTAATCCAGCAAAGTCCTAACATGCAAATGCATAAAACTGACTTTTCTTTTTGGACAAAATTCAACAGCCTGCCAATTCTTTCAATAAACCAATATAATACCAAAGGACAGGGAAATTTTTGACTTTATTCTATCAAATAATTTTTTTTCCCAATTTCAGTTTCTTGATAGGCTTTAAAAAAATAATTATTATCCTTAGCAGAAGAAGGGGTAGTTTAGAAAAGATGTTTGAAGAGATTGACAAAATAAGTACTCTCTGAGAATGTCCTTAACCCATTCTGAAAATTTTCCGTTTTCTGTATAAGGGCCATAAGAAAGGTTTTTTGGACTGCTGACAGGGAAAATATGTGCCTATATGCAAGTTTTTCTTCTTGGACATCCTCATTCTTTATTAAATAATCAAACTTCTGCCTTTCTAGCATCATTAACGGCCCACTTTTTGTGCCAGTGTCATTTGTCAGAGGCTGGGCTTCCTAACAAATGTCACTTTCTCCCAGGATGGAAGAGCATGGATGTAAACAAATACAATATTCTGTGACTTTTTGGAGCATTACAGTCGGAGATAAATGCTTACATGCTGTACTCAGGAAATGATGTGTCAACAATGCAGTGTGATTAACCTATTTGGACAAACCAGGAATTGGAGTTCATACAGTTCAATACATGGTCTACTGTTGGATTGACAGCACTGCGTGGAGATGCTGTCTGTACTGTTTGATGAGCACTGTTATAAACAAAGTCATAATCCCAAAGATCATGCAATGTAATGTGAAACAAAGAGACCATAAACTATCACTGCGAACAGCAGGCATGAAGGAGAAAGTGTGGCAAGAGAAAATCTGAATAGTTCTGTATAGTTTTGATACAGTCTGAATGAGTTTATTTTCTTTAAATAAATAAACAAAAAAATTCAATCTCTTTTGGACTGAACTCCCCTAGTAAGATTAGCAACTGATTCTTTGCAGACCATGAAACTATGATGTATATTTGCAGAATGTGATCTGGAAAGGTTTGCCATGGGAACTAATATCAGGAAAGAGAAAAGGAAACTATTATGTACTGAAGCATAGAGATTTTATGCCATTGAATACCCAGGAGCTTGCCACCATAGACCTCAGGGGAAAAGCAAAAAAAATTGATTAAACAGAAAGATTATAGTTGTGAAGGGCATTGAAGGCGCAAATAAGACATTTGCATATGATGCTATGGAAAATGAAGAGATAATAAAGACATTCAGACAGGAATAATATACAGTGACAAGCAAAAAGGATGTTCTTAGGTGATGCATTTTGAAGGGATTGAAAAGTTCCAACTTGCATAATGACATGTTAGAGATGAGCACTTTGAAGGTCAAAGCAACATTTTTATCTGTGGACCTTCTGATGCCCATGAATTATCCTCAAACCAACAAATTCACCAGGGTTAAAATAAATTTCCTCAAGGTCAGCACACTCTGCAAATAGAACAACATACAGACTTCTTTGACTAATATGATCCCAAATTAGCACATTATGCAATCTATAAGAGACTGCATACTTAATGCACTGGAGGGAAAAACAGATTTTGTTTTTACATGATTAAATAAAGTCAAAATAAAACTGCTTTAGAGGAGTAAATAAATGATTCATTACTTTGTGTCTGTTATTTGTCAAAAGGCCAGGGAGATAATGACTTTGGATCTTCCTGCAAGGACCATCAATGTTTTTGGCAGCTATCATGTTCAGAGCTCGGCTTTGTTTCAATGGATACATGTGATGGCTGTATTTGTGTGTAGTGCAGCCCTGTAGGAGTGAATCTAAAGCACAGAACAGCAGCTGAAGAGGATTCAATGCCTATAGAACAAGTATACCAGGAGAATTTATTTCAGGCTTGCTGCTGCCTGGTCCAGTGTTTCCATTGTCCATCAGCAACTTGAAGAGGTTGGGTGTGCTCCTGAACCACCACTTCTGTTTTAGCCATGCCTGAAAGAAACCCAGTTCATGTCCTTTATAACAGCTCAATGATGTGAACCAGAACACTGAGTGATCCAGAGATCTGAGTCAAAAACATACCCAAGGTTTATACCAAAGAAAGACACACAGACATGTACAGAGATTCATTGAGGTGAATCTGGCCCTTGCACCCTGATTGAAGCTGTATTCCTTTTCCTATAGCTCCTACAACATGCAAAATCTGGATAGCATCATAGGACTTCTATCAAAAGGTCTCTAGGCACAAGCTGGAAGCAGATCATCTTGTTCCTTTAGAATATGTTATTATTAATGCTAATTTCACCATTCCCGCACACACTTGATGAAATTATTAAGAGAACCTTATAGACACTAGCCAGGAAACACTAATTTTGGAAATAATTTAGATTCTCTGGAGAAAAGCAGAAATATGATAGAGAGCATTATACTACCAGAACTCAAAATCTGAGTGAAAAAGGTTAAGGGACAAATATTTCCTTTTAAATGTATGAATGGTAAGTGAAAGGAATAGTAAGAACACAATTTCAATTTTATGTAAGTATAAAAATGAAAATCCAATTGCAATACTTGTATGAATACTAATTAAATGAAGTGATAAGTGATGAACAGTAGTTTCATCCAGGTGGTCCCTGTCACTGGGTAGTAAGGAGACACAGAATGGAAGACAGGACTAGCGGAAAAATATTCTCTAAAAACAATGACAGGATGGGGTTACATGCTTATATTAACTGGATTGTTAATTCATGAGTTAAAGGCCAATCATTTAGGAAAGTCTCCATTCTTCATTCCCGGGTAGGACAAGGTTGTAGAAGCATCCCTCAGTAGTGTCTTCTTTCTGTCCATCAGGCTCTGTATCACCTCTCTCCATGTTCAAAGTCCCTCTGGATACTACAGTGTTGTTCAGATAGAAGTTCACATGATATTATTCATTTTAACAGGCATTGGGAGAACTGAATTAAAATTCGGGGTAGAAGAATTCTTTGAAATGTGTGTACTTTGCTCAGTGTCAGTGGAACTCTTGTATCCTGCTGATAGACTCTGGATTTAGAGTTATCAGACAATGTGGCCCATTATGTCCTTTTTCTGTTCCGCTTCTTCCCCCAGAGAATTAAAAATCTTTTCATATTAAGGAACCAAAGCTATCCACAAGGACCTGGACAAGCTCAAGAAGGTGATACGTGAGAGCCTCGTGAAGTTCACCAAATCCAAAAGCAAGATGCTACACCTGGGTTGGGACAAACCAAGTCATGGCTACAGACTGGGAAAAGTCCTCACTGAGAGTGGTCCTGCAGAGAAAGACTTGGGACTTCTTCTGGATGAAAAGCTGGACCTGAGTTCTTACAAAGAGGAGAGTGGAGTTTTATTATTGAATATTCAATACAATCCATATCACTGCATGGAGCAGGGGGGAGGTGTGGTTTTGTCAGGAAAGGCAAAGGGGCAGGAAGCAGAAGAATGTGACTATCTTTCGGCCTGGGCTGGAGAAAGGACAGAGGTCAGGGCTGGGGTCCCTGCTTTGAAGGGATGTTGTAGTGCCCACACCACCAATGATGCCACCATCCTCCACTATAGTGAGCCAACATACCAGCAGCACAATTCATGACTCAGATGAAATAGGTTTCCAAGTTTTTGCTTTGCCTTTGTTCCCCACGGTTTGCCACACCTGAGGAGGGGGTTAAACCCTGTGAACTCACTCGTCACACTGTTTCTTTTCATTCTCTCTCAGCCCATGTCCAGCATCAGGGCCCTCTGCAGTCCTAGTTTTGCTATAGGGGGGCCCAGGTGATAGTTTGCCTTTGTTGTTAAGCCATTTCTCTCTCTTGTATAATTTTCTTTTTATTGCTGTGTTTATTGCTATTTTCTGCAGTAAATTGTCACTCTAATGTATAATTGCTCTGAGATTTTTGGGGTTTCTCCTCCACTATTGTAAAGGGGGTAGTTAAACCAGTTTTAAGCTCCCCACTGAGTTTTAACAACCCTTACATGAGCCAACAGTGTGTGCTCACAGCCCAGAATGAAAACTGCATGCTGGATTGCACCAAAAGCATGACCAGACAGTCAAGAGAGATGATTCTGGTGATCTACTCTGACCTTTGAGTCCTCACCTTGAGTGCTGCATCCAGCTCTGGGGTCCTAAGCACAAGAAAGATGCAGACCTCTTGGGACAGGTCCAGAAGACGGCCATGAGGATGAACAGAGGCTGGACCATCTCTGGTCTCCCAGAGGCTGGGAGAGCCAGGATTGTAAAACCTGGAGAAGAGAAGGCTTTGAGGGAGACCTTAAGTAGCCTCCTGGTACCTAAACATGGCTTAGAAGAGGGAGAGTGACCCCTTTACAAGGATTGATATTGATATAACAAGAAGGAAGAGTTTTAAACTAAAAGCTTAGAAGTTTACACTAAATGTCAGCAAGAAATTCTTTACTCAGACTGTGATGAGACACTGGAACAGGTTGTCCCAGAAAGATGTGGATGTCCCATCACTGAAAGTGTCCAAGGTCAGGTTGAATGGGGCCCCAAGCAACTCGGACTAATGGAAGGTATCCCTGCCAGGAAGGGATATTGGACTAGGTTATCTTTAAGGTTCTTTCCAGTGCTAGCTACTCTTTGATCCTGTGATGATTCATGGATTTTCTTTAGTCTGACTTAAAATTTATGTACATTCCAGTTCTGAGATTATGGTACTTTTCCTTTATATTTTCATATACATTTTCATTTAAAATATTATGATAGTTTATTTTCATGATATTATGAAGTGAGATTTATTGTTGCTTTTCTTTCCCTGACAGCCTTTTGTTTTCTCTTGGCACAATATCACATTATCCCTTCAATGCACAGTCTGTGATAAACACTGAAAATTCAAATAAAACAGAATAGGATATCAGAAAGAAAGAAAGAAGTAGATTTTACTTTAATCTTTCACTTGTACTCCTGCTCTTTCCACCTTCCATTTTATCGTCTCCTTGTTATTCAGCTATTCTGTCTCTGTTTTTCTCCCAGCCCTGTTAATAATCTTCTGCTCATCTCTCTCTCCTTTACACAGCACTGCTTTTTATTTCCTTGGTATTGCTTGATCCCAGCATAGTAATAAAGCTCATCTAGGCTGATGAATTAAAGCATTAGTACATCTGACTGATGTTTACTCTCAAATAAAGTTATTTCTCCCATGCCCCTGCCACCACACCCTCTGCTTTTCCACTTAAATGAGGCTTAGCTTGGTATGGTTCTGCCCTTTCTCTGCAAATGTGAACTGGTAGTTTAAAGATATTCACAGCCTCAGAGTTTTAAAGTTTTAATTTAGCTTTTATTAGGTGCTGGGCAGCATACTGCCAGACTGTGTACACAGTTAAACAACAAGAGCTCTCTCAGGGGAGTATATTGTTGCACGCTTCTACATCTATATGCAAATTAAACTTTGCATATTTGCTATCAGTTACAACAGAAATTTTCCACACAGGCAAGCCATTTTTTTCTCTATCTATCTAAAAAAATGACAAGCCCTAAAGAAAATACTCTGATCTCACTGGATGCAAAAACTAGAGAAATTATATTGGGTTTAGGGATATTTTTAAGAAGCAGCCTATCCTAAAGCAAAGTTGTATTACAGTTGCATAATATTGCTGGAAAAAGAAGAGAGCATGATGAAGTCTTGCATCAGCATTGAAAGGAAATTATAGAAAAAGACTGTTGCTATTCTTCATGGGAAGAATGAATCCTATACAAAGAATGTGTCCATAAAATTTCTTAGGACTTTAAAATGCATCAGGTACCCTCCTCTAAAGGCTGTCCTAAACAGTTTTTCTGTAGATCTTGTGGATTCCTGGAACTGAATCCCAGCAAAGGTCACTCACGCTAAACAATGCTTACTTGACTATTTTCTCTTGGAGGCTGAGCAGATAAGCTGTATTGTAGAGCTTTGGGGGATGTGCCCTCCCCAGTTGCTTCAGAAAAGGTAAGTTCAGTTCCAAATAAATAATAATAAATATAATATAATAAAATATAATCATGTTCAGTTCCAAATAAATAATAAAAAGGTAAGTTTGGTTTCAAATAAATATCATTTGGCTTCCATGCTACAGATGAACTGTTGAAATTGACAACTCAGACCTCTGTGAAAGCTGTCCACTGTATTGGGACACTGCAATATGGAATAGGCATTGGTCTGTCACACATCATGTTTAGATCTGGCTGTTAGTGGTAGTGTTTTTTTATTTTTCTTTGTGTTTCCCTGTTTTGACAATGTTTCTAATTTTGGTTGTTCTTTTTCTCTAGGTCTGTCCAATTTATTCAACAGAATAGTCACATCTTCTTGTAAAACGTAATCATCTTTTTCATGTGGGGCAATGATGCACAAAAATAATTTTAATGATAAATAGATCCCAATTATGAACAATGACTCACCAGCAGTTTAAGAAGAAAGTGATTTCAGTGCTTAAATTCATAGAGGAACAGTGCCTTTAAATACTTGGTTCCTGAGAACCACACCAATGTTTATTTATTGTCTTGAGCAATGTCTTTGCATTTTCTCTTAAAGTGGAAAAAAGCCAATGTCTGTCTTACCCATCTTCTGCTTCTGCCCATGTCCCTGCAGATATTGTATCCAGTCGTGTTTCACAGCTTGCTGTGAGCAGGGTATCACCTTGCAATTGACTCAGAGAAAGAGGGGAGGTAGGGGACAAAGGAAAAGTATGCAAACATGAAATTTCAGAACTCGAAGATTTTGAGAGATAAGGAGGTTGTGTGTGGGGTGGACCAAGAAGTGGATGTAAAGATGTCCACTTTACTGACCAGGCGCTGTGCACTCAGATTCTCTGATGTGGGACGATGTTGGGCTAGTAATCACAGGCATATGGATACTTATAGTTCCAGCTTGCTTTTAGGACTTCTACCACCCTTGGCTACAAAATGATCCTGCAAGACGCATGTTAGACACATGGCAGGGAGGTGTGCTTCTGAACCCATGCTGCAGGACTGAACCAGCCAGTATATGTATAGAATGAATTTGGGTTAGAATGTGGGATCAGACATTCATCCAAAACAAAATACAGACCTGCCATGTGTTGTGTTGGCTCCTAAAAAGTAATGTCCTACTTTGACAGAGAAATGTTTGGGTTGAAATATGTCTATAAATAATCCTGTTGAAATAAAATGAAACTCTGAACTGCCCTGGCTCTGGCTCCAGGCAACCAAAATTGTATCCAAAGTTTTCCAGTGTTTGAGGATTGTAGAGTGCATGAACTTGAGTTCATCCATCATCAATGAAAAAAATTGTGGAGCCATAGTACTTAGCTCCAGATAAAGTTGAAGCTGAACGTTGTGGCTATTTTCCTGGGAAACTTTTGTTCTGCATGTTGTGTGATTGACGCTGAACATTATTTCTAAATGAGCCTGTCCTTTCGAACAGATTTGTGCATTCTAACTGATAGTTGTCCACAGACAGTATCAGAATGTAGCTAATTATGTGATATTTTATACTTCAAGACAGTTTTTGGTAACTTCCTGAAACCGCTACTGGCCTGCTGGGAACAGTCTGCTCTACTCTATACATGACATCCACTTAGAAACTTCCCCATTCAATGGGCAGTTTTTTCCTTGAAAACCTTTAGGGATCCATTTTTCCCAAGCATCTATGATCACATTATTGAGTTTAAGACTTAAAAACCTCTTGCATATATTAATTTAAACAGTTTAGTTAAGGAATAGTGCCACTGAATTCTGTGCAAATCATGTTGCTTCCCTGTGTGAGTGACCGCTCTTGTCCTGCTGTCCATTTTTGCTGCCCAAATGGCAAGCCCGTTTAAATTGGCCATGGTGTGATGACTTAGGATGTATGTGCACTTCATACTTTACAGTTTGTGCTTGTGAAATATACATGCACTGTGTCATACATAAAGCCCTCACTGTAGTGCATCTTGGGACGAAAAGGTGAAGTGATATTCACAGTTTTAACTGTGAACAGATTGTTGGCTAAGGAGTGTTAGAACTTGGAACATTTTCATCTGAACTTACACAGGGAGGAAAAAGGAGCAACAGTGTTTTGGGTGCAGAGTAAGGAATTGATCAGAAGATGCAGCCTTCTGCCAAGGACGGGGACAAGAACAGTCCAGGTAGTTAACAAAGGCAGTTGGTGAAAATGTCCTGCTCTCCTGACAGAAATGTTTTTCAATTGTTGGAACAATATAGGATGAAGAACCTGCACATCATGATTGCCTAAAAATCCTTGTACCCAACAGACAGAAGGAATAACAGTGTGCAGTGAATTTGAGGAAAAGGGTGATATCAGAACCTAACACCTCACTTCAGATCTGTGTATTTTGAGTAAAAATCTGTTCACTGCATTCTTCAGATGGCAGGCATCTGAGAGAGAGTGTACACAGAGGGAGGGCTGTAGAAGTGTCTAAGCACTTATGCAGTCTGCCCAGGATGTGTAAGTGCTCTAGCAGCAGTTCATAGTTGTTTTACAGAGCAGCTGAGACTAGGGAACATACCCAAGAAGTCAAAAAAAAAGAGAACATCCGTGCAGAAAAAATATTTTTCTTTTGCTCACAGGTACCGAATAGTAAAACTGAAGCATGGGAGCAATGAAAGTCCGCCTCAGAGACTTTAATCAGAGTTGCAAAGGGCTCTGTCATGTCATGTTTGAGCAAGGCTGAACTCTGATGCCCTGATTTCAGTCAGAGGTTTGCAAAATACAAATGATGGATAGTGTGAGAGTCTCCTGGAGCAGCTGGCGACTGTCAGAAAGCCATGGATTACACAACTTCTACTATATTTGTTTCCAGAGCAACATCTGGAAAATGGGTGCCCAGACAATAGACTAGGTGGAATGAGTGGATACAATGCCTCATTTGGAGAATGTTTTTGCTGTTACACAATTCAAATTTAAATGCCAACTCTTAACTTAAATTCTACTGACAGAAACAAAAAGAAACACCTCTTCAGCAGAGTTGGGAGATATTTTTATCCTTATTTTCAGAGAAAGCATGATAGTTCTTTTTTTCACTGCTTTTCCCCTTGCCATTTTTCCTTGGTGTTTTGTGAGATTATGTTGATTTCATGTTTTTGTAACACCAGGCATCAAGCATTTGCACAGCTGGACTCCCTCTCCCCTCTATCATCTTTATTCTAGTTCACAACAATAAACAGGAGAAGTATTCTGTGCATAAGTTCAAGGCAGAATTATCTTTCTTTTCTATGATTGCCACAGGTAGGAAACTGTATCAGGGGCAGGTAATCTGGCAAAAAAAGCAAATGCTGTCTTCTACCAAAGCAGGTTGGTGGCTGAGTGCATACAAGTGAATACTGAGAGGGAGAAAGGAGTATTTCCATCATGTTTTTCTCCTTTAAGACAGTTGGGTCTGATTCATATGTTCTGCTACGCTTCTGGAGATGTCAATCCAACAGCATGGGGATGGGGAAGGGGCACCCCAGGAAATCAAAGCAAACTCAATTATCAATCTGCTGACAATGACAAAACCATTTCATTCCTCAGCTCTTCACAGAATGTGAGGGGGGAAAGATTAAAAGCGTGAACATTTTTAATGAGTGCAATTATTGAATCATCAGTCACACAGTCCATCTGCTTCAGAGTGTTCCAGAGACTAGAGAAAGACTAAAATACTGCATTGCCTTTTTGCATTCATATAATCATATAAATATTCTTTAAGGCAAAGCTAATCGTATTCATATATCATGGCTATCATTTCAAATAACTTGCTGCTCCCCTTTCACTTCCTTCACTTTATTAATCACTAATTTTGAGTTTTGACACCATGATGGTGGAAATATCTTTGCAGATGCATGGCTAACAGCTAATCCCATGACATTAAATACAGAATCATGTAATATTCAATTTGAGAGATAAACTAATGTAAAATTTATCTCAAAGGTCCCATTTAGTCTGGAGGTTAGTGAGCAGAATAAACTTCCCACTGCAGTAAGGAAAAAATTAGAGGCTGTGTTGGATTTAAAATTCCTTTCTCGCAGTGTTATCAATGCACTTGGTACATAGATCTGAGTATGAAAGCATGTCAGGAAAGAGCCAAAACTTATTCAATAGAATTTGAAAACCTTTGCAAATAGTCAGGACAGATAGAGGAGGAAAGGTTCAGATAAATGCCTGAACCTGAGAAATAGTGAAAGAACTATAAATCTGTTTTGGCTATGGTATCCTAAAATCTATCCCAGAATGGCAGGGAAAGTAGAGATTTGGATCTGAAACTACTAGGAGGCTTTGCTATGTGCTAACTTGTTATTATGTTGGAATTTGTGCTACAAGCATGTGGTGGAATAAAAAGGATGATTTTGTGCAAGGAATGTTTTCTGGAATTGCAAATAAATGCCACATTCTGCAGAGATGTCCTTTGTCTACCTCTTTTCAGCTTTTCTCTGCAATACCCAGCTGACAATTGCCCAGATACAGTAATGTGCACAACTATGAGACATATTATTTGAGAAATCTCTGACTTTGCCACAGGCATCAACATCAGAAGATTCTAAGGTCTGAACTCTAAAAAAACTTACTTCATATTGGGTGTTGAAAACAATATACAGTAGGTTTTTTTGGATAGCACAACATAACAAAATAACACTTCTTGTTCTCATCTTGAATCTGGAAATACCCTTTTTTGTAATACAGCACAGTCTGAAAACAAAGTTTAATCTCAAAGTATGAAAGTCACAGCAACTGATGCAAATTATTTGGCCCAATAAATTAGACATTTTGAACTATACCTTGAGTCTAGTATAACATTAATACCAGTATTTGAGCTAAATCCAGGAGGATTTTTTCAGTGGTGCTGAACTATCATTATGCTTTTCTGGTGTGATAAGGTGAGCTATCATTTTAAGTTTTATATTTTATATTATTAAGTTATACTCACTCCATGAAATAATTCTTCATTATATTTTCAGATTAAAAATTTATCTAATCAGCCAAGATCAAAGAAACAAACAATGGGTCATAATGTAATCATGGCATCCAAGTTGTGCCTAATCATTATGCTACTTACTTTTCACTTTTCTTCCAGT
>JAWWEY010000130.1:45377852-45397465 GCA_035582745.1 Loriotus luctuosus
ACCTGCTCAAGCCACAGTAAGAGCAGACTCCCTCTGCCACGTCTCTGAACTTATGGCCCTCCAGCCTCTTTGGAAATCGTATAGCCTGGGGCATGTAGGCTTTGGATAACTCTCCCTTTTAAAATCCCTTAAACAGGCAGATTACAAAGTGGAGACATATTTACATCTTTCACTATATTTATTTGCTCTTAAAAACTGTGAGCATAAGCATTACATCTATTTTCATGAATCAGTCTCTAAAAATACAGGGAGAAACCCCAGAGTACTATTCCTACTAGTCTGAAGTCAGCAAAGGGGGGATGAGTTTTTGCCACTGTACTGAGCAGAGAGAGTCCTTTTGATTCCTGAAGCTGCCCTGAGGGGAATCATCCTTGATGTTATCTGCTGGCCAACAGAAGCAAGTTGAAATAGTTTCCATAAGAAATCACTAGAGGAGATCTCAAAATAATGGGGCAAAAAGTGAGGATAAAATTTTCCCTGCACTTAAATTTAGCACTAGAGAGACAGAAGAAGGAGAAGACAGCCTGAAGATCATAGACCTCTTTCCTGGTATGGCCTCAGACACACTGGGAGACTTTCATAAAGTCATTAAACACTGTTTGCAGCATTAGCTGACTCTGCAGACTGTGATATTATAAATGAGGTAACTTTTCTGTTTCTTGCAATGTGATGGGAAGACAAGGAAAATGGTATGGAGGATAGTTGCCAATTTGTGAACAGAAAGAGGAAAGAGATGATTTCAGAATGTCTGAGACTATCACAAATTCACAAATGCAAGGTTCATTGCAAAGCAAATTGGTGATGAATTAACCAATCTTTAAAAAAAAAGCCAGGATCTTAAGCTGAATTGAGAAAGGACAGGACAAAAAGGAGGAAATGCATGAAATGCATTTGAAAGCAATAAAAAAGGTACATCAGTCATAGGTGGGGTCGCTACAGTTTTGTTCTCCCTCACGCACAGTTCATAAAATTCATGTTTGTGGTAGCAAGAATTCACAAGCTCCTTGTAAGACATTGGTAATGACATCAGTGTCACAAAAAAAAAAGGTATGCTGGTTTTGTTAAGGTTCTGTATTCTTTCAACTAACTGGAGGGTTTGTTCATTCTTCTGTCATACTCCCTGTTTTGTCCTCATACTTATTTGGCTTCCATTGTAGAAAAAGCAGCACCATGCCTTAAGTGGAAAGGTATTTCCCCCAGCAATGAATCAGAGGATACTTGTTCTATGGGGCAGAGGAAGATCTAAAGGATCTGATTTTTAAAATACAGCAACACAATATCTACTTAAAAAGCAGAGAGTAGATTGTATCAACAGATGCTAGCCTGTTAAACTTGAGCTTCCCAGGGAAAAACCAAATACAAATTACACTTTATTGTGTTGTTGTTTTTATAATAGCATGGACATGCACCCAATTCTAATGCCTTTAAACACAATAGTAAGCAATGTCCAGTTTCCACATATTTCACACAGCGGCATGTCTGCAAAGGATTGTAAGCCTTGCCTAGTTTAAGCATTGGCCAGCTGGAAGTAAAAAGAACTTTTGGTTACCAGACACAAATAAATTTGTGCTATCAATGTATATCTAAGTAATCAAAATTTTAATTTGATTCCAAGTGACACCAAGGAATTTCATAATATTCTCCATTTTTAAAATTGAAATATGCATATATTCTGTAATTAATTGTAAAAACTGAAGGAGGTCAGAATTATAAGAGGTTGCAATATTTATTTTTTGAAATTATATTTTAAAAATAATTACACACACATATTCTAAATTTGATACTGAAGATTATTGAGTTTTATGCCTTTTTTTCATCTTTACCAATTTCAAGATTTTCTTAAAAGCCTGCTTTCTATTTTGAACTGTCTCCTGGACCATTTAGTTTTAAACGTTTTGCAGCCAGGGAGAGTATAATTGCAATAGGCAATTTATTTTTATGTCCCACAAAACTAACACATTTTCCAGAAATGAGATGGTTTCAGGAGATTTCAGCATGATTTTTTCAGGAGGATTTTTTTACATGTTCCCAAACATGGATATGAAAGGGCCAACTTTTTCCCTCAAGTGTAAATATATACAAACAGAGACAGGTAGATAGATAGATAGATAGACAGATAGATAGATAGATAGATAGATAGATAGATAGAGATAGAGATAGATACAGATATAGATGCTATAGATACATAAAATTCCTTAAATTTTATTTGGAAAAGCATTTCTGTACCTAAGTGCAATGTATCCCTACCGCTTTTTAGAGGACTTTGACACTCAGACTTTAGGTGTTGCTTAAGTTACCATTTGTGTCACCTGCTTCTCTTTTTATCTCAGTGAGAGTTAGAATTGCAACATCACATTTGCAATAACCAATAGCTGTTTTTTCTGTAAGAACATAATCCTTAATAGTGTAAATATTTCTCCATGAACAAACTTGAACAGGAGAAAGGTCTCACAGCCAGCCTAGGTGTGGTTTGCTATTCTCTTTTGACACTGTAACTTCTGTAGTTAAAGAAGCTGACCTGTTCAGCATAGGTAGTGCCCAAGTTTAAGTATGTAAGGTAGTTAGCTGGAAATCATGCTGTCTGTTCCTACACTCCAAGTTGTATATAATTTCATGTGTTTTATTGATTCTGCCCAATGGCATTCAGCATCTTCCTGAATTAAGACCAATACTGTTAATTTGTTCAGTCCATAATCAATGTGAACATTTTTTCTTGTAGAACTCGTCCTTCCTTTCAGAATGTTATTGGAGAAGAAATTAATCGGAGAGGAAAAAATATGATGGGAGGTCGCATTAAAAAAGTGCATGTTAAATAAAAAGATGTATGAGTTTCCAAAAAAGCAAAACAACTTTCATGGATATGCTTAGAGATGCATAGAATATGAGTAATATAAATGGAAGTGTTTTACTCTTACTCACATCCTTACTAAATGAAGGATGAATACTCAGTCACAAGGAGAACTGGATTCAGTGTCATGCAGGACAGTACAAAGTGTTGTCCACGTAAACAACAGGGTTGGACAGTGAATATCGCCAATAGTAAGGGAAAAAATTGTTATAATTCTGAAAATGTCCACTATACCTCACATGTGTTTCTCTTTGGTATTCATGTCTTAGTAAGGCTTTAGCACATCTTAGGATCCTTGGAGTAGACAAGAATTAATAACACCAAAGACATTGATTTACAATAGTGGAAAACTGGTGAAGTCTTGAAATTGACAAATTCCCAATTGAGCAAGTGGTTGTCTTGCTTGGCAATGCTGTTTCTGGACTGCTATTATGAATTCAAACAAAAAGGCTTTGAATTTCTGAGTCTGGAAAATGGTAGAGTACTGGGAACAACGAGCTGCACAATTTTCTCCTGATAATGCATGCAGCAGAGAATTCTGTTGGGACAAGTCTATAAAAATCCCGCCTGGAATGACACCAAAGAGCATCTATTAACTTCCCCAATTATTAAAATTCAATCTGCATTAGTGGGTGCTATTTTTTTTCTTTGTGCAGTACTATTTCCCCTGCCTTTGTTGCTCATAGCGTTGAAGATTAGTCATATTTTACATATGTACACTGGTCATTTATAGGTAATTGCACTTGCAGCTATATATTTGAATTACTCAAAAAATAAAACCCTGCCCTCTCTTCTGAAGTAAGATTTTCAGGGCAACTCTGATGGCATTATAAAACCTTCCAAAATTCACCTTTGCTCTGTTGTTCATTTTAACAAACTCTTAATCTGAAAGCTGACTTGAGCTTTTGACTTCTTTCCTTTTCTTTTAATCTTTTGAGGAGAAATAAATTTGTGATGCCCTGTGATGCCCTGGGACAACATATATTTGTGATTCATATTTATAAGTTACAAGAATGGCCACCAATTCAACATAATTTTATTGTACGAAACAATCAAGTGCGGTTTTTTGCCTATATGTGCCTTCTTGGAGATGTTATTAGTCCAGGGCAAATGCCTCCTTAATATTTGAGACTGTGCTGGTGGAAAACAATACATTGAAACTTACAACAAGTTAATAAAGTGAAAGCTTAATATGCTTTGAAAATGGGTGTTTACCTTGCTTGAGTGGCACTTCAGTACAAGTACAGATGTGTAAAGGAACAATCCCTTGTTGATAAACCCAGCCGCTGACCACATCCCTCAGGACTGTGTATCTCCTTTTTATGTGTATATACATATACATATACATATAAGCATGTTTATGTACACTTGGTCTGTCAGAGCCATGTCCTCTGACATGCTTCTACACAAAAGGAATGTCTGCCAGCATCTGTGTGTTCATAGTCTTAAAAGGACAGCCCCTCTCTGCTAACCTGCACATTTTTTTCCTCCAGTTAGACACAACTCAGAGGACAGCCATACCCTGCAGGCTGCAAGACAGCCCCAGGATGTGAAAGCAACTGTGTAAGCACAACTCACAACCACACTTGTTTACTAGGATTCAGCCCTCACAAGAGATGGCAGAAACAATAGAAGCAAGAACAGCAGCAGCCGCTCTGTTAACTGGAAGTCCAGCTGTGCTTTCAACAGCTGGGATATGTTTGATTGGAGCACATCCAATCAGTCAGGAGTGACTGAATCAGTTTGCGCGGATGATCCTGCTCCTGAGGGTGCACAAGAGACCTGGCCAGAGCTATAGGGCTCTGACATGGGCGGTCCTATGGGACAGCTCTTAGAGGTTGGACGTGAAGACAACTTCTCTACAATCTTGTTTTGTTTCTCATTCCTTTTGAAAAAGTGGAAAAAAAATTAGTGCCTCTGAGTAGGCTGGGCATGCTGCCTGTTCACCTGCAGGCAGAGACACCACACAGGCAACATAGTAGGTTTCTTTCTCCAACAAGATTCAAGGGGCTTGTGGGTCTTTTCCTTAACATTTCTGCTTACTTGATGGGAAAAAGCATCATTTCACAGTATTTTCTTCCTCTCTCATACAGTATAACCTTAACTACTGATAACCCTTCAAGTTTTTATTGAGAAACAGTGAAGTTTCAAAATCAGGCCAGTGTTACCTTGTTTACCTACTCTGATAGGTCTAAGTAATTGTAGCTAAAATAAAAACTGATCTTCCTCTCATAAACTAAAAAACAAAAAACAAAAAACAACAACAAAAAAACCAAACAAAAAAAAACCAACAACAACCAAAAAAAAAAAAAACCAAGCCAAAACAAGACCAAAACCCCAAAAACCCAATGAAACCAACAACAGCAAACCCCTGAACTTTTTCCAGATACTGAAAATCATCCTTTCTGTCACATCTCCATTTATTATTTTTCTGATCATTTTTGATTTTGACGTGTCTGAAACAGGTATTGGAATATTACACAGAATCTGATATTGGTCATTCCTGTTCATAAAACTTCAAAATTCCCCAGTGTTATTCTCGAGAAGTTTCTAGTCTGTTCTTAATAGAATCTAAAGCAAGCATCCTCCCTACATTCCCTTTTCAATGTCCTCTTTGTTTTTCTCATCCCCTTGACAGTAGAAAAGACTGGTAAGATAGAAAAATAATTCTCTTCAGATTTCATAGCAAACAAGCCAATTATGATCTTACACAGCTTTAAGTCACATGATTTATAAGTAAATACAACTATGTGTTTACATCATTTTCTTAGGGAAACTGCATTTAGTTCAGTTACTTTTGTTTGCCTCTTGTTTATCATTTGTTTTGTTTTTTTATGAATGAGATGAACCTAGTTCACCCAAAGTCTGTAGTTTCAAGTTCTTATTCTCCGTTTCTTGCTAAAATTATTCATGTCTTGGGATTACATGTTTTTCTGTTCTTTGATTTCCCCATTTTACCTGTGTAAAAAAAAATATAGTTTGCTACCTTAAACTACACCTGGAATTTATTGATGATAAATGGATCCAGATAGGCAGAAAACTGACAGAAATACATTACACAAACAAAGATGGGGACTAATGCTTCAAGAAATACATTAGGAAAGCCCGTGTTTTCCATCATCTTTCATTGCAAGTACACTGTAGACCCTCCACCAAAACAAAAAGAGGTAAAAATATCCAGCGGTTTAATGTATAGCTTAAAAAAGTTTCTCCTGCTTGGCTGCTGAACGAATTATAGAAAATCTAACAGTTTTAATCTGTGGCTCTAAAAACTAACTCATAGCACTTAAAAGTAAATATTTCTACTTGATATATAGAATTTTACTACTGATTGATTGTTAGGAGAAAAACTTCTGACTTCAGGGCCCAGAGGGAATATTGAAGATAAATCAAGCTGTCATGCCTGTGAATTAAAATAGGTTGGGATTATTAATATGATGTAATTAATCAATTGGCAATAAACATCCTAGCATCATCAAAATTGAAAGAAATGCTCTGAATGTTCAGGGTGATTACTATCTCTAGTTATTGTAGATGTTTAGAAGAGTTTCTCCAATGCTTTACAATATCTAGCATGTTTAATGTTTAATACCATTTAGAGCTGAGTAATGAGACCAATAGTACTTAATAACAATAAAGATCCATTGCACATTTATTACCACTGTAAATTTAAATTATAAAGTAACACAGTTTATCTTATAGCTTTACCTTTTAAATGAAGTACTCTTGTAATAATCAATATTTAATTAACCTTTAATTACTCACAATAACTGCCTCCTAAATATGAGCTAAAAGACTCTTTGAGGAATTTTAAGCATTATTTGTTTCTCTGGTTAGGTCAATTTTTCTAGTTTACCACAAAAATTTATCCTTATCATGCTGAAGGTAACTGGAACTCCACATATATGTGTGTATATATATATATACTTATATATAGGTTATTAAAGTAAATCCTGCTCATATTTAGGTTATTATAATAAAACCTGTCTATATTGAAGTAATAGTAGGTTTTTTACAAACATTTTATCAAATATTTCATAACTTTGGAGGTGATGAAATCTCTTTTTAATTTGCATCTGTATATATTATATAATATTCTGAAATTTGTTTAGAGTGAATTGAAATAGTACATATTTTTATATTCCTCAAATAAAGAACAGTATAAATAGAGGTCTTCATCTCATACATTTTTTATTGAGTTCAGTGAGTACTTACCTAAATGTGACTCTGGGGTTGATTCATCAGCTTTCTAATGAACAATGTCACTTTAATGGATAAAGTCTCTGCTGAATAGGGGACACAACTCTGCCAGTCATAAGCTAAAAAGGAAAATAAATTTAAAATACATGTCTAGAAGACATTCTTGATAGCCTAACCATGCTCTGCAAAGGCTGTTTTTCTCAGTTCTTGAGGGATTTTGTAACCTAACCAACAGATGAGATTTGCAGCAGCTCATAGATTTCAGATTAGATTTGAATCTCAACATTGCATAAAACTAAAGCCTTGAACTTAAGTTTACATGATCTATTCATAATAAACCTATTTATTAATAATAAATGAATGTCCTTCTGTATGTCCTTATTGTCCCTAATAATTATCTGCATGCATGAACCCAACTTCTAGGGGGAAGCTTTCTTTCATTTGTATGTACCAGCAGTATCTGATATCCCGGGATGTCTTAGTCCCCAAGATTCGAAAACATTGCGTTTGAATTGGCAGAACAGACACTCCAAGGAAAATTTGTTCAATCTATTTGCCTGAATTTAGTGTTGCTGCCTTTTATTTTTAAGGTAAATTCTCCCCAAATTTATTTATGGTATCTGATGGAATTTGTTATATATCAAGTTTGTAGTCAATCACTGCAATAGAAAAGTGAGTCATTTTAGTCATTTCCATTAAACCAGAAGCAGGCAAAATCTACAGGGCTCAGTAGAGATTGAGACATAGGTGCTTTAAGGGAAGTAAGAAGGAAAATGAATGTTCCAAGAAGCTCAGAAGATACGGTGACAAAAGCAGAAGTTGAAAACTGACAGACAAGCACATCAGCATACATAACAAAAACTGTTTTCAGAAAGTCAGGGAAGATGCTTGGAGAAGATTTTTATGGTGGCATCTGAAACAAGATGAGTTAAGCCCAGTCTGTATTTCACTGAGCTTCCTCAGCCAAGTAGACTTATATATACACGCAGAAAATGTCCCTAGTAGCACGGATTCATTGCCTGGTAGGAAAAATAATTGACCTTCAAGGACAAAATAAATAGGTGCTTGTAGTGGCTTGCACAGGATAGGCATAAGGATAAGACAGGGTAGGTGATTTAAAAATACCTCCGATAAGTAGAGGAGGACAATGCAAAACCACAGATGAGAATAGCATGGTTTGCTTTCTCTATTTTGCAGAGCATCATCCTGGAATTACTTCAAGTTTAGAGATAGGATTTAGAGAGATTATAAAAATAAAATTGCTATCACTGGTAGGGGAAAAATGAGTACAGTTTTTAATGGTAACGGAAGTTAAGCTTCAGTAAACCACAGAAAAAATAAAGGAGCAGCTTCTGAAAGAAGAAGTGCTTCAAAGCAGGCCAGTGGAAAACCTAAATAAACTAGAGGTTCAAGCAGTGATGTCACAGTCAGGCACCTAATCCTTAGAAAAGATTTATTAGGATCCCTCTGCTGAAAATCCTGCAATTACATGATTGGTAGAAGTGGAGTTATCCAAGACTCTCTGTAGCTACTGCTAAAAGCAATTGTGGGCTTTTGTAATGAAGGAAGAACCAGATGACTTTTTAGCACCCAATAATCAAGAAAGATAATTGCTTTGCACAGGTTCATCTGTATTTTAGTATGCTGAACAATCAGAACTTTGCAAAAGCAAAACTTAAATAAATCTTTCCCAAGTTCATAACTAGCCCGTGGAGTTAACTGGATTGCCCATGTGGGAACTTGTCCTAAAGCCTTAATAAAAAAGCTACTCCTCCAAGAATCACTGAAGGTTCAGCCTGCAGAATGTAACAGAATCACAGGATTTCGCACGTGTATTTTTTTAAGACTTCCATTCAATATCTACATGAAGTCTCCATAAAACAACAGTCTGCATCAGTTCCCAGCCTTTCTAAAGAGACACTGATGGAGAGCTACCAGCAGAAGGCTCATTAAGGTGGGGCTGGAGAGAAGAGGGGAGGACAAAACTCATGGACATAAAGAGACTGAAATTTAAAGAATGTCATTATCTTCCAGCAGAGAATATCCAATTAATTCCAAAGATATACATCAACTACAAAGTGACAAAATACTTACAACACAGAAACATTTTAAACTGAAAGAAACCTAATAATCATTCCTGACACTATTACTCTGTAATTGTGACAGAAACAGTACACTTGGCAGCTACACATTAATGGAAGCACCTGAATGACATTCACACTATATGATTAGCTGAAAAGCATGTTTCCTGCTGGGTCAGAAGACTTTGTTTTGTTCTGTTTGACACAATATTGAAAATTTGTGACTGCTGAAACATACCCTGAGATTTAGCAAAGACAAAAAATTGCTGAAGAGAAGAGAAGAGTAAAAGGGAAAGGGCTATTACCATTTTGCTTTGGTAGAAAAGAGATAGGAGACAGGAAGCAAAAAGCAAAATACAGGAAGGCCTGACTTCTGCAGTCTTTATTCTCATACTAAATGTATGAGAAGGTACATAGTGTGTCCTTTTCCTTGTTAGCAACTCACACAGAGGTCTATGTGAACTGAAGTTTAAAAATCATTTCACTGCATCTTCCATAACATTCTCAAAGTTAATTATGTGCAAAACATACACAGGCACATAAAGCAAGCTATTAAAATTTTAAAAGGTAAAAAGAAAAAAAAAAACACAAAAAAAACCAAAATCAAAAAACAAAACCAACACCAAACACAAATAACAAAAAACCCAAAAAACCAAAAAGCACTTATGCTTACTTAGAACAAAGACCACAAAAGACCAGGGAAATACAACCTTCAAATGGTTATTTCCCCGTGCCCCCCTCCTCCATCTTTTGCTATGCTGCAAAATTTTAATATCTCATCAAGTATATAGCAGCCATAAACTACTGTCCCTTTTTATGTAGTTTCAGATGCAAGAAGGAGCACATTCTTTATAATGACCCAAGCCTATCAAATGAAGAAATAACGCTTTGGGATGATGAACTCTACATTATGAGTGATTATTTCTAAATTCATTACAACTTTGTTTGACATTTTTATTGCCTTCTTAATTTCTTCCAGCCAAACCACAGAAGTTATTACTCATTATATAAACAGTGCACCAATGAGGAAAAAGGGTTTTCTTAGGCTTTTACTCTAGCTGTTTGGCTTCCACACTAAGATGACTGAGGCAGTTATGAGGATATCATTGAATCAAACTTCAGCATCAATACCATAAAAGTAAAATGAAATTTGTCATATGTTTTGAACACCAGAAACCAAATACATTTCTCAGACATTATACAATTAAAAGGCATAAAAAGATTTTGGTGAAGGTATTACTGCCTCCACTTTACAGATGGAGGAAAAATGTGAGGAACTGGGTCACACAGTGTTTTAATATATCAGCAAGACATCAGTTGGTAGCAACAGCAAAGGTAGAGGTATTTTGACAATGAACACACAAGAGATTCGTGGGATTGGTATGAAATGTGGTGCATTGTGGGCTTTACAATTGTGTACTACTGTGTATATATAAATAATGACTTAGGTGAGAAACTGAAGGGAAGAGTGTTGTCTCACCTTGACAGAGGGCACAGTTGCCAGAACAGACTGATCTCCACGCCTCGGTGGAGTTCTGCTCAGCTCAGTAAAGAGGGCAGAGCACATCCATCTTCATTTGCTGCAAAAGAAATCCTACTCTTCTGCTCTGACATTTGGATCAGGTCCTAAGGTAGATGAAGTCTGAGCTTCACACTTTTCACTTGTCTACACAGGAAAGAATACATTTGACTGGTGGGAAAAGGATGACAGGAGAGAGTGCAGGGGTGTGATAACGTTTGTGGAATTGTGCTCAAGTAAGGTCATGTACTTAGAGCTAGGCTTCCGGGCATTTGTCTGTTGGGATCTCTTACATGACTGACTGAATGTATTTAGAGGCTTTTTGGCCTTCCTCTGACAAATCAGGTATTGGCCATTCCCTGAGGCAGGATATTCATCACATTTGGCAAATCCTGTGCTCCTCTGATCTCTCCCTCTGGTAGGCCTTGCAATTAAGAACCTACAAGCAATTTTCAAACTGAAACCAAGAAAAAAATCAAGAAAACAAGAATACTGAAAGAGACACCGACCAATTTGGCCAAGGAATACATTAAATAGAGTCACAGTAACTAGTAAAGCTAGCCTAAAATAAATGACCACTGTACATCTGTACTTTGGTGAATACCTTCATCTTTTCTGACATATTCAACAAAGAAAGAAATGAGTATTAGGTTTCTTGCCTGCTTGCTTGTTTGCTTGGTTTTTCATTTGGTTTTGAAAGGAGAATAATTTTCTGTGGACCAAATATTTAACAAATATCCATAGCACCATCAACTGCAGAAGTTTATCTTTAGAAAAGCTGCAGTGTTTTCACTGAGTTGGTGATAGCACGAGCACTGAATAGATTTGTTTGCACTGCTTTTTTCAGTGGATTTCATACTGCATGGCTAAGTGTCTTCGGGGCTTCTCCACAGGAGAACAGCATCCTACCCCTGCAAGAAATTATAGAAAGGGCAGCCTTTGCTACAACCAGACACACACTTGCTTACCTTCCTTCTTAGGGGCATAAGGTGCAAGAAAAGTTTATCTGAATTACTGCTTGTGACCCTTCTCAGGCTTGCTTTTTTTGTTCACATGGAAGCACTTCCAACAATAGCTGAGCTCAGGCACTCTGCCTGGAAAGTTCGAGCACCCGCCAGACAGCCGCATACTGTTACACATTTTGCCTCATGTGCCAAGATGTGTCTGACAAGAAAGCAGACAGATAAACTTCCTCAAACTCCTTTTCCAGCTCCTGATTGCCAGCCCTGCGTCAATCATCCAGAAACCCAAGAAGGTGGCAGAAGTGGTTAGAGGCAGTCCAGCAGGAAGATAAAGTTATGCCTGTGACTAAGGGATGTACCCGTCTGCTCACCAGTAGTGTTCAGCACCATTACACAATGTGATGTCCAGCATTACTCCTAGAAAATACTTGTACACTGAAACTCAGCTTCTGACCTTTGACATGAACTCAGAGAACTTCTGAGGGCCAGCCAGGAGACACAAAGTAATTTTACTTTTTGAATCAGTAATTTCTGTCAGAAAAAGCAGATACATGAGGTAATTTTCCTGCTGATTTAATCCACCTTACAAGGTATCAGATCCCCTGTGTGTATCTTGAGTACTTGATTTCACTACTTTTAGTCTGCATTTGGCTTGCTTTTACTAATATGTGATCATTGATCAACCCATGAAAGGTGAAGGCTCCACTCTTGCGTGAAATATCTCTTCAAAGAAAATTTAAGGACCTGAAATATGCTGGAGAAAAAACAGACTATAGCAATGAAACATCCTCCTGTGTGTAATGCTGCTGCAGATATTCATTTCAATGTACATCAGCACCATGAATCAGTCTCTTCCTGTCCTCCCCTTTCCTAAGACTGTATCTCTTCAACAACGTGATCATTTTGCATAGCCGTAGGGCCAAATTTTACTGCAAGTGAGCAAAAAAAGGCTCAATAAAATGGTTTATATTAATCTTTGAAAATTCCATAAACTCTTGTAAAACAGAGGCAGTATACAAGTGTCTAAAGATTGATTTAAAAAAGTAAACATTTGGCAGGAATATTTGTATTAACTATTTTCTATCTTTGTTTCAGTTCTTTGCTTTGTTTCCTGTACATCCTTAAACAAGAACTTTTGGCATTCCGATTGCAACTTATTCTTTCTCTGGGCACTGTACTTGTGGTGGGAATTTGCAATGATTAATAGTGAATTATCAGTTTCTTTAATCAAATGTTGTTTTATTTATTCCCTGCTCAGAATGAGATTAACTGTAGGGAAGTGGTGACCATAACAAAACTCCAAGGGTCTTTGAGTTATTCAGAAAGAGGAAAGAAGTCATTCATAAGGGTGTAAATATCTAGACATGAAGTATTAGAAATTTTTAGGGTCCATTAAACCTCTTTTCAATCACAGATTTATCTTGGGATAGATGTGGCTTGAAGTGATACATGCTCACTTGATTAGTTGCCTCCGCAATGCTGAGCAACCATGGAAGCCTTTGAATGATCCTGCCACCAGAATTACAGCCAGAGTTCTGTTTAACTAAGATCTGCTGTAGGACTCAGATGGTCAAGAGGGCTTGTAAGATCAGGAGCAGCAACAGATTAATCAGGGAATCTTAAGCCTGTCTTTCAGGAAAATTTTTCAGGATGGTGGGGTACAAACATTCAGCAGTTTGATTATATTTTTTCTTTTGGATAGTTATAGACATGACCTAGTTGCAGAGCAGCGAGTATTTCCAAGTCCAATGATGGCTAACTATTTACAATTTCTGAATTCTTCTCAATGTAAGCATTTTGTAATAACATTACACAAAATAAAACAGATAAACACCGCTCAAAGCCTTCCTGGTAACATATGTCCCACTAAAAAGTTAAGGTCTTGTGTTCATAAAGCATTGAAAATTAACTGAATTTGAAGGTACTGGAAATAATAAGTTCTGGAAGTATATGGGTTTAAACCACAAAATCTGCAGAGTCATTTCTCCACAGCTTAGAAGAGTTACTGTCATGATCATTGAAAAAAATGAGCACAAACCCAGTATTTATACTTCTAATCTTACAAAATTTTAGGAAACAATATATTTTCTTAATTAATTGCCAAATATTAATAAATGAAAGTAACAAGTATATTTCTTGGCCGCAAAACTATTTGAGAAATTAATTCTTTAAAAACTACTGAAGGAGAAGTCCTTAATTCTTAATTTTTTTCCCTCATATACTTGCCAATTCAAAGAGCTAAATCTTGAAAGCTTTGCTGAAATTTTCTAAGTAGAGCTTTTCCCAGATAAAAATTGCTCCAAGACAGGGTGAGCTTAGATATTAAGATTTGGTGCAATAATTGCTCCATTTCTACCCACAAAAATAACTCAGCTGTTCTCAGGTTTTTCAGACTGAACAAAAGTGTGTATGTTTTACCTCTGTCTAGAGCCTGCAGATCTTAACACATCTGAACAAATTGGATACATAGAAATGTGCACTCCCATCTTTCCATTAATACTTTAATGCAGAAGATTGTAACAATGCTGCTAGATTTTTGAAATATTAGGAAAGTGTTTTTATTTTTTTGTCTTTCATTTTACATGCACAATATAATTTCTGCAGCATTTGTAGTCTCCATATTCCAGATGTTTACTATTATGCATCACATCAAACAGATCTTCTTACAAGGGGAAACAGTTTGTGGTATACAAAAATTTCTAAAGCATTCTACATAATAAATACAACTTGCAGAACACTCCATTTATTTTGGGACAAAAAGAATCCAAGGTAAGAGACTGTGGAAAAGACAGCAGAGTGGACCGGAATTTGCAATTTGATATCTGCCCAAAAGACTGGATAAATTCATCTGAAATTGCATGAAATTGATGTTCGTTTTATTATATTAAAGTGATTTCACTCAGGTTTTTAAGCCAAAGATTTGCTCATAATAACTTCCTTGTGACTAAAATTTAAATAACCATCTTCTTTTCCTTCCATCTGAGAAAGGACTTGCTTTCTGCAGGAAATATTCAGCTCTAGTGGTAGTGATTAGGCAGCTCTATTACCCAGGCAGTCCATGGCTGAAAACAGCATGTATCAGTGCAAAACCAGCAGTAAATAACCACATCATTTCACAGGGGAGGGAAGGCTGGTGTTGTCAGATAAGTAAAAGAAAGTTTTACTTTTTGCTTAAATTATTTGAATAAAAAACCCAAAGAAAAAGCAAGGCTGCCAAAATGGAATTTTGAGACACCATTAGTAAAATAAAAAATCAAAGTAAAATAAAAATACAAGTAAAATAAAAATACATGTCTGTGACGGTGGTCACAAGGGTTCTTGGGTGAAGAAAGAGACGTAGATCTGACTCCATACTTAGAAGGCTTGATTTATTATTCTATGATATATACATATACTATAACTAAACTAAAAAGAAAAAGAAAGGAGAGTTCCAGAAGATGCTAAGCTAAGAAAGAAAAGTAAGGACTGATAACAAATGCCGCTCTCCCGGACTGTGTCCGAGAGCCCTCAGTTCTGGATTGGTTATTATTTCTAAACATCCAAGATGGGCCAGTCCAGACTGACCTGTTGCATTCCACAGCAGCAGATAACCTATTGTTTATGTCTATCTCTGAGGCCACAGATTCTCAGTAGGAAAAATCCTAAGGAAAGGATTTTTCAGAAAGAGAATGTCTGTAACACATGTCTATTCATGCACGCCTGCTTCAAGTGCACAAGGAGAAATCCCACAGATCCTGACAAGATCGCAAAACATAGATACACAATCTTAAATTTGGAAGATAAACTATGGTAGCAATGACACAGTTTTTTAAACAGGGAAAAAATTGTCATAAGATCACTATAATAATTTCACATTAACCTGGTAGTCACAGAATGGAAGGCCATTCTTTCTGCTGCCATGGAAAACAACAGACACATTAAAAACAAACAAACAAACATAAACACACAAAGAAAATAAAACAAAAAACCCCACTAACGCCAAAACCCACTAACACTAAAAATCACCCCCAAACAATGTTTATCAAACATTCAAGTGAAAAATGGACAAAATACAGACCTTTATTACAAGCTGTCTACATGTCAATCCTTTAAAAACATTCATTTCACATCCATACTTGCAGCATGTGAATAATTTCCTGGAATATTTCATGTTGTATTTGGTGAAGGAGGAGGAAATATAACAGAGAGCATCATATTTGAAAAGTGAAAAGAAACAGTAAAATTTAGTGGATGATAATTTTGCCAAACCACATTATGTAACACAATGTATTACAGAGTGAAAATGTATTAAAGCTGGAAGCAGATATACTCTATTTACATTCTACAGAACAGCTAAGTCACTATGACTACCTATGCTATTTGAAATGCTATTTATTTATTTATTTATAGTTTCCTAAATATTTTTTCTTTTTCAACTAATTCAGCTTTACTATGATTTCCTTCCCTTCTGCACATGTCCAGCCCTTTCCATTCCCAATCATGTTTTATAGAAAGCATATGCTAATACTAGTATAGTCCTTGTCTGCAGTTGTGAGAAGGCAAATATTTTTTATTCAGTAATAATGAACTATACTTTTGAAATACAACCTGCAAAAAAATCTTGGGGTGCATTTAAAACTGCTTTAATGACACTTCATTCTTCTTCTACAATATCTCAGGTCTAAAGACTGAGCTAATTTCACTTGAAAAAACTCAAGAATTTATCAACAATGCCATCCTGCAGATAAGTTCTTTTCTTTCCTATATGATACCTTCATTGAACAGCTTGAAAGAGTTCACATTCTATGTAATCAAATCATTTCCACGCATAATATTAATGAAGAATTTTGTTTGGAAATTCACATTAAGATTGTTTTTTCTGTGAGTAGGCTAGACTTCAAAGTACTATGCTATAAAAATTCACATTTTGAAGATATTTATGATGTAAACTGGGATTCTAAGGAAAAAAAATGCATGTATTCTCTGGTTTCAAAAATAAAACAGGTGAAAATCTGAATTTCACTTTACCACCCACTTTTTCTTTCTTCCTGGAGAAAAAAAAGAAGGAAAGTGGCCTTCCAAGCAAGGCTGAGGGTACATAAATTACCCATGGCTTCTAGAGAATATTTTTTTGAATTAGGCTATTTAAGTACAGAAGACCTAGGCATGGATAAGGACGTAACATAAGAGCCTAGTGTCTCATAGCCAGAATACATTGAAGTTTAGGTTCAAGGCTTCCAGGAAAGCCTGTACAGAATTCAGTCCATATTAGTCAGGTCTGTGAATAATGTCAGAATATCTGATAGTAAGGTCTGACCTATTTTCCACATACTATATTTAAAATCTACACTAATTTAGCTGATATTAAAGACTTGCAAGTCCTGCTCAGTTTTGTTCATCAGGCAGCTAGCAATTCTCACATACAAGCACATAGTAAAGGCAATTACATTTACAGATCTGGGTCCATAAGCTGTGTGTCACTTTCAGTAAAACTGTCTCTTTTGAAATGTGCTAAGCTACCCAAGCCTAATTCAGGTAGTCAGCAAACTGCCTCATCTGCCAGCTAAGGAACATGTCACTGCCAGATATAACTGTGTCCACCATCTTCCTTTCACACTTGATGGCAGCTGAACGCACAGGTACCAAACATCTGAAAGAAAAAAACCTGGGAGACAAGAACAGGGAGTGGCAGTTTGCACATTCTGATTAACACAGATTCTTCCTCTCTGTTTGGTAATATTTCAAAAATGTTGGATCATCAATGCTCCTCTGCATATAGTATTCACTAGATATCTAGTGAAAAATATAAGCATCTTCAATGGGGAAATTAAAACAATTTCTATATTCACTGAGGCAAAAGTCAGGTTATCATCTAAGAATCATCAAATATGTTCTCAGAGCAACCGAGAGCACAATTACTGCACTCTAGATTGAAAAAAGATGTCGTAAACAACTGTTCTCCATAGTGGAAAATAACCTAGTGATAAACACTGTTTCTAAAAAATTCATTGCTGGAGTAGAAACCACAGTTCTGAAAGCAACATGTTTAGCAAGAGAATCGTGATGAAAAATGAGTGAATCTGGAAAGGATCAGAGCAAGTGTGAGTACATGCAACAGTCAGGATAAAATAGATACCACAGCCCCTCTGTTATACATAGACCTTTTCCTTTTACATCTACCATGATGCAGGATTTGTTGTCATAGGCTCCTCCCTGAACCAGGCAACCTGTTTCAAACTCATGAAGAAGCCCCTTATGCTTCACAGTGTTATAAATTAAATTCCCTAGGCCCTCATGGCCTTTGCAGTCTGTTCTCTTCAAGGATTCTTTATACTGCCAAACACTTGCCAAGAAGCTTTTACATAAAAGAGGCATATATGGTTCATTTCATTAATGCATAAATATACAAATATGTTTGTTTTCATACAGGTGAATGCCAAAAATACACATCAAGTAGCAAGTCAGTTGCTAGCTTTTGCAGTCCCAGGTAGCTCTGGGAGATGTGTCTGAGAAGTGGTACCTCGTGGCATTTCCTTGGAATGTTAATAATGTGGGCAGGATACCCACTCCTCACAGCTCAGAAACAGACACTGGATTGTCCATGGGGATCTGCTCTTTCCTGGTTGATTTGACACCCGGTTTTCCCACAGGGAAGGAGCTGACTGTGCCAGCATTGCTGAGGTGGTAACCTGCTTCGCACCGTGGCTTCAGACACGGTTGCACATAAAAGTGACCAGTGAGCCCTCAGAAATGGAGTCAGGGTTTTGTTCAGCTAAATTTGACCGTTCTTATGAACACTTTGAGACAAAAGAATCACAAGAAAACCCCAGCAACACTGCCAGTAATGACATATTTTCTAATATAATTCACTAATAATATGAATTATTCTTCTTACCTTCTTGATCATGAAGATGGCAGAAACTCATGAATTTCTCCTCAAAATACCTGCATGAACATTTGTAATTTCATTTCAGTCTGGAGTCAGGGTGATCTAAGAGTAACACTTTGTTGCTACATAGGTAAGTCTTTTTTTACAGATTTCTGAACCTTTTCAGCTCTTCATAAAGTTGTTAACATTACTAACAATGACAATAAGCAGGACAATGAAAGTCAGTCATTCCTCTCTTTTTCTTTTGGTTAATTTTTTCTTTTTTTATATTGAATATATGGATATTGTTATTTTAGGGGTGAAAACTCAGAAATAAATTAATGTGTCTGACTGTTATATATGATTTTTATAGATAAAGCATTTTTATGTTTTGATGCATTGAAGCCTAAATGTATAAATGCAATGACAAAAGACATAAATGCCTCAGCTAAAGTAAGGACCCAAACCAAAGGACATGATTCTCAAAGGTTTTTACTACTCTTTTCAGTTGCTCATTCAATCAATGTTCCCCTGGACTGTGTATTGAGAAAAAAAAGAACTAGATGTAGAAGGTTTATATTCTTAGAAAAAGTTCTGAAGGTAAAATTCCTTCTGCTATTAAAAACAGGGTAGGTTGGGAAGCATTCAGGACTGATGACATTCCTGTAGCTCTACTCTGCATATTTTCTGTCAGCTTCCTTCTGCGCTCCCTGTGGAGAAGATGCCACATGTATCTTTAATATAACTCCTGGTTCTGTAATAAAACATCCTGTGGGTTAATTTCTCTAATCCTCCAAGCAGGAGGCTTAACAGCTGGAGCTTATCATGTCCTCCTTTTATGCCGATTCAGTGGTCAGCAGAAAATATGATGATTCCCAGATGTTCACACTTGATAGACTCAACAGGCTTGAGAGGAATACAGGCAAAAATCCGTGACAGGTGGGATTTTTTTTTTTTTGGTCTTGTTTGTTTGAAGGTTTGGGGTTTCTTTTACCATTGCAGGTGCACAGAGGAAAAGAAGGTCACATTTTTAAGGGAAATAATTGTTTCTGGAGCTCTAAAATAGTTACAGAATCTTTTTTCTCTTATGATGATATCCAGAGATATGTACATGTATCATTGAATAGATTTAGCACATATACATGCATTTTTTTTA
>JAWWEY010000130.1:45419481-45433803 GCA_035582745.1 Loriotus luctuosus
TTGTTTTGGTCTGTACTTAGATTTGTCAGCAAAACAGACTCTTCTCATAGTGGCTTTTTCCTGACTGACTGGCTGACTGACTGACTGACTGACTGACCGACTGACTCACTCACTCACTCACACACTCACTCACTCACTCACTCACTCACTCACTCACTCACTCACTCACTCACTCACTCACTCACTCATTCACTCACTCTAAGGACCACTGGAAAGATAACAGTACCGTTAATGTAAATTTTAAAACAAACTCTTAATCTAAAATAGATAACCCTGTTTTGAAAAGCTGTCCAATCCAAAGAAGCAAACTCAAGAGAGAATCTATCAACATGACTAAGAATATCTATAAATCCTGTAGAAGTCACAACAGACATGCACATTTCTATCCAAGGAAAATCTCACTGTATGTAACTACATTTTAAAGAGACATGCATCTGTTTGCAGTTAAATGCTCTGGAGTTGTAGGAAGCTCTGTGCCCTAGGATTTGCCCTGGGCTGAAGTTAATGCACTTGGAAAAAAATATTTACTGAGAAGCAGGAAATCTTTCAGATTTAGACAAATTTTCCAGAAAGTAAGCTTTTAATAAGCATGTTCATAATAGAAAAGGCTGTGGAAGAAATTGCATGTAGCTTCTAAAAGCCCTCACTGAGATTTGGAAAACACAAGCAAGGTGGAGAATAAAAGAGAAGCTATAATAATATCACTGCTAGATATACCTTGACTCTGGAGAACACGAGCAGCCATGCTAACATCCTCAGTGCTGGACAGTCAATCATCACAGCAGGAGCTTCCCCATTTCCTGAAACACCTTTGCTACACATAGATATGCTAGTACCTACATTTTACTTCCCAATAAAAACCAACAACATCTACAAGTTTTCTTGATGTTACTGTCAGAATGGAGCCTTTTGCAAAGGATTCTTAAACCTTTGTTCATTTTCTTCATTTGTCTGTCCCATTAGTCACATAGGAACAGAAAGGCATTTAGATTTTTTCATATGCTTACTAGTATTAATACAGCTGAATCAATTAAAGCAGATTAGATCTTTCTACTAATTTTAAATATGAGGAAAGACTTTTTTCCCCTATATTACATAATACAGATGTATATGATACAATACAGATGTACATATTGGGCATTCTTATTTTAGTCAAAAAATCTCATCTATGTTATAAGAACCCTACAACTCAAAACAGGTATGAATAACAAATCTTAGCAGCAGGCACAGAGCAATATCACCTCCATTCTGTGGGACCACACAAACTTTTGCTAGCAAGTAGAACAAGTAGAGCAGCAAGTAGAGCAATACCCTCATAGCGGGGTTCTGGGCCTCGGTTTTGATCTGGATCACATTGGGTTGGGATTTCTGCTATTATTCAGGGGGTAACCACACTTAACTATCTGTCTCCTTGTACAACAAGATGGAAGTTGCAGGACTGTCTGATTACTTCAATGACTTTCCCATCTGAAGACCTGCACTTTTATGGAATTGAACCTCATTAAATCAAAGGTCCTTTTCTATGTTATACTGTTATATATCAACTCCCTTCACTGCAGACACTTTCATTTGACATTACTTTTATCCCATTTTAATGTACTGTGAGTGTCAGAGCAGTCTTGGCATCTGACATTATTTTTGACAACGTTCCATTTTATCATTTGCAAATTCTTGGCATGTTAAACTCTCCCATTGACTGAGCATTCCAAAGGAAAGGAGGCAGGTAGAAGTGAAAAGAGTGAGAAGATGAGATATGAAAATCCTGACACTCATGTTTTTTTCACAGATTAATTATTGCAAGCAATTTGATTTCCAAGGATTTATGAGGTCAGCTGTATTTGCTGTAATTTATTTAGAGCAAAATTTCCAGATTTCAAATAGGCTTCAGCCCTGCCTAACATGTTGCTTCCAGCCTCAATTTTTTCTATTTCACATGACAAATATTTTGACGTAAAGTTCTGTGGCTAATTTAAAGTGATCATTTTACAGAAGATATTGTTGTTGCTTGTTTTATCTGGCACTATTGCCCAAACACATCTTAAGGAGATGTTGAAATAATTAGGCTGAAAATAGTTACCTTTTAAGTATCACTCAGTTCTAAAGTTGTGCAGACATACCTCAACAGATCATCTAATCTAAACTTCCTGCTCAAACAAGGTGAGCTACGGTGGATTGCTGAGGGCTGTGTCCTGTTGGATTTTGAGTATCTCCGAGGATGGAGACTCCACATTCTCTAGGCAAGCTGTCCCACAAACCAGTCTTGCAGGGGGAAAAACGAAAACAACTTACCCCCGGCCACACACCCCCCCCCCCACCCACATTTCCCCTATGTTTAAATGAAACTTCTTGTATTTTTCCCTATGTCCATTGCCTCTTGTCTTACTCTCGCCACTTTTTAATCTTTTAGGTCCTTTGCTGGATTTGCTCCCATCTTTTGATGTCTTACATGTCCTGGGGAGCCCAGCACAGGACCCAGTACACCAGATGAGTACAGGGAAAGTAACACCTCCATCTACCTGAGCAGTGTTCTACCTCATGCAGCTCTTAATTTTTTTAACCTTTTTGTTTTCCACAAAAGCACATTGCTGGCTCATGGCAAGTTTGGTGTCCACCAGGTCAAGTCATTTTCTGCCACACTGATTTCCGGCTGATCAACCCCCAGCCTCTCTTGATGTGTGGGAATAATTTTGTCCAAATGCAGAATTTTGCACTTACCTTTGTTGAGATTCATGAAGTTGCTGCTCATTTTTTGTCCAGGCTCCTCCAAGCTGCAACACATCCATCGGGTCTATCAATCACTCTTCTCACACTTTTTGAGGAAACACTGTTCCATAGCCCAAGTCACTAAAAAGGATGTTAAATAATATTTGCCTCAGTTTTAATCTCTGGGGTGCTTTACTAGTGACTGGCCTCAATCTGAAACTTGTGTTCTGGTCACAATCAGTTTTAAATCCACCTCACTGTCCATATATTCAGCCCAAATTTCATCAATTTATCAGTGAGAATGTTGCAGGAAATGGAATTGAAAACCTTTCTAAAGGTAAGATGAACAGAATCCAATGGTTCCCCCTCATCCACCATGACAATCACCTCATCGTAGAAGTCTATGTAGTTGGTCACACATGATTTCCCCTTTATAAATCCCTGCTAATGACTTCAAATTACTTTCTTGTCCTTCATGTGTTGGGAAATGTTTTTGAAAAGTATTCAGTCCATTGCTTCCATCAGATAAAGGAGAGACTGACTGGCCTTTGTTGCACTGGATCCTCCTTCTTTTCCTTCAGAAGGCAGAACTGGCTGTTGCATTCTTCCAGTACACAGGAATCTCCCTTGCTGGCCAGAGACTTTCAAAGCTAATCAGGATTGTTCTTGCTCTGAAAAGCATCAGTTCCCTCAGCACTCAAGATGTGCATCAGGTTCCAGGGGCTCGTGTAAGTCCAGTTTTGTTTAAATATGCTTGAGTAGATTCTTATTGCCCTGGAATTCCTGGAGACAGGAGCAAAGATTCCTTTTGCCTTTTCAATGTCCTTTGTGATGAGATCCCCTTTCCCATACTTTTCTTCAACTTCCTTCTGCTGCTTATGCACGTATAAAAACTTTCTTTCTAGTACTTCACCTTCAGCTCCAGAAGGGTTTTTGTTTTCCTCACCAATACCATTATGTTAGTCCAGTGTACTTTTTCTCTGCTTCCACCTTTACAATGTTCCTTTATGTTTAAGTTCAGCCAGAAGCTCCATCATCATCAACTAAATCCTCCTGTCTGTCAAAATGGACCTTTCTTGATCTTGGAGAAGGCAAACCTTGAAAATCCATCAGTTTTCCTGGACACCTCTTCTCTCTAGGACTGCAACTCATGGGATTCTTCTAAGCAGATTTCTGGAGAGTATTGAAGAATATCTCCAAAAGTCTAAGCTGTGACCCTACATTTTTCTGTTGCCATCGTTCAGATTCCTTATCACCTCATGGACACCATGGCCTGTTCCTGAGGTTTACATCCTGGTCAATTCTTCCCTGTTTGTGTGACATCCAACAGAGCATCTCCTCTCATTGTCTCTCTGATGATCTGTGTCAAGAAGGTGCCTTCAGCACTCTCCCAAAATGGCTTGGATTTCTCACTGCTGTAGTCTCCTTGCAACCTATATTGTTGGGCTTCAAGTCTCTCATAAAACATAGGGCCTGTGAATATAAGGACTCTTCCAGCTGTGTTAAGACAGCCTCATGTACATTTTCTTCCTAGTAAGGCAGTCTGTGACACCCACCACATTGTCATCCATGTGGTTTGCCACTAATCCAGACCTATCAGCTCTGCTCAGCTCATTGTTCATCTGCAGACATGCCCCCCAATGCAGTCTCATGCAAAGGCTAGTCCCCTCATGCTGCCCTTTCTTGGTAGCCTATACCCATCCACTCCAGCTGTGTGAGCTATTCTAAAATGTCTGCACGATTCCAATGAGATAACAACTCTCTAAGTGCACACAGACCTTTAAGTATTACAGTTTGTCCCTTTCAGAGAGGCAGTAAGGCATCCTGTTTTCCTAGGAAGGTTAATGGGGAATCTTCCCTGCAGTTCTTTCTGGTAAGCACTTCCCTATTTATGTGGATATATTTGAGTGGGGCTACCTTCTGCCCTGATCTGTTGATTACAAAATCCCTTGTGTTTATATAAGCTTAACACCCCAATCTTGTCCATTACTTCTTCATATTACTGCTCGTCTTCTTCCTCTGTTTCTAATTCAAGTGTTTCTTCACCAGGCTAGCTAGCCAGCTGGCAAAATGCTTTTTGTTCTGCTTGATCAGATGGATCCCATCCCTCACAAGCAAGCCTCAATCCTCACAGGGGGTCCTTGGTTGTACAAAACAAAACTGTGTGGCCATCAGCGTTTAACATCTGCAAAACAAATTTTTGACCCACATGTATATTTGCTGTAAAAATATATACTGGATGCTAAGGATTAAAGTTTTGTCATAGATCTTTGTTTTGTTCTCTATGAATGCAGGTCTCCAACGACAGCATGTCATTTGTTACTATTTATCACGAGGTTGTGAGCCACATAAGACTGCTCTTGTTCTTTAGTTCCCTGCATGTTGCCCTGTGTAGCGTATCACATTGCTTGCATTCACTTTCTAATCTGTGTATTGGGGAAAAAAGTGTCCCTTGTGACACTGGGAATCAACCTAGTGAAACTACCCATACAAGCAATTGTAACTGAGAGAATAGTTTAATTTCAAGCTAATTTGAGAACACCAAGAATTTGCCAGTTTTAAGCAGCTGTGTGTTTCAGAAGGGATACATGTTCTCTTAGAGTGTACTGCACCAAGCAAGTTATGACATTACAAAAGTAGCAGGGGAGAACCCATGAGTTTTAAATGCTTGATATCTCTACTATATGTGTAGTCAGGAAGAAAAATTGTAGTATGTCTTTGAGATATGATTATAACCCCATCATTCAGATTAAATTATGGGCATGATAGATTATATTCTATCTAGTCCTACTTGATATTACATCTAATAATTTAGATAACATTTGAAAAATAATGGGTAGAGTTTGAGAAAGGAAGTCATAAAGTAAAGAAGAAAGTCATTTTTGTAAAGAAAAACTGTGACTCCATTTAAAGTAAACCTAAAAAAATACTATTTTGCCTACCATGATCTAAACTTGCAAACCTTTGGTAATTCTGCACATCTAGGCTACCTCACACATCAAAAATATTTATCTGCATCAGACCAACATTTCCAATTGACTCAAGCAAAAAGTTACATTCACCAAAGACATTGCTTTTCCTTTTCTCTCAAATTCAATGAGCACTTTTAGAGTTCACAGAGGCCATTTTAAAGAGCAGTAGTAAGAGGTGTTACAAAAGGATGTCTAGGAGAGCAAATCTCTCAGAAAAGTCTCCCAGGAGAGTGCAATGTCTTGTCTAGGAGAATGTGTGGAGAACTAAGTATGGCACCTTCCTCAAAGGACTGTGTCCCCCATATGGCAGCTTTGGGTCCAGGCTCTGCAACGTACCTGGCGCATCTCGGCCAAGTCCTGTGCTCATGGCACTGCTGCTGCCTCTCAAGCATGCAAAATAACTGTAAATACCTAAACCCAGTGCTGTCTTTGGCCTTGAATCTACACGCAGGAAGAGACAGAGTAAGGTCAGATAGGGTTATTTTCTGAAGCCCTGGGGATCTGCTCATGTTCGCAATTTCTAAGGAAGGAGGGGTGCAACAAATTAAGCACATTGCCCCTATGGCACTTCATCACAGAGCAGGAAGGCTTTTCAGCCCTTAGCAGAAAAAGAGAAATAAGGAAATAAAAACCTAGGGATGGAATGAGAAGATGAGGGCAATGAAAGCAGCTGCCAAAATTGAGCCCAAAGGCAGAAGGTCTGCTAGTGACAGACGGTAGTGACCAAAACACTGCTGGAAGCAGAGACCATATGCAATATTTATTTATTTGAGGTTTAACAGTTCCTATGTGTGCTCCTAACAAACTGCTTATAACCAAGGTTCCTTTGGCTGAGGTTTTAATGATACGTGCCCATCTGCACAGTTTCAATAGTATATGATGTCTCTGGTAAAAGAAAGTTTTCCTCAGTTAAAACCCTCAAAGTATATCTTGTGTCCTGTTAGTATAAAGAATGGAGGCAAAGAAATTGCTTCCAGGATCATCTTTAGCAGTGGAATAAAAATGTCCTAAGCTCCAATTCTCTCATAAGCAGTCAATTATTAAACGGAATAATGTAAATGCAGCTTCTTTTCCTGGGCTCTTTAAATCACACCTCTGGCACAGTAAAAAATGATGCTTTTCTTGGTCAGCTTATAATATTTTAATTGTCATTTTTCATTTAATTCCACACAAAATTTTCTCGTGTCATAGGTCCCTCAGGAGGCTGGAGATATCACACAGATTTTATTGAATACTTCATTCCAATTCCCACCCTGCAGTTATAGAGCTGTCACTAAAAAAAAAAGACTTCTGTAATTGTTAGATAAGATGATTTCAATATGGCTAGATCATCTGTTTCATTATTTTCATTTTTTTAAATTTTACTTAAAAAAACCCCAACTCAAAACATGAAATTTCTTAGGCAGTATCCACCTTCCTTCAGAGTCCAGGTGTTTAAAGTGTCATAACTACTAAGCATGTTTTGGCTTATTTTTATCCCAACCTCTTGCTTTTTAGATCTATCTTTCAATTATGTCTTTTCCTGTAAGGAATCTCAAATCAACATCACTAAGAAGAAAAATAAAAAGTAATTGCTGGCTTGATGGAATTTGAGATAATAATAGTGCTACCATAGAAAATAAGGATTATATTCTGCCTTTAATTTATTTCTTTGCTTTGAATGTGCTTTGGAAGCAGACTTAGCCAGAGGTCCCAGAAATGCTGTGCCTAAGTGGCAGACCTGACAGCCACTTAAAGCATTCCAAACTCAACAGCAGTTCTCTTTGGGAATTCAGAATAGCTTTGCAGTTGAAATGACAGGTATATTTCATATTGGCAGAATGTGATTTCACTGTCTGGAATTTGGCCAAATTATCAGGGTCATGCTCTTATTCTTAGGAAGAGAGTATTGTGATTTTTAATCATCTCAAGCAGTTGGGAGCTTGGTTTATTTCTGAATTAAATTTAAACACTTCTCTCAGGACCCTCAAACAATGCTGAAGCACCTGTTCAGTAAAGGCTCAGGCAAAAAAGCATGTTGCTTGATTCTAACACTTTACCCTCACTTGCTGAATTTTCATGCCTGATGCCATTTCCCATCCAAGAAATTGCCAGGTATGAACACACTCTGTATATGAGATCTGATGACAGCAGCCCAGCAGAGAAAGCACATGCTGGTGATGTTTTCACTGCCTTCCACAAATAATTAAACCTTTGTTTCAGACTGAGAAAATGTTATTAGCAAGGGTCTCAAAAAACCTCCTTCCAATTTGGCTAATCAGTATTAGCATAAACAAAGTAGCAGTGCAGCCAGGCACAGCAGAACCAAGAAAGTCCATGCTTTAGTGCTGACAAATAGCGCAACATTTTTTAGGGCAAAGAGAAAAAAGAAAATGTTTGTCAAATTAAGAGGATCCTCACCTTACTGAACAGGAGCCCTTTTTGCAATAACATGGGGAAAGGCCCTCTAGTATTCAGCACAATTTGCAGCTGTAAAAAGGGAAACAGAAGGGTGGGTTGTACTGCTAGAGGAATACATTATGAAGGGCAAATACATTTGCAAGGGCAAATTCAGGACACCTTGTGGGGAAAGACAAGTACAGAGAAAATGTTCCTCCCTCAATTTTGCCATCTCCTTCACTCATGAAATCTTGTATTAAAATCTCTATTTTTGGTTGATTCATTCCATCTGGATGGAAGATTGAAAGATTTAAGATCAACCCATAGGTAACACTTAGCACCATGAGAATCGTGGATTTTGGGGTGTCCATTGCTCAGCCTGCAAAGCACTGAGGAAAGGACAGGAAAATTTTTAACCACATTTAAAAATCTATTTAACGAAACCAATTTCAAAATCAGCCTACTGCCATGTCACACAGAAAAGCTTTGAAGAATCTTTGAGGCTTGTAAGGGGTGGAAAGAAAAGTGATTGCTGACACTTTGTATCTTAGATATATAACCACATTGGCGGTTGAAGAGGCAATCTGCCTTCATTTGCAGCGCAGGACTGGAAATTCTTTGTTTTGTTGTAACTTGAGGGAAACATGAACACATGGTGTGGGAGAGTGGTTGAACAGATTTTTATCAGGAGTCAAGAGGTAGTGATTTCACTTAGTGAAGAAGGGCAAGAGCAAATAAATCAAACTGTCTTAGTAAGAACATTTTGCTTGATGCATCGAAAGAAGCTACCTCCTTGCTAGTACACGTTAGATTTCTAAAGGTAGATACCTACATATTCAGGTCTCTGGCATGCCCTTATCCTCCTGGCAGCTAGGAGGCCAAGGAGATGGATTAGTGAAGTTTGATTGTAAAGAGTATTGGAGAGTAAAAATATGTGTATGCTAACGAACTGAAGCCATTAAAAAGTCTCAGAAGGTAAAGAAGAGGGTAGACCTGAGGAAAAGGGAAGAGATACAAAAAGAAAAAGAAAATATTGTGCAGTAAATTTAGAACCATGGTATACATCTCAGGCGTCTAATACACTGCAGCCACCCAATATGCATTTTGCTTCAGGCTCAAAGATTATTGGGCCAAATATGAAGTAAATAGCAGCTGGACAGAAGAAAAATCATACAGATTAAGGGCCAACAGATCTTTATTGCAGTGACCTTGCACTGCTATTGGGTACAAAAAACATTTACAGAGTGATCTCTAGTGTGTATATAACATTACATTATCCACGTGCATTCAAAATTATCATGGCTGGGAAAATGAAATACCATTTCATTTGAAAGACCTTTTTTTTCCAAATCTTTTCCTCTGAGAAAAACAAGCCAATTACTCTTGCATAAAACACCAAGACCCTCTACCCACTGGCTAAAATGGCACTAAGAGGAGGCTTGACCAGCTGTGAGCCACTCAATATATCCTATCATGCCAATGACAGAATCACATAATTTTTGGGCTTGGAAAGAAGCTAAAATATTATCTAGTCCATCTTCCCTGTCATGGGCACAGACATCTTTTCCCTGGTCAGTTTGCTTAAAGCCCTGCCAAACCTGATATTGAACACTTCCAAGGATGTGTCATCTACAGCTTCTCTGGGCAACCAGTGTCTCAGCACCCTCATGATAAAAAAAAGTCTTCTTAAAGAATCCTTTCTGCAATCTAATCTACTCTTTTTATGTCTAAAACTCTTCTTCCATTCTGTCACTGCAGGCTGCGGCCGTCCTCCTTCTTACTTGTAAGTGCCATCTAACCATTGAAAGAAAGCAATAAGGTATGCCTGCCTCCTTCTCTTCTCCAGGCTAAGCAACTCTGCATCTCTCTCAGCTTTTCTTCTTAGGAAGGATATTTCAACCCTCTGATCGTTTTTGTAGCTCTCCTCTGGACCTGTTCTAGCAGGTCTGTGTCTCTTTCATATTGTAGACCCCAAAGCAGGATGAAATACTCCAGGTGGGTTCTCGTGAAAGCAAAGCAAGAACCACCTCGCTCAATCTCTCAAACACACTTCCTCTTATGCAGTGCAGGATGAGATTGGCTTTCTGAGCTACAAGAAAACAATGCCAGCTAATACTCCCAAGTTCTCTTTGGGGCTGTCGTCAATTCATTCGTAATCCAGTCTGCATTGATATAGGGGATTGCATCAACCCATGCAATACCTTGCACTTGGTCTGGTTGAAATTCATGGGGTTCACATGGGTACTCCACATTCCAGTCCAGGTCCCTCTGCATGGCATCCTGACCTCAAGCACATCAACAGCATCACTCAGCTTGGTGTCATCCATAAACTTGTTAAGGATGCACTGCATCCTGCTGTTGATGTAATTGATGAGGGTAATGAGCAGTACTGGTCCTGGTATGGACCTTTGAGGGACACCATTTATTGATCACTTCCCTTTGCACATTGAGCCATTGGCTAACTCAGTAGATGTGGCAATCCAGCTAGATCCTGATCTACATCAAGCCTATTCCCCACAATTAAGAGGCAAAAGTCTGCTGTAGAACACTGTGAGATACCTCACAGATGTCCAGGAAGATGACATCAGCTGCCCTTCTCTTGTCTGCTATTGCAGTCAGTCCAACATTTGTGAAGGAGCAGTTTTCCCTTGGTGACACTACATTGCCTGTCCTTAATCACTGCCCTACCTGCCTTCTGCTTCAACACAGCTTCCAGTATGATTTTTTTACATGATCTTAGCAGTCACTGAAGTAGGGTTGTGGGGAATTCCCAAAGTCCTTCATTTTACTCTTTAAAAGAAAAGTGAAATTACCTTTTCTTTAGTCTCTGAGAAATTCATCAGACTGTCATAACTTTTATAGTATGATGGAGTGTGGGTTGTCAACTATGACTATTCCAACTAATAAAACAAACTGTCCATTTGACTTATGAGAGGTCCCTCGGTCCTAACATTAATTTTGGATAAGCAATTAGTGAGCTCCTAATAGTGGTACTGACAATTTCTATATTTTCTGTTGCTACCAGCATCTTCTTGGAAGTTATTTCTGGCAGTGACAATGGAAAGATTAAGATTTCTGGCTTGCCTAAAGTGTACCCAATTTGCTTTAGATCAACAACCTCTGATCCAAACAGATGTAGCCAAGTAAGATAGATGATGAGTTTCAGTCCTAATCTGGGTTCTGGAGTGCTTGCAGAAGGGGTTGTGCAGATGTATGGGCAGCCCTGATGGGCCTGCAATGATCTAAGGATTTGTTTCTTCTTCCTATACTGCAGTAGACAGAGCCACCATAGTGGTTTCCTTGAAGTGCATATGGTCCTTCAGCAGGACCTTCTCTGACAGCCAGAGAGCAAATGCCACGCCAGCTTGTGAAGGTCTATCCCCTCACATTGTGGGAGACTTTTCCTAGGAGATTATTCTCCACCTGCTTCTTCAACAATTTTCAAGCAGGTGTGCTAACTAGTATGGCCTTGAACATGAGGGATTGCAATGTAATTGGCAATGTACGGAGCTATTTGCTTTCACGAGGTAAACAGTTTTAGCAATTCTTTGCAGCAATGCTTAATGGAATATAAGGGAATATAAGAAAAATCTTTCTAATTTTGACCAATGTTCTTATAAGATTTTAAATAGCTGTATGTGAGTCCATACCATTGCTTAGCACAAGTGGTCAGTCACTGTAATAACGTATCATGAAAAATTCACTTTGCATTACAATATTGTATAAAATTCTATAGGACATGTTCCTTTGTTTTCTTGACTGACACCACTGAAATTCTCAGTACCATGCATTTTCCATGTATTACAACTGTTCTGGATATAGAGACTTCTCTGTTGGAAACAAAAACCACACCAATAGACACACCCCACCCATGCTCAAACACAAAAAAAGAGGTGTGTGTGCACATGCACACACACAAGGAAGGAGAAACATAAGAATGATTGTATTGCTTTTTTTTCCTTTCTACCAATGACTGTTTTGTGCTGTCGGATCCAATAATGGACTCTAAGCTGCTGCTCATTTCTCCATGATCCCTTCATGAATCAAAGGAAGGAAGCAGACAATACAAAAACACCACAGTCTATTGGCAGCCTTTGGCACTTAACAACCATTTTGTCAGAGAAGCACAGCTTGCCCAGGTATGTACTGATGTCTCCCCTTTTTCAACACCTTCACAAGCTCTCCTCAATCTATAAGATCAAGCCTGAGTAATCTGTCTTCACTCTCAGTACTTCTCATAGTACAATACTACCCTATTGATATGAGACATGCAATTAGGTAGATCATATTTCATCCAGGCTGGTCCATGGTATATTCTTACCCCATAGTTGCTACATTTTGAAATAAACTTTTTCCTTCTTTTTCTCCATACCACTCATTACATGAGGCCAAAACTTTCCCATAAACATGCATAACACTGCTTCCTTATTGTACCTATTTTTTTCTCAGCATCATTTATTTGGAATTTTCTCATTTTTTCCTACCCATTAGAAAACACAAACCCACAAATCAAAGTGCTGTAGATGTACTGCTACTGTTGCCATTCATTCTTATTGTGTCATTGCTTTCTTGTATTCTTTCTTCTGTCTGTATCCATTTGGGGTATTGTAAGTACTTTGAGGCAAGAACCAGAATATTTCTTCCTGTTTGGACAATGTCTGAAATGATAAGGCTTCAGTCTCTGACAGGAGGCTAATACAAATAAGCAAATAAAGAATGACAATTTAAGAGATGGGAAGATTCCTTTTTCAAGTTGGCACACCTTTTGTATGGGTAAGATGTGAGTAATGACTGTAAAAAAGAGAAAAAAAAGGTCAGCAGAACAATATTTCTTTTTTTCTTCTACCTTTTTCTTATGGCAAACACTTTATATTTGGCTAGTCTTCCTTTCTGAGGTGTTCTCTGTAGCCCCAGGAGGGTGACAGTATTGTGGAAAGATGACTTGGAATACATGGACACAACTGGCATTTTGTGTAGGAAAGCACTGCTTTAACACACTTCTTAGAAAAGAACTGAAGGAGACAGAAAACACTATTTTTATATTTTATAAATAATCGCCTCCTTCAGGATATCAGAGATACACAAATAATTGCTGAGTCTGGAAGCAGGAAAGAGCAATTTCTGCTACCAGGATTATAAGGAGCTTTAAGAATTCATTTCCTTTCACAATTTTCTAACCATGAATTAATTAGCTATATATGGTAATTTCACTTTCTTAATCATTGTCAATATTTGGAAGCTCCTTTTATAGATTTGTGATTAACTTTAATTGTAAACTAATTACACTGTTCATAGTAATAGAGGATCTTGTGGGTTGACAGAGAATCTATAAATGATGCCCAGGAGACAGCAACAGATTGAATACATTCCAGTCTTGTCATCTCCATTTACTAACCAAGAAAGCCTCAGGACACCTAGTGCTTGATCTTGGGAGCTATTTTTGCTTCCATTTAAAAACTGAGAAAGAATTTCAGCTGCCAGCTGAAACGACATAGGTGAACTTTCTGCTTCCTTCGAGTTTAAGCAAGGTGATAAGAAAGAAAAAATGGAACACAATGACAGACAGCAGTAGCTTAAATGAATTGCTTTTATATGTGGTGGAGAATGCATTCAGTGCAGCTGTCTGAAAAAAAAGTCTTCATTCCTCATGCCTGTTTCCTGAGAAAATAAAGGTGAAGATTCAGAAGTACTAGCAGATAACAAAGCACCCACCCTAGCAGAAGTGGGATTCAATCATACTTTCTGCATTATTTTCTATTTTATTCCTTGTTTCATCACTTGTTTTATCTTTTTTTTTTTGGTAAATATTTTCATCTACTGATGATCACCCCCAGAAAGTTTCAATATCACTAAGACTTATATTCTGCTTCATGTTTCAATTATATTAACTGTAAATATTGGAGTATTTTCCAGTTTTCATTGCATCAGAATGCAATGAAACAACAGCGTACAGCTTGCCATTTTGGGCTGTTTGTGAAACACCTGTGTGAGTACAGCTCTCCCCAGGATTAAACTAGGCAGTGGATGGTCGAAGGGCAGAGTGAGAAGAACAGTAAAAAATTCATCATCAGTAGGGGATGACCCAAAATATGTCCAATATGTTCCTAGGAAGTTCACAGGCAGCCTTGTAGTGACTAGATGACAGGAATGGACAAGGTGTAATAACAACTTTCAAGGACTAGCATACATAGACACTTAGACACTGATATAGAATATAAGGAAATTGAGGAACTGGAAGTTATGCCCAGAATTCTGGGGGGTGAGGGGG
>JAWWEY010000130.1:45435909-45446470 GCA_035582745.1 Loriotus luctuosus
TCCTTTCTTTTTCTTTTTAGTACAGCATAGTATATGTATATATCATAAAATAATAAATCAAGCCTTCTGTTCTGGAGTCAAGGATCTCGTCTCTTCCTTCATCCAAAAACCCTTGTGACAACCGCCACATCCTGGGATGTCACAAAGTCTCTGATACTAAGAATTTTTAAAAACAGTTTGGACAAATGACTGTTTGAGAAATTACACAGATCAAGTTTTTTATATACCAGTACCTTCAGGATGTACCTTCAGAGCAGAAGCAGACCTTTTGAGTGTGAGAAGAAGGAAAATCTCAAAAGTTATCTAGCTGGAGTTAAATGTTAGTAATACAATTCCTCTGTCACTGTCTGTGCTGATTTGTAAACTGCATAAACATCCACTTTAAAATATTACATAAGGGTGAGAGGAAGAAAAAAATCCACTTATATAACATTCTATAGTGTTAGATCAAAAACGAAAGACTAAACAAACAAAAACAAAAGACTAAACAAACAAAAACAAAAGACTGAAAAAACAAAAATCAAAACCAAACAAACAAACAAAAAAAAAACCACAACCAAAAAAACCAGTGGCAATAAATACTCCCTACATATGGATGTGAGTGTTTCATGCCTTTTGTAAAAGTTTGTTTCCTGGTTCAGATCAGCTACAGACAACTTGGGTCATTTAATTGAGGGCTTTTCACACATTTAATAAATAACCAAAATTAAATGCTCAAGTGTCATTTAGAATAAACATCCTAAATTTTGAAGAATCAAAATTTATTCAGAGGCAACTTGTGAAAGACTAGAAACCCTTGAGACTGAATTTTGTCTGCAAATGAGAAGTCCTTTTTCCCAAACTCCATTTGAAAGCACAGAGCTCATCACAAAACATACGCTTTTGATTATAATAATGAGAAATAGCTGTGAGGCAGATCTTGAAATCTCTCTGCAGTCAATACAGCATCTGATTGAGTATAATTGGTAAAGGATTCAAGATAATTGCAAGGTATGAAGGAGTAGCAGAATCAACTACCACATTTGCATTTTCAGAAAGAACTTAGTATAAACCTAGATATGACAGAAGTTTAAAGAGGGTTTAAAATTATAATTCTGATAGAATGCTCATTGTATATTCTGGAAATGTGAGCCAAGCACCAATCAGAATTTCATTTCAGCCAGCACCTTGTTCAGATAATCAGATGAAACTGAAGTTGTATTGAATTTCAATGTTCTTGACAGTTGCATTAATGCAATTATTAGAAGGTGTTATTAAAAACCAGTCTATTTCATTTCAGGGTGTTATAAAATCATTGACAGCAATTCCTAGAGTTGTTAAGTTTATTACTCTGATCAGCCATTTCAAAGTAGATCAAAGATTAATAGTAAAGCTCATGAGAAGTCTGGATTCAGCCATGAAAATGGTAACTAGGTGATGGTAATGATTGGCATTGACATAGGGCATCAGGTCTATCAGCTGTAATGAGGCAGTAGTTTTTATGAACACCATTACTACTCAAATAGTTTGCCTGGGAAGCTGGAGGAATCAGTGGACATTTTCAAAGCCTCGTAAAGATAGCTTTCTTGCAGAAAAATTGTACGATTTAATCTACACTTTCAGTTCCTATCTGGGACTCTCATGTTTCCACAAAATGTGCAGAGTAAATACAAGTGGAGTGCATATGCTCATAGCTCAGTATGCATTACCCTATAAATGTACTTGCTTATTTAAATTAAACAGCTCAGTGATTCAGAAAGCATTTCAGCAGACTTAATGTCGTACGTTAGCCAGTGAGGTTCACACCTAACAAGGAAGGACATAAATTGTCTCATTTTTTCCAAGGATGGCACTATTTCCAGTCCTGTTGGCGCAGGGAAAAAATACCAATTTCCTTTTAGAATTTTACGAAAAGCAAAAAAATGGATATTGGCTCTTGACTAGGATGGCAATAGCCTTTGCCATTATTTAAAATAGATGAAGACATTACAATGAACTATAAGGACCTGATTCAGTATTGTCTTCTAACTTCTTTCCAATGGACAGGCTAAAATCTAAGCAATAGAACAACAAACTAACCTTTTTCTCTCTCTTTGCCCACTGAGCCCTAGAGGGTTTTACCTCCGTAATACCTGCACATGTATCCAGGCAGGCTTGCACACTCACTCCCACACATGCATCAAATTCACAGCCAAATTCTGTTTCCTGAGACAAGCACTCGTAAATCACAATTAGATCCATCTGTTTAAGGACAATTTGGCTCACAAGATTGAAAATACTGCAGTATCCAGTTTACACTGAATGGAACTACCAGGACTCATTGACAGAGCTTTAAACTAGATGTGATAGGACAGAAAGACCCATTGCACTGGCAAACTGTGGGATGACAGGCCAAGGTTAGGGGGATAGGGTGTTAGCAAGGGCCCGCTGCCAGTGGCTCTGAATGCTAGCCATACTGGGCCACACTTCCAGTCTTACAGAGATGAGCTAGGGCCTTCTGGCATAGCAGAAACCAGTAACAGGGAAACAGGGAAAAACAGGTAACTGGGGAAAAAAAACAGGAAAACACATCAAAGTATTTAAAGGTGTTCCTCCAGGCAGGCAACACAACCATCAGCCCACTTGAAGTGCAAAAATACACACAGTACAGGCAACAAACAGGAGGAGCTGGAAGCCACTCTGCTGCTAGGAAGTTATGACCTTGTTGCCCATACTGAAACTTGATGGGAGAAACTATTAATGATGGCTATTGATGGCTGCAGGGTATTTCAGAAGAAACTGGGGAGGAAGAAGATATGGAGAGTTTGCCTTCTACATGAAGAGATGGATTAAGTGTGAAGGGCTGTATCTGCAGAAGAACCGTGGGCAGGTCAGAAGTCTGTGGGTAAGAATCAGAAACAAAATCAAAAAAGGGATCCCCGTGGGTGGTGTCTACTGCAGATGAAGGGAACTGTATTCACAAAGACTTCTTGCTCCAGCTGCTGGATGCATCACACTCACAGGTTCTCGTCCACTCTGATACCTGCTGAAAAAAATAGCACAGGCAATCCAGAGGACTCAGGAAATCCATGAAGGATTCATTCTTGAGCCAGGGCATAGACAGCAACCCTACCAGAGGGGATTTAATACTGGAGCTGATGTAGGCAAGCTAATCTTGAACATCAAAACTGGGGGGAGCCTGGGCAACAGTGATCATGCATTAGGGTGCAGTGATCATACATTTGCCGTACTGGGAGATACAAGTCAGGAAAAAAGTTATGCCCCTGAATTTCAGGAAAGCAAATTTCCAGCTCTTCAGGGAGGCAGTCATCAGGATTCAGTGGGAGACTTCCCTCAGAGACAAGGAAGTTGAACAGAGATGGGAGATTTGTAGGTGTGTTCCACTGAGCTTAAAAACTGGCAATCCCCAGGAGTAAGAACCCAGGGAAAAAAGGCAAGAGGCCAGTATGGCTTAGTAGGAAACTGCTGGGCCAACTAAAGGGAAAGAAGTAAATGCCCACATAATGGAAACAAGTGCAGATAACCTGAGAAAAATATAGAGATGAAATACAGTTTTGTAGGGTTATGGTGAGGAAGTCCAAGATGAAGCTGCAACAGAACCTGGTAAGGGACTTGAAGATGGGTTTTTACAGGCATGTGAACCAGGAAAGGAAAGTCAAAGAAGGTGACCCACTCTGATAAACAAGGGTGAAAAACTGGAAGCAGTAGATGAGGAGAAAGCGGAAGTATTCAACAAATTTTTGCCTCAATGTTCAATGGCAACCACCATTTCCACACCTCTCAATTGGATGGATGGCAGCATGGGGAGTAGGGGAGCAGAGTCCTTTTCACTCTCCATGATATCTGAAAGTCCTGGCAGACAGGTGAAATCTCAGGTGACTGAAAATAAGGAAGCTATGTTTAGGCATCTGGAAGACAGCTAGCATGGCTTCATCAACAAGTCCTGCTTGACCAACCAAGTGACCTGCTATGATGGAGTGACTGCAACAGTGGGAAAGGGAAGGGCTACAGATGTCATTTATCTGGATTTCTTAACAGCCTTTGACACAGTATGCCACAACACCTTTCACTCTAAAATTAGAGAGAGGGGCATTTGATAAGTGTACTGCTAGATGAATAAGAATGCATGGTGACGTCCAGAGGGTAGTGGTCAATGGCTCAGAGTCACAACAGACATCAAGAAAAAGTGATGAAAAATGAAAGAGACTAGGTTTAGATTAGATGTTAGGAAGAAATTTTTCTGTGTGAGGGTGGTGAAGCAAGGGACGAGTTTGCCTGGAGACATTGTGAATGTCCTACCCCTGGAAGGCACCCCTGTCCATAGTAGGGCAGTTGGAACTAAATGATCTTTATAGTCCTTTCCTACCCAAAACCGTCTATGATTATTTGATTTGTTTCCAATTTTCAGGTTTACCTATATTTACCTATATTTATCTTTGTGTAATCCCAGGAAACTGCTGTAGATAAAGCTGAAAAAGAAGTTACATTTCTTATAATTATTTACACCTCTTCATTACTTAGGAAATTAAGTAAGAATACCCATCTCTTCCCATCCTGAATAAACACTTATTTTGAGTCAGAGTTTCTGTGGTTTTGTGCAGAGGAAAGAAATGTTGGATCTAGTGGCTAAAATAGCCATGAGATATAATTTTTTTCAGTATCTCAGTCTATGTTATATCTATAGGATCCTAGCTGCTTCTCTGGAAAGACACTGATCTTCTTTAGATCATGTGATATGTCTGTCCATACAGACATAGGCACAGTCTGCTTTTAAAAGTACCCTGACAGTAATTCCCAGAGAGGGCAAAAGCATTTAACATGCTGAAAAGACTAAATATAGCTACAGTTTCTGTTCACTAGCCCATCCAAAAGTGGTGGTGACTTCCTTCAAAATTCTGTGAAGAAAAAAGAATCAAAGAATCTCATTATCTTTTGAATAGACTGTTCTGAATTCTCCAGCTTCCCAGTGAGATATGAAGTAACATTGTACTACACACTACACAAATCACTCTCATACCAGGTCTACTCTCCTGACAATCTCAGTTTTGATGGTGTGCTGTCCTTAGACATGGACACAAATATTCACAAGGTTTAATTTATTGAGAGAAAACAGATGAATTATCTTGTATTATAGAGCTCAGCCATGGAAGAGTCACTAAGACCTATGGAAAATGACATTGGATTTGTCTTTTAATCAAGACACGTTTATTTTTCTGACAGTTAGCTCAGTAGCCTGAACTATCAGTCACGTCAACATAATGAGAATACAGTATGCTATTTTCACACATATAGTAAAACACATTTTTATTTGAAACACATCTGATTCAAAACAGCCAGCATGGCTTCATGAAGAGCAAGCCCTCACTGACCAACCCTGTGGCTGATGGGGTGACTGTATCAGTGGACAAGGGAAGGGTTACAGATGCCATTTATCTGGACATTTGTAAAGCCTTTGACACGGACTCCCACAACATCTTACTCTCTAAAATTGGAGAGAGATGGAGTCAATGCCTGTGCTGTTAGATGGATAGGAAATTATTTGGACAGTGGCATCCAGAGGGTAGTGGTCAATGGCTCAGAGTCCCAATGGACATCAGGGACAAGTGATGCCCCTCAAGGGTGCATACTGGGACCAGTGATCTTTAATATCTTCATTAATGACATGAACAGAGGGATCAAGTGCACTGCCAACAAATTCACAGATGACACCAAGCTGAATGGTGCAGTTGATACACCTGAAGTATGGGATGGCATCCAGAAGGACCTGGGCAAGCTTGAGTAGTCAGTCCATGAAATCTCATGAGGTTTAATAAGATCAAGTGCAAGGTGCCACACCTGGGTCGGGACAGCCCCCAGTGCTAACACAGGCCGGGGATGAACAGATCAGAGCAGCCCTGCTGAGAAGGACTGGGGCTCCAGGTGGATGAGAGGCTGGACCTGACCCAGCCATGAGCACTCACAGCCCAGAGAGCCACACGTGTCCTGGGCTACATCCAAAGCAGTGTGGGCAGCAGGGCCAGGGTGGAGATTCGGCCCCTCTGCTCTGCTCTGCTCAGACCCCACCTGCAGGGCTGCATCAGCTCTGGGGTCCCAGCACAGGGAGGACATGGAAGGACAGGTTGGAGCAAGCCAAAGGTCACCAAGACCATTAGAGGGCTGGAGCACTCTTGCTGTAAAGAAAGGCAAAGAGAAATGGAATTGTTCAGTCTGGACAACAGATGTTGACGAGATGACCTAATGGCAGCTTTCTTGTACCTGAAAAGAGCCTTCAAGGAAGCCAGAAAGAGACTTTTTTACAAGAGCATGTAGTGACAGGAAGGTGGAAGGTGAGTTTGAAGGCTTCAAACTCGCAGTTTGAAAAATTGTAGGTTGAATATAAAAATTAGGAAGAAATTCTTCCCTGTAAGAGAGGTGAAGTAGAGGAAGAGGTTGCCCAGAGAAGTTTTGGATGACCCATCCCTGGAAATGTTCAAGATTACATTTGAATGGGACTCAGAACAACCTGTACTATGAAAGGTGTCCTTGCCCTCAGCAAGGGGTTTGGATATAGATGATTTTTTAGATCCTTTCAAAACCTGGTTATTTTATGATTGTATGATTTCTTCAGAACCAAAAGGTGCTATGAGCCTTGAAAGAGCAGTACAGTATCTTCAAACAGACATTATGCATATGTTACACTAGTCATAAACACCATGCATAATGGTAATTCCTTAGAAACATACAATTAATTTAGCATCTCTGACAAAACTTTTGAAGAGTTAAATTGACAATGAAATTATTATTAGTCATCTCCAGTTTTTATCATTTTTTAAATGATAACTCAAGAGATCATTCTGCTTCTAAAGTAGTTATAGACCACAGACTTGATGAATTTGCAGGCTAAGATCTAGAGAAAGTGGTTTTTTCAGAGAAGGATATGGCTATTAAAAACTAAATACAAAAAGTATACGAATGTACAAACAAAAGAGCTTGCCAAATTGCTCAAAGAGAATAGAAGGCTTTAAAAATTTTTCTCCTGAGGGCCATTATCTGGCTTTCAATTGTAACTTCTGTCGTCACTGCTTTACTCCCTTGCTTCCCAACCCTCCCTTCCTCCATCCTCCTCCCATAAGCTGAGGTTTTAAACCACAAAAGTTTCCATAAAATGCCAGATAGTCTCCCTCCTGCCAAAAGAGTGATATAAAAGGGTAAATGTCTATACTTATGCATACTTGTTGTTCTGAGAACACAGGTTTTGCCTATATATAAAAATGAATGGAAAGACCAATTGAATAATAGTAATATGGGAAATACTAGCCTTCTTTTGCTGTATACACTTAAAACCAAATGACTTTTCCAATATTTCATGCTATACCTGAACTTATCACCCATGTCTTTAGTGTTTGTCCAAATTTTTTTGTATTTCCACCAAAAAAGAGAAAAGCAGAAGCCACATGTAAGTTGCTGGCAAACACTTCTGTCACTTTCACCTCAAGCATAAGAACCAGACAGGCCAGATGGTAAGGCTTTTAAAGGTGCTGAGCTTCATAGTAGTTTCCACTGATTTCAGAGGGACCTCTATATATCTAGCATACTTCACACATTTAGGTCAAGAGCTACACTAACAGCTTGACTATGGACATTTGAATAGTCACAGTATTGTCAATGAGACTGTGCTGCAATTATACAAATCCCTGTCCCCTGAATGGCTAACAGTGATTGTAAGACAATCAATCTACACTGATTTTCGTATTGTAAGACAATAAACTCGGTATGTATGTAACAGCCAGAGTGCAGGGAAATACATAACAGGGGGGGAAATGTGCCATTATATATCATTATGCTAACTGTACAGCAATCTGGAGAATACAATTCCATTTCAGTATGACATCCAGTAAGCACTTAGTTTCATCATAGGCTATAAAGTATATTTTTCCACCCCAAATTATATGATTTTTGGCAGAAAAAGAGACATTAGCTTCCACCTCAAGCTGTCAGAGTTTGTTTTTTAAAAAATCAAATAATTTCCTTCTATTGTAAGCCACAAGGGACAAATCTGGAAACATACAAGGCCAAGTCTGAGTTAACTTACACCCTTTTCAACTCCATTAACTTCAGTGGTATTGGCCACAGTTGTGAGTAAAGTTGGAATTTGGCCCATGGAAATAACCGTGTTTCCAACATGGTTTTGGCTTTTTTATTTTACTACGCATTTTACAGCCTTTTTAGACCATATTTCTTTATCTGAGAAATATTTGAAAGATACAATATAAGTAAGGGCATAATTAGAAATGACCCAATTCATTTCATGCAAATCCTGGCATTCAAAATAATATGCATATCACTAAACTTGAGGCAACATTCTCTTTCAAGAATGGCTTTATTAAATTACATTACATTAACAGAATGCTGTCATTAGCAGAATTTTTCTCAGACACAGAATCACTCTTTATCAGATATGACTTGTTGAGATACTCTTGAATGCCAGCAGAAGGTTTTCTCTCTGTGGGAAATACATACAGTGAATCCAACCCTCAGTCCAGTCCAGGTAGTGTTGTAGAAAGCACACACCCAAAACCTCCCGAGATTAAAATGCATGAGCTAACTGTCTGTCTGTCCATATTGTTCATCTTTGCTGTTTCCATCGAATTCTCCAGGAACTGTACATGTCATTTAAACACCATGGCTTCTCTCTTATTCTTCTTTTTTTTCCTGTACTCCAGAGCTGAGAAAGCAACAGTAACAGCCTCATAGAGAAAGTGCTGGTCCCAGCGAAATGATGCTTTATATTTTGGACTGGTTTTGACCACTATTCTGTCATAACTATTTGGAACATTAAAAAAAAGAAAGTGAGACTTTATGATTATATCTCAGTTTTCAAGAGTGTTTCAAGAATCTCCTTCTCTTTTCTATTGTGATTTTTTTCTGCAAAGCAACCCTAGATCCACCTAGGCTGAATTTCCAGAACTCGCTTGTTTTTTCAATTTCTCCTCTTCAGAATTTAAACGAACTTCAGACATAAATTGCTAAAATAATCCTTCACAAACTTCAGAGATCAAAAAGATTTTATCAGATTTGTGTAGCCATTTGCTTTTCAATTTATTAGCAGTGTAAGAGACCTGTTAACCTACTACTGCCTGTTCTTAACATTTGCAGAAAGAGACCTTTTCTAATCCACTGTGGCAGTGAATGTTTGTGTTTCTTCTCCTGTGTCTTGGAACTGGGCCCACTATAAATAGTGAAATCCCTCTTTCCCTGAGGGATTCTCTGAGTTTACAATCCTATTGTGTTCTTTACTCAGTACACTTCTTCGGTTTAAATAATCTTTCCACTGCTGCCAGTGTTTTGAAGGTGGTGGTGAGAATTTCATTAATCATATATCCTCTAACAAGTACACACACAAATGACCTTATAACATAATTGAAATTAGCTGACAGCTAGTAGCATAAATAGATCAAATGGGGGATTAACTGAAAATAGATTTGAGACCTAGGTTTTAGAACTCCTGAAGTCATCTTATTTGCTCAGGAGAGAGATTCTTAAACATTCAGTTCTTCTATGTAATGTAAGCATGCACATGTAATATTTCTGGTTTTCACAGGTCAAAGATTCTTGCTCATGACTGTATAAATTTTGAGGAACAGGTATTAAATTCTGGTCCTGAAAATCACCCAGATTTAAAAAAAAACCCTCAAAACACCAAGTACACAAAATCCTTTTCAATGTTTAGAAATATGGCAAGGACTTCCCTTTCTTAATTTCAGAGTTACTAAGTGTAAAAATACACATCATAGAAGAGATTCACAAATTTTGCTTCTTTTTACTTCATCAAAGCATCTGAATGTTTTTCAAATATTATAGAAATTCTAATAAAGTCTTGACTGTCTCCTATGCTGCTGGGCTTAACCTGCCTCAAAATAGTTGGTTGTAGAACTAGAAAATAGTACAGGTGTTTGGGATTTTGTTTCACTTTTCCCTTTTATATGTCTTACATGATGAAAGATGATTACAGGAAAGTTAGGCAGATGCTGGACTTTGTGACATAATTTTACCAAGAAGAATGAGTATGCTAAACAGAAAATTGTGTAATATGGTGCTTAAATACACTTTTAACAGTTACAAAAGAAGTGACAAATCTTGCTGGGAAAATAAATTGTTGATTTTATAGTCTTTAGGCTTATGTTGGAGACTAGGGAGCGAGCTGCCTTAAAAATTAGTCGAGCAAAAAGTGGAGAGGTGTAATTTCTTCATATATGATACACGTAACCATTTTAAAAGAAAGTTGAATCTTTACCATGAGATGGATCTATTCCTTTCCTTTAAAAAATTCAAGAAAAAAAGTAATCCAAACCAAAGTGCCATAACAGTGAAGCTCACTGTTAATTTTGCTGCTGCTCAATACTGTGGAAAAGCAATCCATTACATCTCAGATTAGACATCTTGGCAGCAGCAGAATAGGATTTCCCAGTGGTCTTCAATTTGCAGTCCGTCAGGAGTTATCTGTCAACAAGTCCTTTATGCTAATGAATCAGAGCAACCCCATTGTGCCGATAAAATACATAGTGGATTTGAGATGCAAAGACTTGGCGGGTGGGGGTGGGGG
>JAWWEY010000130.1:45447311-45457453 GCA_035582745.1 Loriotus luctuosus
AGGGAAAGGGAAAGGGAAAGGGAAAGGGAAAGGGAAAGGGAAAGGGAAAGGGAAAGGGAAAGGGAAAGGGAAAGGGAGCTAGGCTGCCTACTCACCATTCATCATCTTAACAAATAGTAATAAAAGATACCTCAAGCTACATTAGATAAATACGGATGACCTTCAAGAGATGTCCAAAGAGACTATGGAATCAGTTCAGATATCTTTGACAGTGCAGGGTCCTGAGCAACCTGAGCATGCCTTAAATTGAAGAGACACAAGGCTAGATGAACTTAAATGATTCTTTCCAACCCCAAGTATTTTAAAATCTTGATAAGCTAAAGGGTCTGACTCAGACTATTGTGATAGGTGGGGCAACATCTGACTGACTACTAGACACTAATATGTTCCCCAGGGCTCAATCTTAGCATCAGTTACCTTCTCCGTTTTCATCATTGCCCTGAACACAGGTTCAGAATGCTCATAAAGTAAGTTTGCCCACAATATTGAACTAGGAGGAGCCACTTATTACCTTCAGGGCAGAGAGGTCTTGAAGAGACCTTTAGAGATTGTAACAGTGGGCAATCACCCCTTGTATGAAGTCTAACAAGGACAAAATGTCAGATTTTGCATCTGGAATGGTGTAAAACGGATGTTGTATAGATGGAGGAATGAGAGGCTGAAACACAGCTCTGCAGAAAGGCATCTGGTAGTTTTGGATGATGCTAAGTTCAGTGTGAGTCAACAGTATGTCCTGGCAGCCAAAAAGGTCAACCACATCCTAGTATCAAGAGGAGTCATTGTCTCATTATTGTCTCACCACTCAGTATTGGTGGGGCCTTTGTGTGCAGTTGTGGGCTCAACAACAGAAGCAGGATAGAGAAATATGAGAATGTGTTCAAAGGATGTCAACAAAGATGGTGAAAGAACTAGAGTGTTTGACTTATGAGCAACAGCTGAGGGTACTAAGTTTGTTCATCTTAGAGCAGCAGAGGCATAGGGGTGATCTCACCATTGTCCACAACATCCACCATGAGGGGAAGAAGAGAAAGGGATGCTGATATCTTTTTTCTTGTGTCTAGTGCTGGGACATGAGGGAATAAATTAAAGCCATGTCAAGAAAAAATTTAGAACAGATATTGGAAGAAAAAGGTCTTTATTGAGAGATTGGTCAAGCACTGAAACAGACTCAGAAAAGAAATTCTTATGGTGCCAAGCCTGTTGGTGTTCAAAGCAAGTTTGATCAGTGCTTTCAGATATATGATTCATCTTTTTGGTTGACCTCTGTGGAGTAATAACCTAGTCTCAATGACCCTCATGGGCTCTTTCCAGGTCAGAGTCTTCCGTGATTCAACAGTTCTGTTGTGCTTTCAAGCTGCTAGCTATTTCACAGTTTTACCTGTGATATATTTTGATTCATCTCAGCGTCTCACCTTCCGTCCTATTTACTTTAACAAAAAAAAAAAAAAAATAGCTTAAGCAACAGTACCACTCAGATTCCTTCCTATACTATTCTATCTCCGGTGGTTATCAAATAATATCTCTTTTTTAATGTAATACCAAATGCAAAATTCAGACCAATCTGAAAAAGTACTGGTTTTAAATAAGAGATCTACTGTTTGAAGAGGGAATATGGACTGTTGCTCCTTATTAAAATTAATTTAACCTGGTCAATCTTACACACAAATGTAAAGCATCCTCCTCCATTGTTACCTCCATCTCCTTTCTTTGCTGCAGGAAGCAGGCTTACGCTGAAGGACAACTGCGAATCCCAGCTCTCACGGGTTCTGATGATATACCCATTCAGGCATGTTATGCAAACAAGGCACAGCTGCATTGCTGTGCAGCTAAATCTGAAGCTGGACCCCACCATCTCCATTCTTCCTCCACATTCAACAGCTTTCCATGGGCAAAACAGAGTTTCTCTTGCATGCTACTGTTGGGATGAAGTTGAAATCCTGCCCTAGGACTCAGATAACGAAATGCAAATTTTTGTACAGCTCAGCCTCTCTTCTTTCCTAAGGGTTCCTCAGTGATGCACATATTTGGGGGTAGTTTAGCTCATTTTTAGTCTCTGGTTCCTGGGGACAAATTGGATGTCTGTTAGAACAGGAAAGATAAAAACAACGTGATGTTCACTCTTGAGAGTTGAGCTCACACCTACTCTCACTGATGAATAAGTTAAATACACATATCATGGTGTGAGCCAGGCCTGCTACCAGGGTTTACCCAGTATTGTAAAACCTATGAACTTTAATTTCTACCACAGGTTTAGCGTGCCCTGTATTGTACTCTCTCTAGTCCATTTTCTACAGTGTCAGAGCTCCAAGAGCCGGAATAGCAGTGCTATTTGCTCAGCACAGTCCACAGGCTTTACCAGAAAAGTGAAGTTTGTAAGGCAGTTATCTCATGTTGATGTTCACACAGAATTCAGCTATCTCATGTCTTGAATAGCTCATGAAAGAGCTACCTCATGAAAAATAATACTGTATTAAATACTAGTATCAGTCTCAAAATATCATAATATCATAAAATATCACACTAGGAGAATGATATAAACATTTCATATACATGAAGACTATGATAACCTTGTGTCTTAGATAAGAAAGTAATGAGCTTCAGAGTTTGAATATAAATGGTACATAAAAATGCTACATTTTTTTATTAAAGTCTTCAATCAAGGTAACTAACTCCCCTATCTACCTACCTACTAGAGGTAGTTAGATAACTCCCCCTAGAAGTTTTCATCTTTCTCAGCATTTCTAAGTTCAAAATTAATCAGGTAGAGTTAAAGTGCAGTGGATATTAGCACAACATAGGAAGAAGAAGAAGAAGAAGAAGAAGATCAGGAACAATGAAAATATAATATTCCGATTTCTAAATTCTATGCCCCTCAACTGTTAAGACTATCCTCCTTTCCCAAAACTCTTATGTATATGTTTGCAAGAATAATTATTCTTGGAAGAGGTATCAGTATCATTATTGTGATGCCAGTACTCAGGCCAGGGCCTCATTAGTGAACTCCTCATTTCCCTAACCTCCATAGCAATTAACTCTGTCTTCCATAAGATGTGCTGGAGCACCTCTTCAGGGTATTTTTTCCTTCTGTTTCTCACGGATGGGACTGTCCTGCAAAGGTGTCTTTCGCTGAGGAAATTCCAGATGAGAATGAGAGTGGAAGTGCTGTGCAGAGTACATTCAGGGGATGCAATCAGCCTGAGCATGCTGCTCCCCTCTGCATAAAGATACACTGGGCACATGTAGCCTACACAGAAAGATGAGCTTGATGCACCCTGGATATGCTGGCCGCACTGAGACAATACAGAGGAAGCGGGGCCCTCCCACAACACCCACCCATCACGCTGATGTGATTGTCATGCCCTCACAGTGAATTCTATGACACTGACCTTGTAAGGGAAAGCAATTGCATAGGCCATCTTTGTAAGGCTAGTAGCCATTTGCCCAGACTTCCTAAATTCACAGCAGGCAGTTTGATTGTTACTTTCACTGAGATGAATCCAAAACTTCTGGAAAACATCTTCCCTTTTTGATGAGAAACAATTTTTATTGTCATCTAAAACACCATTTCTTACCACAGTTTTAGCGTATGTAGGGCATTTATGCTGTTAAAATAACATCTCATCAATCTTTGAAAGCAGCTTTTCATCTATTTTTCCTTTCACTGTTTTTACTGTGATGAAAATAAATGGACATCTGCCTTTTCTTTGTCTCGTTCTGCATCTTCCCAAAAGCAAAACCCAAGGTCCTATATTTTTCCAACTCATGAACTTTCACTCCTTTCACATTTGAATGTGGCTAAACTGAGAGTATGTACTTTCTTACATACAAACAATGTACACACTCACATACACCCACATACCTAAAGCTTTTGTACTGAGGTAGAGTCTGCTTGGTGGTGGAATGAATAACAGATCACAACAGATCAAAGAACATGTGGCACACAAGTATATGTGCCTTAATAATGTGTGTATTTTCAAAAAATATTGTGCTGAAGCTCACCCACAATAGTTCCTTTTTGAGTTCCTTGAGTTCTATAAGTTTCTTGCATGCTTAGAGTACAATTCTGTTCCTCAGGACTGAATATAAGGTTTTTTCATTAGCTGAAGCTCCTTTCTTTAAGTGATGCTTTCTTAAACCACTGTTTCAGGTATCACTGTTGGCAAAATAGCTATGGTCATTATAAAGGACTGCAATAGAACTTCAAGTATTTATTGCCATCTGGAAGAAATTTTGTGGTAACTTTACATACAGCATTCAAATGATCTTCAGGAGGTCCCTTTCCTTCCTAACAACACCCTAGGGTGTATAATCCATGCTTTAGAAACTCACAACAGATGTCGGATAATCTGAAGCAGCTGTAGGGAGCCAGCTAGATATTTGTGACCAGTTCTGGTCCTCTGCTTAAAAAAAAAATGTATGTGAACCTACCTATGAACAGATAGACAAATTTACCAATATATTTGCACATTCACATATAGACATGTAACAACATCAAGGTCACAGATTCAATCTCCTTATGGGCATTCACTTAAGAATTGGATTCGATGAACCCTCTGGGTCCCTTCCACCTCAGACTGTTCTGTGAAACTCTGTGAAGCTCTGTACATATGCATTATTATTATATATACATTGCTTACATGTATGTATATATTTATTCTTGATGAAAACTTAACAGAGTGAAGAAAGAACAGAAAAGGGCTACTGTTTTTCTCATTTAAATCTTGAAAATTAAGAAAACTCTACCAAGAAAATATTCTTACAGTAAAAATAACAGGGAAGACACTGCTAGTCATGTCTATATAATCTCCACCATTCTATATCTTCTAGATACACTGGACAAAAATCTCCAAGGAAAGACAAACATCTCACTGATCTCCCTTGAGCTTGGACTAGACTCTCCCTTGAAGATGAATTAGAACTTTAAAATTAATGGCAAAACTGTTAAAGGCAACTGCTCCACCAAGATGGAAACCTCTGAAGTTATTTTTAATTATTTTACGTACTTTGATATAGGTCTTTAAAAATTGTGTATTTTACTTACCTGTTAACTTAGTAAAAAAAAAAAACAATGTGGTCTCATCCTCTGGAGTCTTTGCAAGAGCAAATTGCATGAATTTACTAGCTGCCAATTTTATCCTTTCAGGCATATGCCTGCAATTAAAAATAAAAATAATTTAAAAAAAAAAAAGATAAAAAGAAAAACTGTAATTCTAAGCTTCTGCAGAATACTTCTGCTTTGCTACCACTACAAAGTGGTACAAACTACTAGTACTTCACACAAAGTATATTGTTCTTAGTACCACCTATTTTTTTTTCTGCATTAGTGAAATTGGCAAATCCTTGCTTGAAGTATAAAAGAACAAAATGGGTTTTCTAACATACAGTGGATTTATCATTACCTGAGCAGTCTGACCTACTGTCAATGTGCTATAATACCAAAGATACAAGCAAAGTCCTAGAGTGTGAAGGAGTTTGAGTTTTTTCATTCTATTACTCAAATGTTTCTACTGAGAATTTGTGATTTCATGCTGTGCTGGTTTCAGCTCAGGCAGAGTTAATTTCTTCCACTGCTGTGTTAAGGGTACAGAATGAGAATGGTGTTGGTAATGTTTGGGGGTTGTTAATATTTGGGGTTTTTGCTAAATTGTGTTTATCCTAAATCAAGGACTTTTTTCCTTTGGCTCGTGCTCCACCAGTGAGGAGGTGAGTAAAAGAAACCAGGAGGGAACACATCTGAGACAAGTGACCGGAACAAACCAAAAAGATATTCCACACCACAGAACATCATGCCCAGGATGTAAACTGGGGGCAGTTACCTGGAAGGGGCTGATCTGGGTCCAGGAAGGGAGGTCTGGCATCAGTCAGTAAGTGGTGAGCAACTGTACTGTGGATCACTTGGTTTTCTCCCTTTTTATTATTATTATTTTAATTGTTTATGTTATTTTACTTTATTTTCAATTACTAAACTTCACTTATCTCAACATACAAGTTTTATTTTAATTTTCCTCCCCATTCCAGTGGGGTGATGGTGGAAGAGAGGCAGAGTTGAACAAGTGTGGTGTTTCATCTTCAGATGGGTTTAGTACTGTGACACATGTTCAGTGAGATGTTCCAGATTCTCTCTGCTTATCTCCTTCTCTTAAGCAATGTTTAAAAAATGTATGTGTATTTTATCATGTGATCTCACTAATCAGGAACAGACCACCAAAGAGTTTTTTTCTCTGTTTGTTTTCCTTATGAACATTGGAGGTCTACAACTACAGAATTTAATTCTCTGCAGCATAAGGAAAACGCCATTTGGCTAGGTTTTTACCAGATACGATATATGTATCTACCAGTTTGCTATCTTTTGGACTTTACTGAATGCAAGGAAGAAATCCAAAAACAGTCAATAAGTACCTATTGCACCTACAATTCATTTTCATCTTTTCTCATTGCACTCTTATTGGGCTAATTTGCTTTCCTGCATCTCCTTCTGATTTCATGACAGTAGTTTTCATTTACTTTTGAAAAATAACTGAACTTTTTAGAGAAATTGTGTCTCAAAGTCAGGTTACCTTCTAGTTACATTAAACAGGTCTGAATTTAGTATCTCCTCAAAATACTGAAAGATATTCTATGTTTATTTATTTTATAAACCAGAGGATCCTAATTATAACTAACTCTTGGAGTTATTCTTATATAAGTTTACATGAAATCTTACAGAGATAATTATTTCATTCTTAATAACTTTCTGAATAAGTTTATTTATTTGACAGACAAATCTTTAATTGACGTCTATAAAATGAAAATGTTCTTCTGTTCAGTAGTTCTTACACCAGAACATTTTTAGTTTCCTGAAACAGTAGACTTTATTGAAAACCCATCTAGTAGTACTTCAGTATGCCTAATAAATCCTTGCTACTCAGACAAGCATCCCCCATATTTCAGGAGAGCACAAGGGAATACAATAGCCATTCTGAGGGTTTTCTGTGGATTTTCACACCTGAGAATAGCAATGTGGTACTAGGGGTATGGCATAGGAGAGTATATGGAACAGTACATAAGTAGACCATTTTTTACAGGATATGTAACATATATAGAATATGATGATTTGTTGCCGCTGTTGGTTGCTCCCTCACTATATCAACTATTTCTGCCAAAGAATACCCAGTTTTTGTCAAAAGCATTTCACCATCACCTTATCCTCATGCTCTTTTACTGAAGAGTAGTCAGGAGTTTAGCAGAAATAATTTTGATTGGATGTGCTTTTAGGTTGTTCCTGAAGAGCATTTTGGATAACCATGCTTTCTTCTCCTGTACTCCATTTCTTTCTATCAGAGCAGCTGGGTGCTTTTTATTAGCTCCTTGATGGACACACTTTTAGTGCGCTCTAAACTTTGCCAGTGGTGAGTGTGTCATCATTAAGAGAAGTGAGTAATACTACTGAGAGGGACTGGAACAACGTTATTAATATTGCAGTAAAAGGATGATCAGGAAATCCAGTTAAGATTACAGAGATAATTACTCTCTCCAACATTTGCCTCCCTGAAGGTAATCAGCAGAAGCAGCTATCAAGGAAAACACCAACAGATCTTCCTGTCTTGCATTCAGTGACTAATTCCTTGGCTGCTGACATGTTTCCGGAATGGTAAGCAGAGACACAAGCATTTTCCTTTCCTTCTCAACGAGACTACACCTTTTCATCAAAAAAATACTGTGGCAGCAGCACACATTGCACATGACAGCGAAATCTAGCCCCTTGCTCCCACAAGCTCAGCACATAAACATATAGAATTTGAACCTGGGTATGTGGCACCACAACATAACGTAGCATCTGACAGTGAACCTGCCATGTCCCAAACACAGCTCATCAGCCCTTTCTAGTCCAGTAACTGGTAATGAGCCAGAAAAAAACTTAATCATAGAGCATGTCAAATGTGGAACCTCATCTAGTTTGACTGACATTTGAGCACACACCAGTAAACCTATCTTTGTTACCCAGTTCTGAGTCCTGAGCTTTGTGCAATCCCCACTTCATCTGCCAGACATACTAGTCAGTACAGCACACTAAATTTTACTCACACCAGTTCTGCCACCAATTTAAACTCAATGACACTCAGCAGCCCCTGAGTTCATGTGGGGGACCAGTCATGAATATAGTCCTCGCCCTAACTCAGTAAGAGAATTTGGATGAGGCAAAAAAATCCAGTTCACTGAGTACTGCTGGACCAGACTCCTAACTAAACCCTAACCTCAATAAGAGCTCTAGTGATACCTGGCAGGTCAGATTATAACAGCACAAGACTGGTCAGGTTCAGCTCCAATGTGAGTCCTTGTGTCCTTTCTTGACAGGCAGTATTCCTAGCCCTTAGCACCTGCCAACCTGAGTTCTAAGCTTCCTAATAATGCTAGGATTAGATACATGGGTATCTCAGCCCTACTCACCTCACCAAAGTTTAAAAATCCTATATATATCCAATATACTTCTTTTTGTCTTTGCTTCTGTAGTAATCTTACAGTGATACCTCTACTTGATTGAACTCTGTGGCCTTTGTTAGATCTCGTATGAATCTACTTATCGAAAACTGTTGGACCAAGCATGATCCTATTCCCAGAGCTCAGCTCAAAGCTAGTAGAGGAAATTCTCCATATCTTTAATTGAAATTTAGGCATCTGATTTCCTGCCAGACAGTCCATTACCACACACTTTATGGAAGAAGTGTAACTCATTCTCCTTCTTTTCTGCTTATAGCCTTGTGGTTCAATTGCCAGCAGGAAAAGGAATGGGGAAATGACAGAAATACAGGCAAGTCTGGAGTGAAGAACAAAAGGAGATTTCTTCTCTGTTCAGCTTCTATGTCTGTAAGCCACAGCTTTTAGTACAACCCTGTATCTGTCTTACACTTCCGAACAGATAATGTTACCAGAACATGACCAGAAAAATCCACAGGGAAATAAGCCATCATGTTTTAACAATTTACTCTGGTAGAAAACTCCAAAATTACTCTAATTTAGTGTGATCCTTTTATCTAAACTCTAGCACAAACTCTATCCTTAGCCTTAATGCACTGCTGGTTCATAAGACAGCCAAACATGAAAATTAATGTGCTGTTCAAAATGCACTTTGGGAATTGATTTTTAGTGGAAATCTTAGACTAGATTATCCTCAAATTTATGAAATTTTGGCTCTCGGTTAGCCAATGTGCAGTAAAGCCCTACAGAAGTGCAACTCATAGTCTCCTTTAGAGCCTTAATGGCTAACACTCTTAATAACTTTGGTAATGAGGCTAAATTTTGTTTTACATAATCAGTTTTATTGAGCCCTAAATAAAAAGTCAGCTCTAACCCTATTTTCACATGTGCTGTTGGCTGGCAGATACAACCTACAACCCACAACCCAGATTTGAGACAAAATCTTTGCCATTCTGGAGAGACAGCCAGAGGCCAAGAAGCAAGATATCAAGTATCTCAGGTGAAAATAGCTCCCCTTGTTTACCCAACTGAACTGAGTTGACAGTGTTAGTGACATTACATCTACTACAGTATAGGTGAACCATGATTTTGCACAATGTTCAGTGCTAACTGGGTATAACATTTCCTATTTCAACCATGAAAATACTGTTTGGTATCATGCCATTCTTCCTTTTGGGTTCTGGTTTAATCTGTCATTTTTACAGACATTTTAGGGAGTCTACTAACCCCCAATCATCATCCCAAAATTAAATTAGCTTCATTGGTTTTATGTGGAATATCTCATCTAATTTTTACACTGAGAAACCAAGTGGTTCCTGTCCTAAATTTATTTTGTGGCATAAATTTTAATTGTGCTCATACTGTCACACTGAAGAATACCCATCTCCAAAACCTAGCACTAGGCAAAGGCTTGATTAGATCAATATACTCAGAGTGGTGACAGTCTTAATTTTTCCTTGGGGAAACCTAATAACCAATGGCACACTTACTGTCATTCCAGAGCTTCTCATTTACCAGTCCTTAATCTACACTCACACACCTAGGCTCAAAGTTCAATCATACGAATTACATACCAAGACAGAAATTTAATCACTCCCATCTTAAACCTAATTTGAAATCTAATTTCAAACCCTGCATTTGTCTCTCTCAGAGCTTCTTGTTTACTAAAATGTAACAAAAGCCTGAGA
>JAWWEY010000130.1:45458580-45470073 GCA_035582745.1 Loriotus luctuosus
CAGGGGGCGCTGTGGCGCGGGCTCGGGCAGCGCGCGGTAATGGCGGCTTGGCCCAGACGGGCAGGGATGGCGGAGAGGCTTTGCTGCGCAAACCGCTGGGGCAGCCGATCCCCGTGCCCCAGCAGGATTTACAGAAACAGCAAGCTGGGCTGGCAGGAATAAGTGAAAATCAAGGGTGGTAGCCAAGATGTATTAGAAGCTCTGGAGCTGTGGCTGGAACTGCGGGGCAGGCAGGGGGTGCAGGGCTACAGTGCAGCGAAAGCTCGGAGCGGTGCTGAAGAAGCAGTGGGGGTTGGGACAGGGGCAGCCCAGCTCCCAGCAGGGCAGAGAGGGGTGAGTCAAGATCCCAGGCACCCAAGCAGATGGCGATAGGTCCCTCTCTTAGTGAGGTGAGCGATAATAAGGTCTCAGTTCAGTGGCTGCTGTCATGAGCAGAGGCTCATCCCATGGCAAAAGAAGCTCTGGGCTGGGCTCTGGCAGTAGCAGTGAATTCCCTCCCCTTAGCAGCAGCTCTGACTGTCCTCATCCAAAGCCAAGAGAGAAAGAGAAAGAGAGAGAGAGAAAGGAGCTTCCCCAGCCCAATCATTTGTCAGCCCAATTCTCACAGTATCTCTACCCCTCAGAGAGAAACTCCCAGATAAGAGAAGTGCAACCAGATGGCCTCCTCCCCTGAGCTTGGCCACTTCTTTTGTTTTTTTTGAAATACCCAGCCATTAGTGTTTCCTAGCAATTTATGGGAAAAAAATTCCCTACCTAAAAAGAAACAAAAGGAAAGGAACCTAACCCCCAACAACAGCTATATCTATCACTAACAATATTAACGCAATCACAAAATTAATTTCCCAGATGAAAACACTTGGTGTAGATGAGGATAAAAGACTTAGTGAAATATGCTCCTTCTAGGGAGAGCAAGGAGGGAAAACCCATCAATCTGTCCCTACAAATTCCATGTTGAGTTCTCATCCCCTAATTAGGTACACTCTGGGTGGAACTGTGGTCAAAGTTTTTGTTCTTCATCGTCACATTCCATGGAATATGTATGATGGCTATTTTGGTAGCAGTTGTACAAAACATTCCTTGATGTCAACAGAAATAACAGGACCACACAGCTTTCACCCCACTTTGTGCTCCCCTCTGATGCCATAGCACCAAAACCCCTTATCTCCATCTGGTTTCAGTGTCCATTCAGATCACCATTGGCCCCATCATGTTTGAGCTTTTATTTTCTTCCCAGCTTCATGCTTCCACTAGTTGGAATAAGTCGATCTAAAGATCTTTTCCAGCTGAAAAGAAAATTATTCTAAGACCCAAAGGACCTCCCCTGCAGAGTTACTGCCATGGCTGACAGTGATGCAGTACTCCACATCTTTTCATTTCATGGGACAATCAGTCTAGTCCTCTCAGATGTGCAGCTCTGCTTCTTTACTTTATGGACTGTACCCCTATCCCTCTCTTGTTCAAAACTTGATGAAGGATATTTCACTTTGTCATCTAGGCTATCGACAAGGATGCTAAACAAAACAGATTCCAGGACACACCCAGAGGGCTTTCAACCTCAACAAGGATTCTGACTCATTAACCGCTGTATTGATTAAGCCAATTTTTCACCTAGATAGTAGGCCAACCACCTGTATTTTGACATGCCATACTGCTTACCCACATTCTACAGGAAACTTGATCAAAACACCTGCAAAAGTCAAGATTCACCTCCTACAAGGTAGAAAACAGTTCCCTGTCATCCACTTACCTGACTTAGTCCTGAAAAATTCACACTGGCCATTTGCAGAAGCCTTCATTTCATGCATCCAGAAATGGCTTCCAAGACCACTTATTCCATAATTTTCCCAGACACAAGAGTGATACTGTCTAACCTGTAGATCCCTGGAATGTTTCTCTTGCAGGTTTTGAAGCTGGTGGCTACATTTTCCTTTCTCCAACCATAACAGATTTTGTAAGTATTTCAGAGAAGGCCAAAAGAAGCAAGTTCTCTTAGCATTCTCAGATGCATCCTGTTTGGTCTACTCTTGTATGAAGCAAGGTTTACTGAAAATTCCTTGGCTAGAATTACAGTCTGTCCTCACTTCCAGCTTTTGTATAGACCTTTTTGCAATCTCAATCATAAGTTCTCTGTTTAGCCACACCAGTCTCTTGATATGTCCAGACGTTTCACTGAATGCTGAGATAGACCTGTCTTGAAGGGGGAGGATGTTGTCCTATGCAATTGAATTTCTTTGTTCTTCACAGATCTATCACAGTTCCCTGAAGAGCTTATTTTTCTTTCCCCTGGTGTCCAGGGACCTGCTCTTCAAACTTGATTTCTTCACTCCTGTCAGGACCATGAAATCCATTATTACTTGTTTCTCACAGCCATAGTTGCCACTGATCATAATTTTCAGTACCAGCTCCTTCATTCACGAGTCACACCATTCACGAGCATCACAACAAACTGTCCCATCTAGAATCTGAGTTAAGAAATACACACCATAAATAAGTGCAAAAATAAGTCCCTTGAAAATGCTTTGGACACTGTCCTAAGAATACTATTTTGTCTAACTGAGCTGTGATCTACTTTGAACCTTTGTGTTGGTTTGACACAGTCTGGCTTTTGGTAGCCAGGGGGGCCACAGGGTAGCTTCTGTCAGAAATTTCTAGAAGCTTCCACTATGTCTGACAGAGCCAATCTCTGATAGCCCTGAAGATGGACAGGTTGCTGGCCCAATTAGGGAGGTTGGTAATGCCTCTGTGATAAAATATTTAAGGAAAAAATCAAAGCAGCCACAAGCTCAGTTTTCCTGAGGGGGAGGCACCATGGCTGCTACTGCAGCTGCCACCATGCCGGCATGGCCTACAGCAATGTGCCACCGCAGCCACTGCCATCTCAGCACAGCTTGCAGTGAGCCTTGTCTGCCTGGCCACCTCTAGCCAGCTGCACCACTTGCAGAAGGACAAGGCCAGTGGCAGATTTCCCTTCTCGGTGCTCTGCATGAAGAGACATTAAATACACCAGCACCATGGCAGCCGTCACCGCCCATGCGATGGCGGTGGTGTCGCCTGGCTGGCAGCAGAAGCATGATGAGCAATTCCCCAACACAGCACCTAGACAAGATCAACCTTTCAGCACTGCAGGATCTTGCAAAAAAACTGAATTAGTGGACCTTGTTGACAATGATACCTACAAGCAGCAGTTTTTTTCATTTAGTCAGAGAAAAGGAGGAAGTGAGAACATGTGAGGGAAAACACATGGCAGCACCAAGGTCAGGGGAAAAGAAAGAGAGGGAAGAGGTGCTTCTAGTGTTGTGGCCAAGATTCCTCTGCAGGCTGTGATGATGACTATGGTGAAACAAACTGTCTCCCTGTAATGCATGAAGTCCATGGAGGATGCAGAGATCCACTCACAAGCCCATGGGAAAAGTGGTCACGCTGGAGTGGGTGGATGCCAGAGAAAGTTGTGAACAAGTGGAAGACCTGAATAAAGAGAGAGGCCCCTGCTTCCAGAGATATAGAGGGCCCTTACTTCTAAAGATGGAGAGAGAGAGGGTCTTTGCTTCCAAAATAGAGCAAGTGCCCTGTCTTTAAAACACTACATCCCATGGGCAAGTGACCATACCACAACAGTTTTGGGAAGACTTTGCCTGTGGGACAGACCTCACAGCATACCAGAAAAAATACTACTCTCCCTGAACAAACAGAAAAAATCTCAAGTGACAAACTGACCAAACTCCCCATGCCCTGTCTCCCTACACTGTTGGTGGGAAAGAGGGAGAAGCTGGGAGCAAAAAAGTGTTTTAAGTCTTATTTTACACTTCATTATCATCCTCTGAATCTGTTAACAATAAATTTACTTCATACCTTTAAATTTGAACCTATTTTGTTCTTCTTTTTTTCTCCCGGTCCTTAAATCATGAGCCCTTTGTTATTTTTTTTCCCTCTCCTCTACCAGCTCTAGCAAGAGAGAGTAAGCAAACTACTTTCATGAATGCCTGGCATTTTGGCCAATGTCAAACCACAAGAAACTTTCATCAGTTTCTCATAGAAAAAGACAAATAGCTTACTCTTAAGCTTTCTTTTAGCATATTCACAGGTGTCCCAAACATCTCATTCATATCTCATTGCATTTGATTGCAAGCAATCCCTTATCCCATTTACTTTTTGTGCAGTAAACCACATATTTACCTAGCCTCTTCCTTTGACTCATACTTTACCCTTGGTTCATTGCAGTGTTCCTCAGACTGTCATTTCTCTCTTTTTTTTTTTTTTTGAGAAACCTTATGACAATTTGCCACACTCTTTCTGGGATACATTTAAGATGCCATTCATAATCTTGTCCTAGTTGTTGTCCTGGACCAGACTTCCTTGGCCATGCTTTTGTTGCTTCAGAAATTCCATATCTTCTTACAGCATTGATATTCTAAAGTCTCCTTTCAGTTGTAGACTTGCTGTCTCTCACAAAATCTGGGCTTCTCTCAGGCTCAGAAATACTTCCTACCATTTTTTCACTGTAAACCTTAACAACCAAAATCTTGTATTCTCTGGTGTAATCTTTTCAGACACTTTCTTACTCTCATACCTTAATTTCCAAATTCAATTAACTTAAACCCTAACTGAATTTCCAAATTCAATTAACTTAAACCCTAACTGAACCCAAAGTCCAAATTTCCACAAGATTCTAAACACATTTAAATGATTTGTTCTTTTCGGTGAGAAACCTAAAAATTATTTATCTAGATTTCTTGTGGTTTTGCTTCAACTAGGCATTTATTGTCAGTCCAAGCGATTGGACCACTTTATTACCAAAATGTCCAACACCAAATTTGTCAAATTTTTTTGTCATCTCTTTTTCTGTGACTATCTTACTGGACAGTCACAGTTGCTAGTTTATTAAGCCTCAAACTGAGTTTAGTGACAGTGCTAAATTTTCACTAAACTGAATACTCTGAAGTCATTTTTGGTCTTGTCTGTAACTTGTTGAACTTTCTTTTTTGTAAGTTCTGGTTCACATATGTTAATGTAAATTCTTGGTTAAGGCTGAACTTCTTAACTCCCTAGATTATTCTATTCCTCAGTTTACCTTTGAAAAGGTCAGTAATCATGGTTCTAAATACACCTTGGGATTGTCTACCAGTATGGTCTTAATGCATTGCTACAGCATCAGCATATCTAAGTCCTAGTCCTTATATCCCTGGAAAAAATTACAATCAAATAGCATTTCTAATGTGAAAAGAGGAGAACTGAACCAGTGTTCTAACACCTGAAGTCCACTTCTTAAAAGTTGATTTTTAGTGTAAAAAACTTCTGAATACTAAAAGTAGATCATAAGCCTTGGTTTCAGTGAACCTAAGTAATACTGCTTTAGACATTACTCATCTTTTTCTGACAAGCAGTTTCTTTCTGTAATCTGTTTTCTTACATCATTTTGCTATCGGTTCACACCTTCCACTTTATTAAAACCTAATTCCAGCCATAGACTTCCACTAGCTTCAATGGTATTCTCCAGCATCACTATCGATTTTCATTGCTAGGAAAGTCAACAGATAGTTTCCTAAATTTAATTAAGATCTGTTTTAAGATAACTTTGGAATCAGCTTTCAAACAATTCTCATTACTATTATTATTACGCAGTTTACTAATATCTATTTTCTTGCTACCTAATGGAAAATTGGGTCTGTCCCTAGGTAGGTTAAATTTGCTGTCTTAGAGTAACTTCATGTCTCACATCAAAGGGTACTTTTACATCCTAACAGATAGAATGGTTGCTCAGTCCCTAAACTGAACTTGAGTCAGCAGTGCCCCAGCAGCCAGGAGGGCCAGGTGTGGTCTGGGGACATCAGGCACAGCATGGCCAGCCGGGCAAGGGAGGGGATTGTCCTGCTGTGCTCTGAGCTGGGGCAGCCTCACCTCGTGTGCTGGGGGCAGCTCTGGGTGCCACAATAAAAGAGATATAAAGCTACTGGAGAGTGTCTAAAGGAGGGAAAAAAAGATGGCGAAGGGCTTTGAGGGGAAGTTGTATGAGCAGTGGCTGTGGTCTCTTGGTCTGCTCAGTCTGGAGAAGAGGAGACTGAGGGGAGACCTTGCTGCAGTTACAACTTCCTCGTGAGGGAAAGAGGAACAGCAGGTACTGATTTCTTCTCTGTGGTGACAGTGACAGAATTCAAGGGAATGGCCTGAAGTCATGTCAGGGGAGGTTTAGGTTGGACATTAGGAAAAGGCTTTTCCCCTAGAGGGTGTTTGGGCACAAGAACAGGCTCCAGAGGGCAGCAGCCTCAGCACCAGCCTGACAGAGTTCAAGAAGCATTTGGACAATGCTCTGGGGCAGCTCTTTGGGCTGTCCTGTGCAGGGCCAGGTGCTGGACTTGATGGTCCTGGTGAGTACCTTCCAACTCAGCATGATTCCATGATTGCATGAATCCTAGAGCAGAGATTTGAAATACTATAATAAAATCCTATGAAATTCCTAATTTTTTCACTGAAAACCTGGTTGCCACTGCCTGAAGGTAACATTATTTATTTATTTGCTTACTTAATCATTTACTTTAATCTACCATCTCTGTACTTAATCAAATCTAGGAATCACTGCAAATTCAGGAGAGAAAACCTGCCCAGACAGACAGAAAGACGAAACTACCTGATCAGCACTTTTAGGACTTACTCTCATGTAAGCTTTCTAGTTCATAAACTCTCACAGTTGTAAGACCTAAATGCTCTTAAACTATCCATAGTCCCACAATAGCAGCCAATAATGAGTGCATAAAAAGGTTAAAACAATCATTTGATCAAACTGTTGTCTTGAATTTCAGAACTAAATGTAGTGCAGAAACCACTGCAGCTCAAGCTCTAAACTAATGCAGGTGGCTTACTAAAAGAACAGAATAATAAGTCAGTCTGTTGCTAGGAATTCTGTACATTTTGTTCCTACACCAGTAACAAATCTACAGCTTTTTGTGAATGGTTTAGGACTGCCTAGAGATGACAGAAGTAAAAAAACTGAAACAGACACATAGGTTTTAAAATAGAAATAATAGGTTTCTGACAATAAAATTCATACTTTAGGATTCTGCAACCCCTTACAGCTTATTCTTTGCTCAGATGAGCTGTGGCACAGTTAAACCCAACCTTCATTAACACAGAGATCACCATATCTGGCTTCAGTGTCCTTGAAAGTGAGTTAGAAGTACAACATGAAGTTAGAAGTATGACATCTCAGCCTTAGAAATACAGTTTACACTTATATTTTATTTCTATTTGAGTCTTTCAGTACAAAGGTGAGAAATCATTTCCTAGTAGGTTTAGGTTTATGATTCCAAATCTTTATCTTGAGCTACCCTATCTTGCTCTCTTCAGTTTCTCACTCTATGGATTAAAACCATTCGGATGAGTGACTGATAAACGTGATCTAAGAGTCAGAATAAAGGCTCAAAAGAAAATATTCAACATATTTCATCAATTAATTCTAAAATTTAGGAAAATAAGACCATGATAAGTAGTTACTTTAAAAAGTTTTCAAACTAATTACTTTTCATAATTTGACATATGAGCATTCCAAAAAAAGATGAATGGTTTTCAAATCAATTGTTTATTATGATCTGTTCTTCCATTTCCATTTGACCTTCAGTTTGCAAGAATCAGTATTCCTGTACCACTGTGAGGTTACTGTGAGATTACTTCAATTATCTGTCTGCATTCAAAAGGCATAATTATATGCCTTATAAGCATACTCATTATATACATATAAGCATAAGTATGCAAAAGGCATACTCTTATATGACTGCAAAGAGTATGAAGTCATCATATGAAAATTGCATTTAATTTTCATATCTATCCATGCTGCTAAACAATAATCTGAAAAACAAATTTTAAATTTCAAGAGACAAAACTATTACACAGCATACAGCTGATAGAAGTGCTCTGAGATCCCAGTGAGAAAGAGGTAGTTAATATAGAATATAAGAAAACTCAATATAGTAGGCAGGCGGCATTTGAGATGGGATAGGAATGGTTAGTCTTGTCCCATAAAACATCCCAAGTTTTAAATTACTTTAAGATTTACTTTGTAGATGGGCAAATTTTCTATTTCTATATGATCTGTTGTGACATGGGCGTTGTTGATTTTTTTTTTGTTTATACTTATCTGCCTTTCTACAAATTTTTTGTATTTGCAAGTCCTCAAACAAACACAGATAGTACTCTGAACCACCTGAATAGAGAGAGAGGAAACTTAACTCCATGGGTTGGTGCAAGAAGATATGGTACATGGGAATAAGAAGGTTTCTGAACCACAAAAAATATTCACATTTGAAAGTCAAGGAAATCAAATATTTCATCATGTTGTATTCTATGTAAAAGGTGGATCTGAATACACAGAAACACTATATTCAAACTTCTGTTCATTGGGAAAAGGAAAAAGGATGGGGATAGTTTTCTGGCTGTTAGCCATATTGCATTGAAATTCTGAGAGAAGTTCTATGTTGAGCCAATAAAAAACATGCAATGAATTCAAAGTATTCTATTTTATGAAGAAAAGGCTAGAATGTGTTCTTACAGCGAGTAGAGGTTTTCCTTAATTTCTTTTTTTCTCCCTCTGAGGATGGAAAGGTCTTGTATCTTCATCAAGCAAAAAATATGGAAACTTCCTTCAAAGACTGATTGCAAACTTGGAACAAATCCAAGTGTGGTTAGTTGTCTGTACTGCACTTTAAAGTATGAAATTCTTAAATGAAGTTGTGGTGTCTGAAGCCTATGCCAAGCTAACCTATTGGCTTTCTTGTATGCATAATCTTTGTCAAGGAAAGAGGCATTGATATGAAACAGGAAAGAAATCTCTCAAAGTTATTTACCACTTTCCTATTATGTATCTGAACTTCCATGAAATTGCTAAAAATAAACCTTTATTTTTTCTTTACTGTACTACTTGGCCAACTCCTGTGATGACAAACAGAATTCTTCCTTTCTGCTTTTACCAGTCAGCCAAGCCCCTCTTGCCTGTGTCTTAGTGATCTGCTGCCATGACCAAGAAAAGCAGCTTCCAGCCTCAGTGAACTTTCAGAGAGAAGCTTAGGGCCTCTTCCTAACAAACAGCTCCTTACAGAGGATTTGAAATTGAGTTATCATCAACTTGAATTATTTTTTATGTGTTTTGAGTCATTCTGGCTTCAAAAGTTTTTTCCTGCTTTCCCTTTGACTCAGTCAGCTTCCTTTAAAATTCATTACAGAGAACAAAAGAGTGAAACTAAGCATAACTATGCTAAATCATCCCACCACTAGAACATTCAGAGATGAATTGGTCTCAATTAGTGCCTTGCACATTTCTGTACTGCCCAAGTGCTCTCGTCCTTTCTTTTCTTGCTAAGGAGAAGTGGAAAAAAACACATCAGAGAGTACTATCACTAGCAATAATTGTTACTACTAATGCAAGCCATTTTCATTAAGAATTCAGCTTTGGCAGAACATGGCTCTACTAATCTCATATTCCAAAATAATAGAACTCAGAAGTAATTAAAAATACATATTTATTTTTAGTCCCATCATTCCCATTAATCACAGTAGTTAAAGTAAAAAAAAATCTCAACCAGGAAGAGGAAAGGGAACAGATCAGAGAATATTTAAAATACTGAGATACTTTGAAATAGCTTCAAGAAGATAAGTACAACCTTCGAATACTAAAAATGGTCTATTAAACTGATAGAATCACTAGAGAGTCACTCTGAAATCTCCAAGGGAATGAATTAGAACGGAAGAAAAACTGCAAATATGCTGTCTTTCTTTAAAAGGAGACAGAACTTAGATAATTAGCTTAATTGGAATACCTGTATACATTTGAGAGTAAATTAGCTATTAGTAGGCAAATGAAACTACCAACACTATGAGTTACAGCAGAAGCAGGTTTAATTACAAAAAAAAAAACAAAGAAGAAGCATGTGAAGGTAGTTTTCTTACACAACAAGAGAGAAAGTTAGTAGTGCTTACCTGGAGAAAAAAAGGCACAAAAGGATCTTAGACATGTATATAAGAACCTCATGAGGGTGGTGACAGACTCTTTTCTGTGATGCCCTCTGGCATGACAAAGAGGCAACAGGGACAAGTTGAAATATAGCTGAAACATACGAAATTCTGCTTAAGCAGGAGAAGACACATTTTTACTGTGCAAGCAGTTAAACACTGGCACAAGATGAAGAGAAAAGTTGTGAAACTTCTGTCCCTGGACATGACCAATCTCATCTTGACATGATCCTGCACAACCTGCTGGCCTTGCTTTGAGCAAGGGTGGGATTGACCTATCTCCACAGGCACTGGCCCATTTCTGCCATGTTGTGGTCCTGTGTCCTGATAGGATAAGAAGTTTTATGAATTTTAGTATGACTTCTGAGACTTATCTCACTTTCATAAAGTGAGAAAGAACAAGAACATAATAAAAATTATGAAAAATCTTCCAGTATGAGCACAGATTCAGTATTTCCAGACCTAGCAAAAAGTCACTAAGGTTTCACTGAATCAATGGACAGATTTATTTCATGGGATTCTGTGGAGGCTTGGTTCAGGCCCATACCTACTTCTCATATCACCAATTAAATGAACATGAGACAAGCAGATGCTTTTATGATGTATTAAAACATACTGATAGAGAAGGTAAACACATTTGCATGTTATGTATTCTATGTAAAAATAATTGCATTCTATATTTGAAAAGAAAATAAGCATGGCTGAAAGATTAAGATTTCCCTCCAGTATCTCAAAAGTTGTTGACAACTTAGAGAAACGACATAAGCCAAATATTTATTTCATTATATTTAGTCCCTTAGAGAAGAGCAAACTGGTTGGTAAGCAGTTCTTCAAAAGAGAAATTAATAAAATATATATGACTGTAAGATGAACTCTAGTTAAGCACAGACCTGCTCTCAGGTAATGTAAATATTAAGTAGGAATGTATAAATAGGACAGAATGTAAGATAAATTAATTAACTCTGCTCCAAATTGGTAGCACTTAACCTAAAGCATTACAGTCATTGATTTTGAAGGAAAAAAAATCTATTCCCCTTTAATTTCCATGACACCTTGATTAACAGGATCACCATGATTATTTGCTTTTCTTTGTTATGCAAATATAAAAAGTATGAACTCACCGGCAAAGAATTAGTATTCAAGCAATTTCTTCACAGAATCTACAGTAATGAACATGTAAGCCTTCTTATATTGTCTTTAATGTCCACATTTGGAGCCTCCACAAGAATAATGGATTCTATTTCATAAAATGTATGTCATTGCTCTTAGAATGATGTTACGTGGATAGGACTTCAGGGACTTTATGTTCAATAATAATTTATTCCTAATATGTTTTGCATGAAAACATGATACCTTTCATGGGAAGAAAAGAAACAAAAAAACTGCTTTCTGGCATGTAGGAATAAATAGACATTCAAATTGAAAAGAAAATATAAATATATTTTTAAAGGAATATATAATTCACTGAAAAGCGGGGGGGGGGGGGGGGGTTTTCACCAC
>JAWWEY010000130.1:45470173-45485360 GCA_035582745.1 Loriotus luctuosus
ACACCACGGATAGCATTGTTCAACTGCTAAGAACAGTGGAAAAATTGAATCTTTTTGCACATTTTGGCTCAGTTGTCCCAATCTAAGCTAAGAAATCATCAGCTTTTATCACATATTGAAGCATTGAAAATTTCTGATAGTTTAAAATTTACTACCTCTCTTTTCCAAGAACAGTTACAGGGAATAATAAGCCAGATAACTCTAATCGGAGCTTGTCCAATTGATGGGTATTTCCCATGCAGATATTTATCTAGACTACCTTAAGATTAGACAAACCCTTTCCTTGAACAAATTATGCTTGCTTTGTTCTTTATGATTCACCCTGAAATCCAATACTCAAAGAGAGAAATGAAAGATTTTAAATGTGACATCCAAAAAAACCCAACAAACCACACAGACATCCAACACACCCTCCACAAAAAATTAAACAAAACTCCAAAACTTGCTCTGCATTTTTTTCTCTATTCTCATTTTTAAAGTATTCTCATATATTAATTGAATTGCAAGGCTCTAGAATTCTTGTAAAGAATAATTTACATATAAAATATGGTAATATCGTTTAGTCTCACAGATAAGTAAAGAAAGGATTGCTTTCACCTCTTTTTCTTCTCTGAAGTCTTACTTGTGGGAATTTAAAATCCGCTGATGCAGTGTCAATAGAAATTAGAAATATCTAATAAAATGGTCTTTGTGAGTACAGACCAGCTGCTGGAGCTCTGCAATATAATCAGAATCAGCAAGGATGTGGAATAAAGCAGCTGTGCCTTTCAGTTGTTTTACTCAGCTATTGCTGTTAACATCTATAACAGAGGAAACAAGCACAGGCACCATTTGAATTTTTGCAACACAACTATTTGCTTGACTTTCTCTTCCCTTTCTCTGAAACTGCTCCATGTGTCTCCTGGAAAGATGGCGGCAGGGCACGTTCTCTGGTTTTGCTTCTATTCTACACTTATCTTTCCTGATACACAGAAATGGAGGATACTTTAATCCTTTTCTTCCTTATAGTAATGGAAAACAGGCTGACTTGTAATATTCAATCAGTCTGTGTGCATTTCTACATTGCACAGGGAGCTGTTCTGGATCCCAGAAGGCACAGTTCCATCTAAAAGTTGAAATGAGTTGCCAGAAAAAGGAAGAATATTGTGATGTTTTTAACCTAAAAATCCAATACACTGCTAAAGAACTAGAAACAAATATTCTGTAAACAGTAACAGGAAATTTGTACTTGAGAAAAAAATCTGAAGGGTCTCTATGTCAGGGCACTAATCATTCCTAGTGATAAAAAGAGCCATCTGAGAACAAGCACTGGAAAGGCTGTCCATGCAATGATTCTGAATGCTAATGAGCATCACTTTACGTAGAGGACAGTGCTGAACTTCAGAAATGAAGCAAATGATTCCTCTCCATTGCTGCTGACAAATATTTCAGCCATAAGACCTGATTAAGTACTAATTGCTGCCTGACAGTGAATGCTTTCCGTGGCATCTTGAAATGAAAATGAGGATGTGTAACCAACCAAGAAATTCACTAGCTTGGCAATGACCTGTTTAGAGAATCTGATGGACATTCAGTGATACATTCAACTGTTTTCATGCTGCTGTATTTTTTTTTATACTTGTCATCTTAAAGAAAATGTTCTGTAACAGAAAACCCATTCTCTGTTTGCTTAGAATTTTCATAGAGTAAATGACTTTTTAATTTAGGTTATTATTTTGTTGCATATTTTTACATATGTAGCATGATAAGAGTCAATATGGTTTGAATAAAAAATTCTAATAAAGTACTTTTAGAAGAAGAACTTACTAAAAATGCCATCAGACAAGTAGACCAAAATAACATTTAATCTAAAAATATGAGACCTTTAATGAGTAGGTTAAATTACCTACTGTAGATAATTCATCTGACAAGTGTAGTTCAGTTCTTTGTTCATAAATCATTCATGAATCCATCCCAATTATATATACATAAGTTGGGAAAGATTCATGAGTGATTATAAATAGATGTTAACCATCCATGGGCATATCCCAAACAGATTATGCAAACAAAGTTTGGCTGCCGAATCGTTCATATAATGGTGCCTCCATCTGTTCCAGGCATTTCAGTTGGTTACATGGAACATGGGGCTATTGTTTCTGCTTTTCCACAAGAGGACAAGAAACCAATGCAAGCCAATAAAAGAACAGAGAGAAAAGCAAATATTTTTGCTCATTGCAAAAGAATCTGCTTCCACCCACCCACTTTAATGTAAGAAACAGTAGTTCTTTGAACATTTCAGTGTGCATTCCTAAAATTAACAAAGAAAAATACCTTCATCTAAACATTGTAGAACAATGAGAATTCTTATGTAGAGAGTTACAAAAATCTGAACCTTTCTACAACAAAAATAGATGTATCAACTGTCCAAACCAATAAATTGCTGTGCAGTTAATTTTAATTATTTTCTTTTCAACCTTCATAACAGTTCCAAATTTCTCTGCCTGGTCATCCCTTTCCTTATAGCTGTGAGGGAAAATATCTCATGACACCCTGTTATGTATCATTTCATTGAAATTCTGCCTTTCAGCCTTGGGGGAAAAAATACATAGCAAAATGCACATGCCTAAAGCAGATGCATCTTTTTAAAATTTCTAACAAGCATGTGGATTACATGTGGACAAGTGGATTACTTACTTCTCTAAAGTATATTGTTCTTTGGATCCTGAAGTTTTCATGTTAATCTGCTTCAGTTTGTAATTTCTATTTTAAGTGCTTCTGAAGCTAAAATGCCTTCCGAGGAAAGACCCATGTATGTGGAACTGGTGTGACAATATTTCTGCCCAACTGTGACACTGGTTTCCTAACAAAAATTTAGACCTCCATTGAAAACCAAATGAATTCTCTTTCCTAGAAACAAACAAAAACCAAAACAAACAAACAAAAATAAAAACTTACAGATTTGTCAAAGTTACTCTGAAAAGGAGATTAAAAAAAGAAAATTTGAACATTTCCATTTTTTAGGGAACCCTGACCATTAGTTTCCCATCTAGTGCTGACATTGCAGTTGGTCACTTTTATGTAAAATAAACTAGAGAGAATATACAGAGAAATTACATTGGTTTTAAAACAGCTGCAGATGACCTGGGCACAAAGATTTTTCACAGAGTACTATCGTAACTGTAATTATTCCAACTCATATCATTTCACTGACATGTATGATGGAGATAAATGTGTCTGAAACTAAATGGGCAGCCCCACACTGTTGTAAAATCTTCTTTGAATGTTTTCCAGCCTTGACCAGACATGATTGTTCCTGGCTTGATCTTGTCTGGCCCACAGAGGGAGACTGGAGGAGGTACATTCCAAAGCTCCTCCAGTTCCATGACATTGATCACTGTGTGCTATTACTACTCTCCAGGAGTTACTAACCATGCTTTCAGCTGAGAGACAATAAGTCATTGTGGAAGTACATTTCACTACAAAGTAAAAGAGACCCATGTAAAGTGTAGTTGAGTGTAGTTTAAGCAAACCTGTTCCACTTTGCTCTAAAACGGACTTAGAAATGCTCATGTCATCCAATATCAGTCCCCATAGCTGAGGCTCCAACAGTTTCAATCAACTGAAGGGTATTAATGACTAGCCATAGGGTAATGGCATCTTAAATTGCTACATCTATTTCAACAATGATTGTATGACTGTGCCCTAAGGTTCTCAATTTCAAAAGGACAGATTATGAGAAATTAGGAGTGCTGGTTGATGAAGACAGCTGCACTGACAAAAGTATAAAAAAAATCTAAAATTTATACTCCAGACAAGGGGAAAAACTTCTGTGGAGAGTTTTCAAACCTAATTGGCTAAATAATAACTTCAAAAAGGATATTAAATGCAAGTAGAATTACTGTAAAAGTTGACATAAAGGATTGCTTGACAAAGAAACACATTTTAGTCATTAGAAAGCACTGAGAATAGTTGAAAGTCAGGTTGTCCAAAAAGGAAAGCAGAGTCCAACAAGGAAATCATAACACAAATAATTGTTTGGAGAGGTGAGGGGAGGAGAAGGGACGGGAGGGGAGGGGAATCCTACATTCTGTGTATGTTCAATCAACATGAAATTTAAGCTGTGGCAGAACACTTGCTCATTTTATTCATGACTGGAAGTACTTTTGCATTTAATGTTGCTCACCAGTTCTAGAAGATTAATTAATTTGTAAATGTTACTATCACTTTTCAAGTGTACTAAGGAAATGAAAATAAAAACCGATTGTTATTTCTGAGTCAGATCTAAATATTAATGCATACTTGTAACTTTGATATCAGGAATCTAAAGAGGATGGAAACAGTTGGAACAAGTTCATATCCCTTATCTACGGGTATTTGTACTTCAAATGTGACAATAAAAATCAAAATGCTTTCTCATTTGAATACTATTGAGTAGAAGGTATGACATGACCCCATGTACCTCAGTCTGTTTTTAAAGGCCTTTATCACCACAGAATTTTTTTTTCAGAAACATGAGGGATGAATTGTCCTGAAAATTATATTATGCTGCAGGCATAAGAGGCAATGTTTCCACCATATCAGTAATTGAAATGTGTGTCTGATTTGTGTACATGGTAGGTCTGACTGTCCAATAAGTACATTTTAATATGAGTAAATTTATCTTCACACAAACAGATTCTGTACTTGCTTCCCTAAGAAGTGTATGTTTGCACTTTTGGAGATGATACACTAATTTTACACAAGAAAATCTTATCATAGGTCTCTCAACCGTAGGTAATGCCCTTTAATTTCAGAAATTGGGCAAATATTGAGAATAAAGTACTAATCAATATCAGTGTCCTCTGTTGTATTTTTCATTTTAGTGGAATACCTGTTCCATTTTTAATGCAATAGGTACTCCACTAAAATCTAGCTGTCCCCGCCAAGAAAAGGAGTTTCACATGATGCAAAAAACCATGTAAGTATTCCATGGCAGCACATATAGGAAGAACTTGCTGAAAATAGGAAAAAGGTAACAACAGTTACAAAACACCCTTCACACATTAAGAAAAACAAAACAACCAAATAAAAAAAACCACAAGCAGAAAACAAAAACAAAACACAAGCAAATAATCAAACAAAAAACAGAGAGCGGGGAAAATAGGATGAGTCAAAATCAGCAAGAAACGAAAAATCTCTTTCTGTCCTTTACGTTTTTGTGCAATCATTAACTGCATAATGAATCTTAGGTGGGACCATATTTGTAACCAGATGTTTTTGTCAGAATGGAGATTGAGCTGGGGCACGAGGCTGTGATTTCTAGGGACCAGTTGCTAAATTTCTGACTTAGGTCATATAAATGGAGATAAGTTTGTTGACCTCCATGCTAATTGCTGCTTGTACATGTCAGGAAACCCATCTAGCTGATAGAAATTACAGTCACCAGCCAAGGGAAAATTAGCAACTATATAGGCCAGATCTGAATGACATGTGAAAGAAGAGGTGAAAATTTGCTCATTATCAACTGACATTATAGCAAAATAACATGAATGTCCCTTTCTATGATGTTTAAATGAAGAGCTATTTATAAAGAAATTGCATAGGAGTGTTGTAAGTAGGGAAGAATTCCTAATATTTCAGGGTAAAGTTACATAAAACTTAAGTTTTATTGGAGGTATGTTAATGTTCTGCCAGCAACCTTTCAGCATAGTGTTGGCAAATATACCATCTATAAGAAAAAGTTAGCATAATACTACACCTCCCATGGTATTTATAATAGTTGATCCTTTCATCTGCATTAGACATTTCAGAACAATGCTAGAAGTGCATGTATAGGTCTATAACAGGCCAGGCCACCCGGTAACACCTGTAACACCAGGGCCTACAACACAAATAAATGCTTAAATATAGCTATATAACCTCTTAATAATGATCCCAAAGTGGTTTAATACTATTCTAGAAGTTAAATAAACAAGCTATGTTCTGCAATCTGTAATTGAAACTCTCCCATAGAAATGAAGATTGCAATAGTCTGTAGAATAATTATTAAAATATTTGTGACTAATGGACTAAATTAATTTTGTGAGATCTTTTATTTTTATAAGCATTTTGATAGATGTTTGATATTCACAAAGATATTTTTGAATCCAGCATAAATCTTCTCTATAAAGATAACTTCATTACTACCACTGTTGGAGTATGTTTTGGTCTGAAAATTCATATTAGATATCTTAGAGCTGCAGGCAATGATAGCTCTCTAACTAGAACACAGCATGAGATTGCTCTAAGAACATTGAAAACTACAAACTCAACATAAAAAAATTTTGAACATACAGGCAGCAGTTGCGAAGTTGACAAATTACAGGCAATGCCATGAAGGATAGGAAGATCTCCCATGAAAATAGAAAGTTAATGTGTCAGACTCCACAGGTATCTGGAGGGGACCACTAGGGACTTCCTAATGGAATGTTTTGAGCACCAAAAATACCAGTGTTACTATATTGGTAATAACATATAAAACTAAGAATGCCTGATAATTGTGTCAGAAATACCAAGCTTGGACAAAGATATATCTGAACTATGACCCTTAAGAATAATTTGGGATTGTTTTCTAAGAAGGAGACCATTGTGGGAAAGGAAGGTGCAAGGGAGATGCAAGAAGGCCAGAAAAAAAGGCAGAATAAGGTATGCAAATCAGGAGTGCAGTCTGAGTTTACCTATTAGAAAGCCCTGAGCTTGGTCTGCAGCTGGACAAAGACATTAAACCAAATCCACCTCTCTGACTATACCCTGAGAATTAATCCATTTCCGTGTTCAGCAGAACGAGAATAGCAGTGGTTAGGGTGATTTTCCTAGCCAGCAGGGAACACCCAAAAAATCAGACCAAGCATCTGGTCATGCCATGCTAATGTCCATTACAGCTACCATGGAACAAGAAGTTCTCCTCCATATATAACAATTATTTCCTAATTGCTATTTAAAAGACTTCAGTTCTCTAACAGGAAAGCCGAAGCAAATGATATCAGAGGAAGTTATTCAAGCATATACCACGCTGAAGAAACGGTAAAAGACCAAAGCTAGACATTCAAGACATAAGTCTAAAAAAATATTGCTAATTCAACACCTCCTAAAACAAAACTGGTTGTCTCAGTAAACAATGTTACTCTACACTGGATTAATTTTGGGAGCAGCATTATTATTATAAGCAATACTGAACTCTAGCTCACTAGCATTAGTGTGGGCTTCAGGACTAGCAGAAGAGTCTATCCAGTTGCGTGAAGATTTGAACCAGGACCCCATGTAGCAGAGCTCTGCTCCAGATTTATATCCCTCTAAACTGAAGACTGTCTAAAACATAGTGGACAAATTTTATTAGTACAATCTTTCACCTCTCTATTTTGGTATTTAGAAAGTAAAAGCAATGCAAAACACAAACTTTATATGCTGCTTTGGAATTTTGTTCTTACTGGAAAATGATAAAGCAAATGTTCCTCCCAATAAAGAGGCAACTGTATTCTTTTCAATTGTCAGCATACCTAAGGGAGAGCCAATATCCACCCCAGTTACAGCAAAAGCTCTTTTGAATCACTATTCCATGTTGACTGCAATGTATTTGTCTCTGTTAAAAAAAAAAAAAAAAAGGAGATATGGAACTCCAGCTGACAACACCAGGTAGCTCATTGGGGAAGTGGAAAGAATGGTAAGTAACTTAGATTGGCAGTGAAAATTCAGTGCTGTTTAGAAGTGAGACAAAGCAATGAGCTCTTAGGAAAGTGACCAGTATTTCAAGTGTGCATTCAAACAAACTGAGGGAGGTTCCTATTTTATACCACCCCACCTCTCTCTTTTCCTCTCAAAGACTTCGGAGGGTTTGGGTTTCTTCCACACAAACACCACCCTTCTCTTGGAAAGTTGAAGACAATATTACCAAAGAAGCATGGGCTATATCTAACCTTTACGTATCTCTACGCAGATCTCAAGGCAATGAGCTGTAGCAACAATTACAACAAAGAGTGGCTATATTTATGACTCCGGAGTTAAAAATGTACTAGATTGAAAGAAGGATTGCCATGAATGGACTTTCTGTGTTTGGTAAAATGCATAAGAAATCGGAAAAAAAGATGTAAGAAACAAAGCCCTAGTAGCTGTTGAGAAAGATGATGAACTTCAGTAACAAAAGAAAAACTAAGGAAAATGGGGGACTGTACTAAATAAAGATAATGGAGGATGCAGAGAAGGCAGAGTTACTGAACACCTTCTTTGCATTGATCATCACTGACACGACAAGCCCTCAGGATTTCACAGAGAGACTAGGGAGAGGAAAGGGAGGAAGAAAGACTTTCCCTTGGGCAAGGAGGACTGGATTGGAGTCAGGTAAACCAGGCAACCACAAGTCTATGGACCTTGCTGATGGACACCAAATCTGGGCTGCTCATGGTCATCTTTGAAAAATCCCGGTGATCAGAAGAGGTTACTAAGGACTGCAGGATGTAGCAGCACGTGGCTACAGTGATGATCGTGTCCAGGGAGGCCACAACCTGGCAGGGAAACCAGATGAGACAAGTCTCTTCATTGTTTAGCACAAGAGTCCATTTTACTCTCCACCCCCCCTCCCCATGCTGGGGGGAGGAGGAGGCAGAGGCCAGGAGCCCAAGCAAAGCCCAGAGTGCCAGGGAGCAGAGAGGGCAGACCTATGGCTGTGGGGTTTTATCAGGTGTCCCATGGGAGGAGTCTTAAGATCAAATTACAGCCTCCTCAGAACAGCAAGGCTCTACAGCAGGAAATCAAATGTCACCTCAGTCATCAAAAAGAGCAAAAAGGAGAACCCAGTGAACTATTGCCCAGTCAGCCTCACCTCAATCCCTGGAAATTTGACAGAACACCTCATTCTGGAGGCCACCTATCTACAAAAAAGACAGGTAATGAGGAGAAGTCGACATGGACTCACTAAACGGAAAACATGCTTGTCCAACTTGATTGCCTTTCATAATGAGACTGTGGATGGATTAGGGGAAATAAGTGAGTATTGTCTGCCTTGACTTCACCAAGGCTTTTCATATTGTCTCTCACTACTTCCACACAGGAAAACTCAGGAAATGCAAACAGGGTAGGTGTATTTTGAATGGTTTGAGAGCTGGCTGAATAGTAGATAACAAAGAGTCATAGTCAGTGGCCTTTCTTATGAAGAAAGGCTGAGAGATTTGGGTCTGTTCAGCATTGAGAAGAGAAAACTGAGAGGATGTCATCAGTGTCAGGGAATATCTGAAATGAGGGTGTCAAGAGAATGGAGCCAGGCTCTGCTCAGTGGTACCAGCAATAGGATAAGAAGCAACAGGAATTTCCACCTGAACATGAGGAACAGCTTTTTGACTTTGCAGGTGACTGAGCACTTGAACAGATTGGTCAGAGAGGTTATGGAGTCTTCCTCACAGTGGATATTCCAGAATTGTCTGGACATAATCTTGTGCGATGTGCTCTGGGATAACCCTGTTTGAGCAAGGTTGGACCAGATGATCCCCTGTGGTCCCTTCCATCCTGTGATTCTGGGATTTTGTGAAAGAGATAAAATGTGAAGCATGAAGGAGATGGAAGTCTTAATTTGGAAGGGAAGATTTACTTTAAAACAACAAAGACATCAAACTGGAAGAGCACACCAATATCCATACTGAATGATTTAGGGCCACTAGTGTCATTACCCACTGCTAATGGGGCGTCATGCTCATTAAAAATTCTTGTCAGGTTATCACTTGACCACATGTCAGTGAAATCTTTTGTTTATGGATATTAGTCTTAACTCCAGAAACCAGCCAGCTAGATTCAACAGCTTTTGGCTAACACGCTCTGAAGTCCTTGCACTACACTGCTACAAAAGGTATTGGCTAACAAGTCCTTAATCTTGTACAGCACACTTCAATAAGTTCTCTACTCCCACAGTAAACTTCTCAAAGGTGCAGGCTCATAAGCCACAAACATCTTTATAAATTCTCCCCTCCCAAAACAGGCTTCAAAACATAATCTGGGGTAGAATAGGATAGCTGTGCTTTGAACCAGGCAAAGCCAAGCTAAGAAAACAAAGATTATCACCAGTCCTTAGATCTCATATTGGTACTGCTGCATGGATGGTCCAGAACTGGTGTTGCACGACAAAGAAAACAAATGAGAAGAGAGTGAGAGTGTCCCTTTATACTTAACCCAGTGCATGCCTCTTATGTAAACTAGACTTTTTGTGCTCTTTTGTTTCCAGGTGCATAGCCAGCCCTTCTCCAGGAGGTGAGCTGGAAGGTGAGAGTAACTGAGCACAAGTCTCAAGGCAGAGAAGGAAGCTGGTTCAGAACACTGAGCCACCTATGCAGGACCCTCCCTTCTGATCACATCTTTCCTGTCCCAACAGTTTGAGACAAAACATGCTTAGACCTGGTCCTCTACAGCTGCCGAAGGCACAAGAGCTGCACTAACAAGGGACTAGTAGACTCAAAACACAGACTAGCTCAAGTAAAGGACTAAATTAGTGGGACTATTTTTGGTCCAGTGTTCAAACCAGTTTGAGAGGGGTTGGATAGGATTTGGATGGATATCATACATTGAGGCATACAGATATTGCTTAATGATTGCAACAATTACATCACTATCACCAGACAAAGAGAGAAAGAAAAGACAACATTTTCCAAAAATTAATAGAGCTGAGTTCACTAATCCCCTCTTAGATTAGAGACTCACAAGTATCTAAGGGCTCTGGGGAAAAAAATAAAGGCAAATATTATAAAGAAGGCTGAGTCCCAACAAAATTTCCAACACTGTCCCTATAATAACTTCTAATGCCCTTGTTACAATTTGCATCTGTTCCACTGTGCAGCTCACTACAGAAAAACCTTCCTCTCGAGAACAATCTCATAAGGCAGAAGCAGCTGCTCTTGTTCCTCCTGCTCTCCCTCTTCAATTCTTTGAAGTCGTGTCACTAAATTTCAAATGATAAGTTTGCTTTATTACTTCAGCTTTCAGTGGAGTTTAGGGACAACTTGGTAGCAAAACTTAGTCTTACACTGTAATGCATGAGAGGACAGCTTCACAGTCAAGACCAAACCATACTTCCCTCCAATCTTGTTTAACTAACAAAACTAATTTTCCTCTTTAAAATTTAAAATAAACATGTTTTGGTTTTTTCAGTAATTGACATTGGCAAAATTGAAGGGATGTTGTTTGTACACTGATTTTTCTGTTGAAAAGCCAAACTGCAGATAGTTTGGCCTGGTGCCAAGTCTGAGTTGCTTCATTTCTTCTGTTTCCTGATGTCAATACAGGCAAGATAGCTAACATGCAACAGTGGCTAGTCAAAAATTCAAGTATAAGAAGTATACTGCAAGTATAAGAAAGAAAGTCAAGAAGGGGCAGAGACCAAAACAGCTGTCTTGTCACAGTTTAAAGAGTTTGTGTTTATGTCTGCTACCGGTTCTTCCAGCTACTTATCAGCAAGAACAGTGGAGAGTTAATAAATCTGTGTCTCTAGAAAAATAGCAAACACACAACAAATTAATCCTGTAACACACCATCATTTCTCAGCTTTACAAATCAATAACTGGATTGCAAAACACAACAACCATGGAAAAAAAGTAACACCAGAACTGTAAAGTTCTAATCTATTTTTCTAGCAGTACATGTTAAGGTCTCCTAGTCAGATCTTTGAGGTAGATGTGCTTAGCTATGGTCTTAAATGAGCCTCCCAAGAGGATGAAGGGTTTCAGAGCCAAAAAGTAATTACATATTTAAATAAAAATAAGAAAGATTATCTATGTGAAAGATAACAGGGCATGGAAGAGTTCATTTTTCCAGCTCAGTCACTTCATATTGTAGCAAGTTGTGCACAATGCCTGCATTTGTCCTACCTTTCTTACAGCCTGACCAACCACTCTTGACACATTTGATTGTTTTTCCAGCTCTGTGTTTCAGTCACAAGCTTTTAATTCCTGGTGTAACTTTTTCATTTCTTTTTGTCTGTTGAATCCAGTGCCCTCCCAAACATTCTATTTCTGAACAGATCAAATAATTTTTCATGGAAAGACTCCCTCTTTTTTTACATGACTCTGTGTTACTAAAGTAAAAAACACAGAAAAAAAATTAAAACCATAATTAATTAAGGCATTGTCAGTCACAATAAAGCAAATCACAGAGGACAGATATAAGGCTTAATAGTTTTAGATACAGCCTTTTCCTTTTGGTCACAGAGCTTTTGTCAGGTGTACTGACATTATTGACTGGTGTATGGCATAAAGAATAGATTGTACTTCGATTTGCTGCACTCTGCAGCATTGTCAGGACTGCACATTTGCATTGCCTTTGACCAGAAATTAAATTTGGGCCAGTATCCAGTCCTCTGTGCAAATCATTCATGCATATAAAGTAACTGCTTAGGAACCTTGCATCCATATTTGCAACCCATTTCCTGATTTCGTTCTTAGCTCCAGCAGGAGGCAAATAATTTTGACTGTACAAACAGCTTTCTTAGTTGTATGCCACAACATACAGAAAAAGCAAAGTTTCACCTAAAAATTTCCATTCCAAAATTCAAATTCACTTGACATAGACAACGCCCATAAGACTAGGTTACAAAATCTCTCTGGTCATAAAAACACAGAGAGCCACATCTTTTTGTCATAGCCTTGCCTTTTTCTGGACTACTTGGACGCTGGGAATCAGGATTGAAATGGATAAGTTTTTGGTAGTGGAGGGGCTACAAAGGTGGTTTCTATGAGAAGCTGACAGATGTTTCCCCCTGTCTGATAGAGCTACGCCCATATGGCACCAATGTGCACACACTGACAGCCAAGGCCAAGCCTTCAGCAACAGTGGCAGTGCCTGAGGATAACCCTTTTAAGAACAGTGTAAACCTGCTGTGCAGTAGCACATGGAAATGAGGACTGAGTGTGTTGGAGAAACAGCTCTCCAGACACTAAAGTCAGTGGAGAGAGACAGGTGGGAGGTGCTACATGTGCCAGAGCAGATTCCCCTGCAGCCCATGGTGAAGATCATGGTGAGGCAGGTTTTCTGTATTCAGCTGATGAAGATCCATGGAGGAGGAGATACCTGCCTGCAGCCTGTGGAGTACCCCACACCTGATAGTGGTAGATGTGCCCAAAGAAGACTGTGACCATGTGAGAAGCCTGTGCTGAAACATGATCCTGTCAGGGACTGTGGCCCTGTGAAGAGAGACACCACACTGGAATGGGTTTCCTGGAAGAACTTGTGACCCCATGGAGATTCACACGGGAACAGGCCATTCCTGAGGGACTGAACCCCATGGGATGGACGTATGCTGGACCCGCCATGAAGAACGGCAGCCTGAGGGGAGGGCTCTTGTTGCAGGAGCTCCTGAATGACTGTTTCCTGTGGGAGGGACCCCACACTGGAAGAGAGGAACAGAAGGCCCAGCAGAGACAAGTGTGTGCTGAGCCATATCCAGCATCCATTCCTCATCCACCTATGCTGCTGAAGGGAGAATGCAGAGAATTTAAGAGCGAACTTGAGCCTGTGACAAAAGAAGGTGTGCGGGGAAAGTGTTTTAACTTTTTTTTCCTTGCATTATCCTACTGTGATTTGATTGGTAATAAATTAAATTCATGTTCCCTAAATCAAGTCTAGTTTGCCCCTGATTGTAGTTGATAATTTATCTCCCTGCCCTTATCCTGACCCTCAAGCCTTTCGTTGTGTTTTCTCTCCCCTGTCCAGTTGAGAAGGGAGTGACAGGGTTTGATAGGCACCTAGTGTCCAGTCAATATCAACCACCACAGGGTGACGAAAGAGATCACATTCATGTCCTGATGTAGTAATGAACACAGTCTGACAGGAAGTCCACAAATAAGTGCATATTTTGGAAATCTAACGAGAGAAAATAGGCCATTTTGCTGTGGCAATTCAGCTGGATCAGCCCCATACCCCATCTGCCCGTAATCAAAACCCCACACTCAGAAATAAACTTATCAAAACTCTCTGGTGCTTCACTCAAGTATTTGGGTAAACGTTTCCCAAATGCTTCATTTGGAGGAGAAACAGATCTAAGGCACACACAGCTACTCTGAGCTCTTATGTCGCAGCTCTCATCAAAATTTGATTCTCAGCATTTCAAGATCAGAATCTGATTTTTTCACATAACACAGAAGATCCCTTGCTCACTGTGGAAAGTGGTCAAGAAAGACACTTTTATCACACCTTTTTTTTCTAGCAGATCTCAGAGAAGATTTTTAAGAACTTATGGTTGAGCACCCTGTGGAGAAAAACAGCTGCTGCTTGGGTGCAACCTCTTAAGGGAGCAAGAACATTTCAACCAACCAAGAACAGAAATTCAGCGTGGGCAAAATAATATATCTCAACCAATTAATACACTTATCCCTTGAGCAGAATTACAGTCTTTAATGGCTACAAGTTGCTAAGATAATAGGTCTGGACAAAAACAATCATGAGAAAGAAAACATTTACAAAAAACAATGCATTTCAAAGTTCTGCAGTGTTACAGAAACAGCAGTAGCACAGATAAATTGCAGAGACAAGTCAGCCTTTGAAAGCTTTGCTATTTCAGTAGCTATTAATTGTGACTTGGTGCACTATATATGTGTAACGATCTGTTTGCTACTACCCAACATAAAGCACTAATTTTCCCTTATGTTTATGAAAAAATTCTTATCATTTACCAAGTATCTATAATGAGTATTTATTAATTTTAATTACAGAAACATCATATTTCCAGAGAAAGAGGTGATCCATAAATATAAAACTAAATATATTGCTGAGTACAGTAAATGAAGTAGTATTTAATTACCATCAATTGATATAAGTAACTGTCAAGGGCTAACCACTACTACTACAAATCTCATGTAAAATAGAAAAATTTATGTGTTGCTGCTAAATAATTTAATTTATTAAAGTTTCACTTTTGCATTCTACTTAGAAGAGAGGATTAAATATATGCAATCATTCCATTACACAATGGAAGCTAGGTAACTATTGTACCTCCAGGCTGCAGAGTCAGAATAAACAACACTGCAGCTAAAAATTATGCTCTATAAAGCTTGAAAATGTGCAGTTTCAAGTAGTATGAACTGATCAGTTTCACTGAATGTTTTAACAGTGAAACTCATTGTACAGAAAGTATCATAAGATACTATTAGTCCTCACTGGTGCAACACCAGAAAGATAACAGCAAAAATAACAATAGCAGCAGCCTCTCATTTTTTTATTTTTA
>JAWWEY010000130.1:45492781-45504274 GCA_035582745.1 Loriotus luctuosus
ACGTCACCAGAAAATGCACTTCTGAAGGATTTTAGCACATCCCTAGATCTCCTGGCTTACAAAAATACCAGTCTAAGTAATTGCGTATGGAAAGACGTCTGAAGCACATTTTACAGAGAAAAGGCTTGTGTATTTTGTAAAAGTGTTTCATTTTTAATGAGCTATTCACTTTCTGTACTCATTTTATTTAATAGCTTAACCTCCTAACTCTCTCTTCTCTATGGTGGAGAATTGCTTTCCAGAAATAATAAGGAATTTTAAGCACCATCATGTTGCTGGTATTGTCACTTGAAAATGTGGGTTGTCATCACCTCATCACCCCATCCTGGTCTGCTCATTAGTGACACTCTGTATGGAAAACCTCTAAAGATCATTACCACTGTAGTCTAAAGCCAATGTGCCAACATAATGAAAAACAATTCAGCAGTTCCCTATGCTCTGTTAGTTGTGTTTGTCATAAATGAGTTGTGGAGATTTGGAGTGAATGATCCATATCATATTGAACCGTCCTTTTTATCGCTGACAATTGGAGGTGACTGAAAAGCTGGGTCAGTGTCAGACTGTATCTAATTGGAAACCTTTTCTCATTAACACTTGATGTTGACTCATATTAGTTGATGAAATTAGAACCACAGTGGAATGGATTTTATTACCCAGAATGAGCTGGTTGAGCTCTCTTCCATTTCAATGTTTTTTTAACCCCACCCCTGGCTGCTAAGAAAGGAATCCAGAAGCACAGGAGTTGTGAGTGATAAAGGATTAAGAGGAAATTGAGTAAAAATGTCAGTGCTTCTCAGGAAATTGAAACCATGTGCATATTTGTGCCACATTTGTTTCAGCAAAACTTTTCTGAAAATACTTCCTTATTGATCATCTGAGGTTTTTTCATCTCAGTCAGGAGTGGAACAGAAATATTTCCCAGGTAAAAGGAAAAACAGTAAATTTTGGGGGGAGAGGACGAAATGAGTGCTTGTTTTGTGAAAAGAAGACATCAGGAGATTTTTTTTTTAACAGCTTAGACAGTCGGTTTTGCAATAACAAAAACATAATTCATTCTTCAAAAATGTCCCCAACCCTGAATAATCCATTTTCCTGTTTATCACCTGCTGATTGAGGGACACCAAGACAAATTCATAACAGTGAGAAAGTTAAATATAACTTCATAAACCTACAGAAAATACACGAGTCATGATATAAAGACAGATAACATACAGTGTGCTATAGATACAATTTTTCACAGATGTTTGATGAATTTAAATAAAAAAGAAATAGTATCTACAAATTCATTTTAGGAGCAAATTATTTCAACTAAATTAATCATAGGACAGTCTGATATAGGATCATGATGCCTATAGACTGTCAGATTGTGATAAATTCTGTCATTACAGAAATTCAGTCCTACAAGATAGGTGGCAAGGGATACTATCACAAAAAACTCTGTTTAATGATCTTGTCCTCAAATCCACAGCTTCTCTCAAATACAGCCTTTTTTCATCAGAAATTCATTAAAATTGAACACATAAGAGATATCTTGCTGTCATCTCCTTAGGCATATCTTTAAAGTCTATAAGTCACAGCTAATTGTGGACAGGAATCTCAGAAAATACTGGAACAGGAAAGCTTGAGATCAGCTCTAAAAAGAGCAAGGGGTTTCTTCCCAAGCCGCTTGCGTGAATCTCTCAGAAGTTTTTGATTTCCATCCAACTCATGATTCATGACTTTTTGCCTCAGAATTTTTTGGAAAAAAAAAAAAAAGTAAGTTCATCCAAAGCTCAAAGGCGTGCCAAACCCACCATGCAAATACTTGAAGGTCCATGATCTCAAAACTTCTGCTTCTGAACAACCAGATAAACTGGTTTCAGCTCTCAAAAATTCCTCAGTCTCATTCCAAGAGCTAGTTTTCCAATGCTCCCTCCTTTTGACCCCAAACTCATTAGATTTGTAGCTGCCGTAATTTGTAATCACAGATACCATATTGTAATCACAGATGCCATGTTATAAGATAAAGAAAATTGGCAGTGTAAATTGAGAAAGAAACAAATAAGTTAAATGTAGCAAAATATCAAATGTTCTTTTAATAACACCTTTGTACCAGATTATCTTATATGTTGTTGAAATGTGTCACACATTATTTTTTTAAAAGTTAAGCTTAACAAGGCAAAGAGGAGGGACAGACACTGATCTCTTCTCTGTGCTGACGAGTGACACAATGTAAGGGAATGGCCTGAGGTTGTGTCGGGGGGATTTAAGTCGGATATCAGGAAAAGGTTCTTCACCAAAGGGTGGTTGGGCACTGGAATGGGCTCCCCAGAGAAATGGTCACAGCAACAACGTGACAGAGTTCAATAAGTGTTTGGACAACACTCTCAGACACAGATTCTTGGGATGCCCTGGGAAGGGCCAGGAGCTTCATTTGATGATCCTTGTGTTTACTTCTAACCCAGAATATTCTGTGATTCTGTATTATTTATTGTTTGGGATTTTAGAATGAAACATAACTTGTTGGGGTTATTGGAAAAAAGTAATATGCGTTTTTCATCTGTCTCAACTAAGAAGAAAAGACAGAACTTGCTACTGTTCAGAGAAATCCACATTATAAACCAAGAAAATTATCTCTTGTATTGAAATTACAGTCTCCTATGTTGTGTTTAGCTACTAGTGGACAGAATCCTTTACACTTTTCTTCAGTCAAATATACTTTGATTTACATAATGCAATGCTTTCAACTCTCATTTCCTACTGATGCATCATGAGTAGTTGCTCACTACTTGCAACACTGGTTGCTACTTGCTTCTAATTCTGTTACTGCTGGGCTTAAATGGTTCTGAGATTCAATTTTTGATTTCATGAAGTTTCTCTCTGAATATGAAAGCTTTGTCCTGCTTAGAGAGGACATGTTTGGCTCAACATAAAAAAGGCAGAATAAAAAATCATACTACTTTAATCTTTTCACCCCAGAGCCAGCATCTGAATACTGAGGAGCATATTGCAATATCAAGGTGGTGCTTGGAAATAAACTTTGTTATAGGGAAGTTGTTCTAAACATCTCAGCATCCACAAGGTATTTTTGAGGAGTGTGGTTTCATTTAAATTCAAATATATACAAGAAGGAAAGAAAGAGAAAATAAGAAAATTAAAATAATATGAATGTGTGATGGAAAGACTTGAGATCTCCATAAGTAGGTAAAAGTGAGCAATTGGCACCAAAGTAGGAAAGATAATTGGGCTATTTTTGATTACAAAATAAGGAGAAATCCAAAGGAGAAACACTGGCTTTACTAAGAACACCAGGGTTTTATATAGTTTGGGGTTTTTTTAAGCATTGTTTTGGAAAATGCAAATAAAGAAAAATCTGTTTTGATTCTTTATGCCTTTCAAACAATTCCAAACTTCATTTGGATATGACTGTATGTGATGTTTACACACATACGTTCAACACAGTTGGCTTACTGGAATCCATTAATAATCTTGCCCTGCCTTACTTCCATAATATTTATGAACCTTAATTGTTAAGAAAACATCAGACAATGACATCCAAACATGGGCAGTTACTGGTTAAACTCACATAGCTTCCTCCCCAAACTGTCTTTCAATGACTCTCCTTCTGAGGTTTCAAATGAAGTTTGAAGAGCTGCAGACATTTTGTTGGCACGAGACTTGAAACTCATAATGGGGACATTATTTGGCCACATTATAAAATAGCATCATCCATCTAACAAATGAAAAAAATTTAATGGGTGCACTCTTAATTATAATAATTTGGAAGAGGAAGACATCAGCTGAAAGTGGTGTGAGAAGGTCATTCAATGAGATTTGTGACTTTGGAGTCCCTTTTCAAGTTACAGTAGGTAATTGGACTCAATGATCTTAAAGGTCTTTTACAGCTTAAATGATTATATAATTATATGATGCTAATTCCTACCCTGAGTTCCTGTTTTTATTGGAGTTTATGATAAATTTTCCTCTTTTTTGGCATGTAGGCAAAAGCAAAACATGGCTACTTGATGCTTTGGTTGTGTTTAGATTTTTTTATTGGCACAACAGTTTCTAATATTGTTTAGAAGTAAAGTACATTTCTGTCACTAAAGGTCAGTGAAAAGGAGAGATACACAGACCAGTGCCCTACCAATGGATGTTTGCCCTCAATTAAGATGGAAGACAGAAAGGGCATGAAGAAAGAACAGAAACTGAAATAACCCTTTCCAATCTCACAATAGCTGTGGGTCAGAAAAATGCTTCACATGTAGCTCTTCTAAGCTGTTGCATTCATAACTCACTCTATTGCACAGGTTCCAGTAAATTCACAGTAAAATATGTATTGAACTAACATACTGTTGTTTTTAGCACAGGGTACACCATTCACAAGCTTTTATTCAATTATCTTTGGACGTAATTCCTACTTCCTTTTCTTAGAAAAAGAATTGGTGCCTTGTTCCCAAGAACCAGGGATCACTAGCAGCTGTGGTGAGACCTGTGCTCTCCTTCTCCTCTACAAGACCTATAAGTGGCAAGGCAGAAAATGGCAAGAGCACATGCCTAGACATAACCTATCTGTGTCACGCAAGCAGATGTCATAGATAAAAGATGTAAGTGCCTGAGTGGTGGCATACACACCACTTTCTTGATTCACTAAGTTACTTCCACCTCAGGCATGTTCAGGAGGCCAGACTTTTGGAAAAGATAAACAAATGCTGCAATTACTAGAAACTTTTTAATATCATAGCTATTGACACTTTTAATAACATAACTTTTATTAAAGGCTAAAAATAAATCCCATTTTAGCCAGGGAGTCTGACTGGCTGTTGGGTGTTTGAGAAAAAAGATAAATGAATATTCTGCCTCAGCAAAGACTACAGTCCATTATTACAAGTCCATACGTGTGACCCTTAGCCAATCTGTCTATAGGAAAAAGAAGGCCTTTGACACCCAGAAACACCAAAGCTAAATGGCACGCAATGGATGTGAGATCAAAACTTAATGACACAAGATTATGACTGAGAAACAATTTACTTAATGCAAATAAGTCACTATCCAAGAATTAGAGACTACACAAACAGCTTCAGCTTCAAGGATAATGTTAATAGTATTTATAATACACTAACAACAATTTACAATTTTACTTATCTCTTTCTTGTCTTATCTGGAGCATCTTATTGACAAGTCTGACTTGGTCTGAAATGGTTACAGTGTCTGATGGCTAACTTCAGAAAAGCATCCTAATCATGTTCCCATGTTAAAAATTTTAAAATTGAGAGATTTCTTTTTCCCCATCTCTTTCTTCTAATTTCATTTTTAATTGAAATGTTTCTTGTACATACATATGCTGTTGCAATGATATGTTGCAGTGGAGTGCAGCTTTCTGGTGTTTTACTCAGAAATATGTATTATACACAAATCTGAATGCTTTAATTTTGCAGGAAACAGAACACTATCTGTATGGCCCTTCTGTGACACATAAAGATGCAGCTGGTATAGATCACAGAAATGGTGACATTACTGAAGGGAGAGAGAGCTGCATGTAGCATTTTTCCTGACCTCTTTGCGAAAGAGTCAAGTCTAGAGTTTAATGAAATGAAATCTCTTTCAAGGGGATCCGAATGAGGCTGCCTCTACAACACTGTTCTGGGGAAATTATTTCAGCTGGCCTCTGAGAAGATTTACACCTAGGTCTTCAGTGTCAGAAGTTAAGGCAGGCTGCATTCACTACCTGGAGACCTTCTTATCACTTCTTATCCTAAAGCCAGAAGGTGCCTCTGAAATTGCTTTAAGTGAAAATGTTTTAGGTACAGAAAAGATATAAACAAGTTAATAAGAACCCAAGATCACTATAACTTTCATATCAAAAAAGTATTAGCCTACCTAGAAATTTCCTGACCATAGCAGGGAAAGAGATTAATGTTGTTTTTCACTCAAAAAAAGGTCAAAGGATGCAGTAAGTTATTTTCTTCTCATTAATAGTAACAGTTACTGTCTGTGTTACAACAGTTCTTATACTAGGCACAATATTTAGTCAGAAAACTGTTTTTCCTGTAGTAAACTGAGTAAACTAACATTTGAAATTTTTATAATACAATTTTCTTTATAAATTTGGATATTTTTTCTTCAAACTACTAGCTCCATCAATATGAGAACAAGTTTCAGTAAAGAATTTGGTTATTGCTTGACATAATTTACTGCAAAAATTATACTCAAGTAAATTCCTTTATTCTTCAAACAACTGAATTATTAAAATAGTTTTATATTAATAAGTTACTACCCTCTCATCAAGATAAAGCAACTGGTGGTCTTTTCAGATCTTAACAAATACTAATAATATACTTAAATTAAATGTTCTGATGTATGTCCCAATTTGCTTAATATTAAAGAACTGCAATATCACACAGCTGTGTGGACATTTATTTGATTAGCCGATCTTTAAAATCACACATTTTTTAAACAGTTTGATTGAAACTGGGAAAAGATAGTGTTTTGGATGTTCAAATACCTAAATACAATGATTTAAAAGGAAACTACCAAACCCCCGGATTTCTAATGGGCAGAAACACTATTCTTCTGCAGTACTGTAAATGGTTCTGAATTCCTCTCCACAGATTACAGGGAGAAAGGTCAACCATTATGCAAAATAAATGATGGGTTTAGAACAACCACTATATCTAGCTGTTACAAAGTAAGCAGACTCTGTGAGCCTGCCTGCCAGGTGCAGGCCTCTTTTCCCTGTGGGGGTGATCATGATTTCAGAAAATGATGCAGTAAACAACATTACAAGATACCCAGGGAAAATACCTACCAGTATGCTTGGAAACCTAAGGACCCTCCATATAATACAGGAAAAAATATTTTGGCTGATCAGTTTTATTAAAAAATTAATTCTTTTTATGAAATATAAAGGAATACTGTAGGACTACTATAAAATTATAATCTAAAAATAATTACTAAAAAATTCCAGGGTTCCTCTTTGTTGGATGAATCACATTCTGCCACATTTACATCCAATACTTAATGTCCTGCGTCCTTGTCACTGCTTGTAAGAAGTCATCTAGTTATAAGTGCAAGTATTGAAAGAACTAAATGCAAAGTACAACCTCTTAGAAATGCTATGACCCTCTTTAATGGGAAAAAGTGGGTATTTTGTGACTTACATGTTCAAAATTTCTTTGCGTTTTGAAGGAACAGCCTCGCAGAGAGCTCTTCATACTCATCTGCTGCTTTTAAAATTTGCCTAGAACCTTCATCCAACACTTTTGAATAAAAAGATACCCAAAGGAAAGTGGTTCAATTACGAATTCATGTAAATAGAAGGTTTTACTAAGATTATTGGCTCTCCATGCAATACAGTGAATCCTAAAATTTGGGCCCCCTCTCCCTACTAACAAATGACTTCCTGAATAATCATTCCCTCCTTTATTTCTACTTTTATTTTCATTTTTTTACCTTTTCTAGTCAGAAAAAAAATGAGGAACCAGTCAGAGCCTAACATATGGCGCATGGACTTCTGCCAGTGATTCTCCTTTCTAATTTGAAATATCCTTCCTACTGTTTAAATCTTTGGTCAGCCTTAACAGTACTCAGCAGTCCTCAGGAATCAGTTGTAGTGCTTTAGGAAATGATTCCTAAAGTACTGTTAAAATCAGTGCAGAAATTCACCAGCTATGTTTTCTTTTATTTACTTATTGATGTCAAGGATCTATAACTAGGAACTACAAAAGAATTAAGCATCCCAAGGCCCTCCTTGACCAGGAATATGACTTGAAGAATATGACGATACAGTTCAAGATGCACAGAAATGTAACAGCAAGTTTTTAAGCAAGGTTTGTCTCTTTCTGCATCTGCCAAGCATTATTCAAACTGGGAGGTGAATCTATAGCAGAGGAGACAATTATTAGAAAATATTTTCCCCATGTTTCATGGCCTGTCCTATCACTGGCTGCAGGGTAAATAGTGAACAAAAGATCTGTAGAAAGCAGACCCATGTATCTAATGTGCCTGGAAATACCACATTCTTTAGAATTATGAGACCAAACTTTTGTAGCACAAAAGGAAGAAGTATCAAGGATGAAATATTGGATACCATTTTATTATCATCCTAAAATAATGTTTTAAAAAGGAAAAAAAAAGAAAAGAGAGAGGTGGGAAAAGCACAGGCTTAGGCAAAGATTTAAGGTTGGATCAACATCTAGATACATGGATAAGTAAAGTACCTCTAAGCAGAAAGTTACCCAAAACTGTGGGTAATTTAAACTCAACATTTAAGCAGTCAATAAGCATTCAGTGTTCTTACTGGGTTTGATTGCAAGCCTGAGCAAGCTTCTGATGTCACGTGAACCTACAGTGCCAGCACTGGCAACAGACCACCCTGATCATGTACTGTCAGTCAGTTTGCCCTGTCTCAGCCCCGGGGGGTGAGGCATCCAGTATTGCAGAAAATTACAGGGGTGGATTTAGAGGCTCTGAGGAAGCACAGTGAGGAAGTTGCATGGTTTCTTTGCTTGTTTGGTATCTTCATCCAATGTTTCTGGACAAAATCACTCTCACATTCACTGAAGGTAGTGCTCTGTATAGTATTCCCATGAACCAGGAGGAAAAGCAGGCACAGCATTTTCCTGAGGGGAAGACTCCTCAAGGGTAACCCTGACTTCTTCCCGTTTGAAGTGAAAGTACAATATTATAATCCCTAGAAGTATAATGGGGGACCAAAAAGAAAAGTTCTCAGATTATATTTTGGCAGTGTGACTTTTCCCTGGCCTTGGAATGATGAGAACAAGCTTAAATGCAGGTCTATTTTTCCCCTAGCCAGGAAACAAAGGTCTCAGAGCTAAAATGTCACATTTCTTCTTATTTTCAATTTTCAGATTATAGTCAAAAGTTGAGGCTGACATTTTGTCTTTAACTCTGATAGTTGCCAGAAAACAAAGGAAAAGCACAAAAATGTGAGGAACAAAGGACAAAGTATCCCTCAGATTTGCTTCCAGTTTCTGGATTTTGGTCACTCATGATTTTTACTGGGCCTTGTGCCACACAAATCCTTTGGAGTACACATTGACCATGCTGACTATAACCAGTCTTTTCTGTAGTGCCGTCAGGGTAAGGAGCACTGTGGGTTCCTGGCCTTTGACCACATGCGCAGATGCTTCTAAGTTGCTGCGTCAGCTTCTTCTGCCATCAAAGCTAATTCTTTTTTTCTTATCAGAAAGCACTAATATTCCCTTATAACTCTCCACAGGCTATATAGTGAGTGTTTTGTTACGTTAAATAAAATTAAATGCACCTTAGACATTGTGATTATCATCATTTTCCCCATCAGTTTTAGAGTACTACACATTTTTCTCCCTGAAATAAACAAATGCATGGTAACATTTTATAAAGACATGACTTTTTGCCATAGAGAGCTCTACCTGCACCAATTTTTTCATAAACCATTGCTGTGTTGATTAGCACAGGTATTACTTGCCTTCTGTATTCCAGAGTTGTTTGAATCTTACTTCAGTCTTCTTGAGTGTTGTCATTTATGTTAGTGAGAATGAAAGAGAGAATTAACTCATGAATTCAAGTCTCTGGTGAAAGAACAGTGGCAAGTAACTCACTCACACTGAAAATCCTGTAAGTACAATTTACCAAGGGTCAAAGGCATTATTCTTTGATCTTAACAGTCTTCACTCTGAAACCAAGATGAGATGTTGTGGCAGCTATTCCTATTGCTAACTTACATCTTTTTGGGGTACAGAATTTGAACAAGCCAAGAAGTTACAATAGAAGAAATTGTTCAAAAATACAGATGGAAATCTGTGTATCATATATGTAATCATATGTGTTATCTCATATATGATTATCCTGAAGGAAATAATTTTTTAAGTCTAGTGAAAGGCTTCCCTGCTCTAGGCAGGGGTTAGAATTAGATGGTCCTTAGGTTCCTTCCAAACCAAACCAAACCATTCCATGGTTCTTTTGTAAAAGACATTCTTCTGTCCATTAGACACTATTTAGACCAGCTGCTGTTAGAGGATGAGTGGAAAACCATGTAATGTTCACATTAAAATTTTCCAATACCACTTTTGATTGTTTGAAACACTTCTCACTGAAAATATGAGGACTTTAGCTTAGATAGCATAAGGAAGAAGAAAGAAGAAGAAGACAGAACCTGCTTAAGTTCTGATAAATCAAGATACCCGAGAATATAAGACAATAAACAAACAGATTCAGTGCTGGCATATTTGCTCATTACTAAGCATAGGCGCTTCACAAAAATTATTTACTGTTACTTGTACTGCATGACCCCACCATTTTCCCCCATTTTCTCCCTGCCTCAGTGGAACACATCACATACGATTCTTCCTCTTTTTCTTTGTTTTCTCTCTTTTGTTTTCTCTTCTTCTGAAAGCAGGTTTCCACATAAGAATTGCATTTAAATCTGACTATGCAACCTTATAGGAACACAGAGCACAGAAACAAATGTGATAAATGTGATGTATAGCACAAGGCAATCTTCTATCATTTATTTGCCATCATGATTTGTTAAGAAAAAAAAGGAGAATAAAAAGAAGAAAGGGAAAAGTGTTGTCAAGGTCACCAATATTTCTCTGGTGCAGAATTTCCCCAGGTGAAATTATTTTAATTTACAAATTTGCAAAGATAAAAAAGGTCCTGCTGTGAAAACCACAATATTCACTGTAGCGTGTGGTGTTGATGAGCTCCACCAGATGATAACACAAATTAAAATCTCACATTTCTAAGACCTTTCATTAGTGGGGGGAGAAAATCATGTGAAGAGTTATAATATAGTTAATGGTATTGCAGGGTTGATCTCACTAATTTTACAATTCTGTTGCGTGCATAGGTTATCATACTGATTAGCTTCATCTGGAATATTAGTCATCTTAATAGAGGGCTTTCATGTTCCCTTTTACAAGTTCTAAAGCTTGCAGTTGGATGGTTTCAGACTGCAATAAAATTCACAAATCTCACAAAAGAGATCAAACTAAATTGGATTATAGGAATTAAAACAAACTACTCTGCTGTAGACATGCCACCAAAGGGAAAACAACACAAGAGAACTATCCAGGAGTTATCAGATTCAAGTATATGAGAGGTACACCCCAAAAATCAGAAGAAAATCTGGAAGGTGCCATACACTGCTTTCCATATTTTTTGTTGAGTTTTTTGGTTTTGTGGTTTTGGGATTTTTTGGTAATCTCAGATTCATCCTGCAGACTGCTGTGACAGCCAATATGTCTAAAGACTCAACCAGATTTAAACTAAAGAGTTAAATTTTAAACAAGTCATGCCACCAGCAGTGAGTGGCTCTGACAGAAGGTAAGAACTGATCTAGTTCTTCTCCTTAGTCTTAAGGCTTGCATTTAGCATCTACTCAACAATGAAAACACCTCCACTGTGAAAAACAGCATCCTGCAAAAAAACCTGAAATAAATTCTACCAAAAAAAAAAAGGGGGGGGGGGAGGGGCACGGCAAGACACCTTTCAGGGTTTTTTTAAATTCTT
>JAWWEY010000130.1:45508185-45523686 GCA_035582745.1 Loriotus luctuosus
AAGATATTAAGTATACCAGAATACCAAAAACTGGCCGAGGCAACCATGAAGTGTGCACTTTGAAATCTGAAGTACAACAAACTTTAACTGCTTCCTGCTCAGGGATCTCTTTTCCTTCATATTTTTCCACGGAAGAAAAAAATGTCATCATCCCATGGACATAGCATGTATGCACTCTCATGTGATTTTGAAACATATGTTTTCATACCTGTATTTTTTAAAGACTATTATAGCACTGTGAATAACATCCTCAATGTCTGTTAGGCTGAAAATACTATGAAATTTAGGATTAAAGCTTACATTATTTTTAAAAGGCTCCCTTTAAATGCTTGCAGAGCCATGAAAAAGTTAAAAGAATAAGTATTCCATGGGTGAGTCAACCCAACCAGTGGCACAGCATGAAAGCAAGTACTTGGGGCAGTACTGGAATATTAATTTAAGGTCCCTGACGCTACCATCATTTTCTGTTTCAGTATAAAGAATGACAGCCCAAGTACCTCAATTAACCTCAGTTTCTGTGACATCTCTCAGACCAATCTGCTAATATTTAAAACATAACTACTTCTTTAGAGTTTCCATGGTAAAAATAACTACCTTAGTTGTTTTCCAAAAATCAGTTGGAAATTAATTTCAACAACTGGATGGAAACCAACAGAGTGATCATACCATCGATACATTACAAAATATGTTTATCCTTGCATTAAAATCCGCTCCCTATGGGACTCAGATGTTGCTGCTGCCAAAAAGCATGGAAGCAGTTGAGTTGTAGCTGTGCCAACCATTAGACAGCCAGACACTGTGACAAATGGCATTCCCTCATGCATGAAAGAAAGGCAAAACACCAAACATGCTGTTGGAGTTTTTCTGATGTCCAGCCATGGCTACAGGCTCATGTAGGCCACCATCAGAAGTGTTTGTGAGGATACCAGATATGCCAATTCAGCATGAAAACTTATCTGTATTTTGCCAAGGAGCACAAATGCAGGGCCTAAAGGTTGTCTTGAATTCTGCTGGCAGACAAGCTATGGACACAAAAGTCCTTAAGTCCCCTTTATGTTCCCTTTCCCAGCATTCAATTGTGCTTTCCAGCCAAACTCTCCCAGGTAATTTATTAAATCAGAATATGGTAGTGGGTAATGGAAATATTTTTTGGTCATTTGGAATGAGATTTGACAACTTCTTCCCTCATTGGAATATTTTTGGCATGCTGTAGTTTACAAGAAAAGTTTATAATATAAAGTAAAATGTTGCTGCGGTAATTGATGGTAGTGTAAATATAATTTCCTAATTTATTCCATGTTTCTACCAACCTCATTTTTCTAGCTGGTCTTATACTTTATTGGCTATTAGAATAGAATATGGAGAGTGTCCTCTATTATTCCATGAAGAAAGATATTTCAAATTTTGCAGTATAAATCCTCTGCTTTTCCAATGCTGCTTCTCTGCAGCAGCTCAGTCATCAGAATAAGAAATAAGCTTATGCCAGTGTTAGGGTTTAACTAGCAGTGCATTTAACTTTATGGCGATATTTATGAAAGCTTTTAAAATTGTGGTTAAGCGGAAATCTTCCATGTCGTTTCAGTCAATATTTTCTGAGGAGGACTTAAAAAAGCTGTGAAGTTTGAAGTTTTTTCCTCATATCTCAGATTCCTCTGCCCTTCTCCTCTTCAGCCCTTTCCCTGAGTCCTTCCTTAGTGTCCCACTGGTCTTGGAAAACCTGGGGGTTTTGTGTTCAACTGTATTTTTAGCAAAGATGTATCCATGTTACCTATAAGATAAGCAAGGAGTTTGAAAACTGGGACCAAGAAGCCCCAGGCAGTTTCCAGGCCATTGCAAGTATAGCAATTTTTACTAGTGGCACAGCAGCTGTGAGAGCTGTTATTTGACTTTATTGAGTTGCACTTAGAGCTCTTAAGAACCAGTTTGCAAACTGTTCCTTTGCTTGAGGTATGTTTCTTGGGATTGACGGAAAACTGGATCTTGGGCACAGGTTTCCAAACCACTACCTCTCCTTTTCAGAGGAGAAAATTGAGTGTGCAAAGAAGCTAGAGAATATTAGCGTGGCAGCAAAATAAATTGTGTTTGATTAATGACCTATAAATGTGATAGAGACTGCTCATTTGGTCATATTTTCAGGCATCTTCCACTGGTTGAGAATTCCTGTGTAGCCAGTGAAATTCAAAAGTGTTGTTCAGGGCAAGATCTTCAAAGGTTTAAGTTATTTTTCTGGAGAGGTGAAGTTCTGATAATCTAATGTCTGAGGAAAAATGAAATTTTACACACAGTCTGGAATAAGTAATGGTTTTCTCTTTCCCCAGTAGCTCTCTTAGTTGTAGCCTGCTTGAGGAGTCCTGAAAAGCAGAATCTTTTTACCTAACCTCTGTCTTCCAAGGATTTTATTCTCATAACCAGACTTTTTATCCTGCTCACTCTTACCTGTCTTCCCTGTGCCCTATACATGCTGTATTTCTGTCTGCATCTGAGGAGGCCTAGAAAGTACCTGCCTAGGCTTCCCCAGAGCTGCATGATTATAAAACTCTCCAACAAACAATAAGCTATGAATGAGAACCCCTTGGCTCTATGGACTATATATAGACTGGAAAGGAAAGGTTTAGCCATTTGGTTTATATCATAGAATCATGGAATGGTTTTTGTTGAAAGGAGCCATCAAGGTAATTTCACTCCAACCCAGGAACACCTTCCACTAGACCAGATTTTTCAACTCACTGCCCTTGAACACTTCCTAGGATGGGGCACCCACAACTCCTCTGGCAACCTGTTCCAGTATCTCATCATCCTCACAGAAAATAATTTCTTCCTAATGTCTAATCTAAACCTGTCTTCTTTCAGTTTGTACCCATTACATCTTGTTCTACCACTACACAGAATCATAGAATGACCTGAATTTGAAGGCACCCTAAAGATTATCTAGTTCCAACCCAGTGCCATAGGCAGAGAACCTGCCACCAAACAAGAATGAGGAAAGTGCCAGGGACAGCTCCTCTACAGTTTCTGTGAGCAGCCTGTTCTAGTGCCTCACCACCCTAATGTGGCAGACTAGATGACACGGCAAAAAAATCACAGGATTTAGAAGTCACTTTGGTTTAGCCTTGTTATATTTGCAATGCTAGTGAAGGTTAAAAGCACACAGTAAGAAGTCAGATATAGGTGAAGAGATAACTTTGAACTCATGCTGCACACTCAAAGTCTTTGGAGTGCTTTTCAAAATCTAAAAATTTCGAAGAGCAAACTATATGTAAAGTGACACAGCCATAAACAGATAACTGCAGAAAAGAGATGCAGAAAAAAAAATGAGACAGAAAAGAAAATGAGACAGAAAAGAAAATGAGACAGAAAAGAGGCAAGAAAGGATCCACAACAATGAGTAGTTTTCTTCTTAAAGATAGAAGTTCTAAATAACAGTGATCAAAACAATTCTAAAACATGGAAATGTTGAGAACAACTAAATATTTCAACTATGCCAGAAAGCTGAGGTATTGTGGCTAATAAGCTTGAAGGAACAGCTTGTCTTTTAGTAATTTCTTCTAGGTTTGGTCTTCTCCATCAGTAATAGTTTGAAGAAAACTGATAACTCTACATCAAAGCATTTCACTGCAGGGGGGTCAGTAATGTCAAAGAAATCTTCTGCAACCTTATGTAAAAGATACCTGAGCATGTACAGTAAGTAATTTTCTGGACTATAAAACAACATGAAACAAATAACAAGAGAGCGACTACCACCATTATTGGGGACAGGCACTGAAATTAAAATTTCTCATACATGCATTTCCTCTCTGAATCCTCTGGGATGCATTGTAGAAAGATGGAAAAATTTTGCTTATTGTAATAACATGTTCCCAAAAGTGTGATTAACTTATGTATTTTAAAAACTGTTTTATTACAAAACCCTAAAGCATATTTCAGTCTTTCCTGATTTAAGAACACAAACAAAATATCAGTGACATATACAAATAAGAGCATTCAAGGGTTTGGCTTGCTTCCCTTGTGTACATTTGCATTTCAATAGTTATCAATGAATTTTGAATTCAGATTTTTATATTTCTGAATGTTCCTAAATGGGAGAAATAAGTTGACTGCAGACAAAGTTAGGATACTAGCTGTGGCATGTATTTAATTGTATATGCTTTCAAAAATATTTGCTAAACAAACAGAAAAATAAATCTTAACCAGAAGTGCAATAAAATGGAAACAGAAAAGATAGAGGTACATATTTATGAGTAGTGAATCCAGGTTGCCAGTGATGGTGTGAGTATTATAGATAACAGTAAGGAAAGAGATAATTTCATAGATGAAAAGATAGTTGCTATCTCGTATCATGAGGATATTATGAAGAGAGCTTCTCAGTCTCTTTCTTTTCCAAAGGAATATGCAAAGAAATTGGAACTCATCAGGTAAAGAATTAAAGCAAGTGCCTTGCCTCTCATTTGTAACATCTCCTCCTTGTGGTAATCCCAGTGACTTAACTTTCCAACCTGGTGAGCAATTATTATTACACAAGAACAGCACATTCTTTAAAATAAATCATTGTTCAAAAGTGATTTTAGTTTAATTCTACTAATCATTCTTAACCATATTCTGGGATCTAGCCTTTCAGTAATACAGCCCTTTCCAAACATGGCTGCACTCAACTGCAATTGTTTTTCTTCAGTTTTTCTGGCATGCTTTTCTTTCAATAACTATACAATTAGCTCATTAAAAAAAAAAACAGTGGGCAAAGCAAGGAGGATAGAATCAAATAATTTGTTGTTTAAACACTGCTTTCTAAATATCTGTGCCAGGTATTTTCTGTAACGTTACAGTACCCTGGAGTCTAATTTCAGACCCCTGGTTGAAGACACAAATTTCTTAAAACAATTTATTTCTGTACTGATGACAAAAATATAGTCATAAGACAAAAAAATTCTGCTGGTCTTTTAACTTGTCCATAAAGATGTATCTGCAAGACAAAAGCACCAATGGATCTTTATCTACAATGGCACAAAACTTTCTGAATGAATACACCTTTGTGCACAGACCAAAAAAGATACCATGTGTGTCTGACAGGTATAGACTGAAATAAAACACATCTACTAGGGAAAAAAGATCGTGGAAATACTATTATTTTGAAATGGCATTTAAAAAATACTTTTCTTTTAAGGGCTGTGAAATGAAGGGCTCAACAGGTGTGCTTTGGGCAAATAATAAAGAAGTAGAGCCTCATGTTACAGAGGTAGAGTTTACAATACAATAGGCTTAAGAAAGTCTGCCAAAAATAGTTCCAAAAGACAGAGTTTGAGCAAGAATATATTTAAATTCTGAAAAGACAAAGTTGACTTCTTGCTGAAAGACTATCATGATGAGAGAGTAAAACCAATAATTTTTATCTGCTGTATAACAGTGGACAGAGTTAAACAATTGTGAAAAATGTTGGAAGCTGCATTTAAAGTAGGTCTTAAAGGTGCATCTTTTCCCCAGGTATACATAGAAACACAAAAAATAGTAGAGTGAATATTTTGAGAATCATGCATGATAAGAGGACTAGAATGTGAGCAGGGACCACAGTTCATTTTTGGTGAACTGAGTTGCTTAGGCTTTGAACCATCCCGTGTATTTATTCTGTTCCTGCAAAGTTGCTCTAGTGCACGTCCATAGGATATTCTTCACAGCATTGTTCATTTGCAAAATACTTTTATCTAGCAAATTCAACAAAGAAACAAGAGTAAAAATTTCCCTTTGAGGGCTGGATTAGCTCTTCCTACAACTCCTACAACGAAGGGTGGTCTTTTATATTTGTATTTTCCTTCTTTGGGGTCCAAATGAAAAAAAATTTTAAAATACATACAAAAGGGCACACAATAAATAGTATGAGAGTGTTCTTTGAAAACTTTCCATCTACTATCCACGTTTTTCACTTTTTCTGTACTGGGAGTCAAGGAGATTGAGAAACCTCCTTCTGGCTAGCCAAGTCTCTGATTTTTCACTAAACACAAGTATGCTTGAGTTCTGAGAATGCACAGAAGCTGTCAGAAAAAGTCTTTGTGGTTTTCCAGATCAAACTTACACAGTCGAAGGTGAATCAAGAAGGGACAACTTTACTTTAGAGATAGAGAGGATCTCAAGAGTTTTGCTAAACTCTTGTCCCACTGATTCACTCACCCACCTCTGCCCCAGTCATGTCATTTCTGATACTGACATTCAGGAATGATGAAAAGGCTCGGATCTGCAGCCTCAGAGCCTATGCCCAAACAAGAGTACTTTGCATTACCTAAGGAAAGTGGTATCCCTTACAAGCTCAGAATAGCAGTCTTAAGCAAACCAAGGAAAACCTCCTTTAAACACTTGCAGTAGAACGAAGGTGTTCATCTCATGGGTGTGGATTAGTTACTAGTATTAATAAAATTTATTTCACCTTTTCATATTGGATTCAGAAATACCCTGCGTTTCCTGTAATTTTCCACACATGGATGAACTACTTTGATCTCTGATCAGAAAATATTTCTAAACAGCAAAATTTCCCAGCACACTCTCAGTATCCCTTGAGAAGCACATATTGAACTTTCAGCTTTCAATTTTAATTACTTTATCACAGAGAGAAATGGATGGGATCCCAGTTTTATCTTTGCTTCCATCTAATTCCCCTTTCCAGCTCCTACATTTTTCCAAAAAGCTGGGGCTTGCTCTCCGTAGTCATTTTTGGTTGTGTTCTGGGTTTAGCAGGAGGGATTTGCTGCACAGCAACAGAAGACAAGGACAGGAACAATGCACTGGCGAAGCAAAGAACATTAGAGCTCTATGAGAAAAGAAAGGTATCATTTTTGCACGTTTCTGCCTCAGTATTTAGTAGCTGATATCACTTGTTAGGATACCCAAAATATCTGTTGGAACTTAAATATTTTCCAGAGATACAAAAACAGGTTTTTACATCAGCAGTAATATTTATTATTTGCAGTTTCTTATGTCACACAATCCAAGGAGAATTTTTTATTTTTATGTGGTTTTAATTATTAGGGCTGGCCAGAAAACTGTTCTGTTAATTTTTACTCAAGTATATAATTTTCTGTTTACTGCTAGTTCTATTTTCTGCTAAGATGGGAGGAAAAAAATCAACCAAATATTATACAACCATTTAGTCTGCACAATAAAGAATGCCTGAAAATCTGAATTATCTAATTGGCTAGAGTGTAAAACAGCAGAATTCACCACTCTGGGTTTATTCGTCTGTTCATTTAATTAAGATTATGCAAATTCTTTGAAAAGAGTTACATTTTATTTAAAAATTGCATTCACTTATTCAGACATTTCACTGTTTGAATTGTACTAGAGGATGTTCATTTGAGACAAGCAGCTTTGATCATAAATATGCACTTATTCACGCCCTGCCATGTCTTATTGATTAAACAGGATATTTTCTCTCTTGTTAGAGTGAAGTTGCAGTTCAAAGGTTTTAGAAAAACATCCAGTGTAAGAAATTGGCAAAGGAAGTGTGCAGTGCACTACAACCTCCAGAGAATTGCATGCTGTTCCCTCTTCCCAAGCTTCTGTGTTTATTGCTGAAAAAAGAGTGTGTGCAGTTTGTGCTGCAGTTGAAATTCAATAAATATTTCGGAAAAAGAGGATATGCTTGAAGAAAAACATGAACCATGTTAAATGCCATGAAATCAGCAGACATGTTTTGAACTATTAATTTATTTAAACTTATCATTATGTATTTCATCCAAAATGTGCAAGATAAAAGTGAAAGCTTTGGCTCATATCTCCTAAAAGGACTACTAACCCTTCCAGTATCTTATAGAAAAGCAATCCCAAAATGTAGTAAAATTATTGAATGCTAGAAATCTGTCATATGAAGTAGGGAGCTCTCTGATGGTTTTTGTGTGTAAATTTCAGTCAAGATGTTTGTTGGCTTTTTGCAGCAGAAGCAAAGAATGCAAAAGTTTTCTCTCTTTAGATAGAAGGATTAGGTTTGGGGGCTGACACTTTTAATTCTTTCCCTTCTTTTTCCTTTTTCCTAAAATTTCTGTGTGATTTAATAGTTCTCTGAAACTCCCACTAGTAAGTCCTTCTATGGCAAGTTTCAAAATGGAAACCAAATATCTCTGGAACCTCAGAGAGAATACACTGAATAATAAAACAAAACCAGGCTTTGTACTCACACAGCATTCTCTGAGGGTTTCTAAGTATTTCAAAACACATGAATTCTCACAGCAAGGTGAGAAAGAATAGGAGATGGCAATGAGATTATTATCCTCATTTTGCTAATAGAAATACCAAGATAGGAAAGTTGAACAACCTGCCAAGTTAGTGGTTCACATCCAGAAGAAAGCAGGTCTCCTAACTCCTACTTTGCAATATTAACCAAGACCATTGCCAATGGCTACCCAAAGTTTGCTAACCCCAGGACCTTGCAAAATGTCCCTGAGATACCATGTAGCAACCAGAAAAGGCACAAAAAAATCTGACTTCATACAAATACAAAATGTATCAATGTGAATAGCAACTTTTCTACCAGAATAAACCCACTGAACTCTGAAGATTTTTCTGAGCCTAGCCATCCCTAGCGCTATAAAAATGGAAGAGGTTCTGGCACTTCCGGACACACTGACAGGAAGTAACCTAGTAATTGTCTTTTTTGAAGGATTTTGGAATTACTTTTTTATAGCACTGTTTAACACAAAATAGCGGAGTTCTTGAGAGCATTTATGTTCTTGTGCCTGGAATGACCAGCTCCACCCCAGGTGCTGTAGGTAGGCAGTTCTTAATCTGGGAGGCTGCAGGCCATGAGAGATATTCTTTTCAGCATTGTCTTTGAATATAAAGAAGAGTACTATTTGTATTGTTATGCATAGATGTATTAATTTTTTCCTGGCTTCTCACTTAATGTGGCCACCAAATAATGCCTTTCCACAGAGCACAGTGAGTGCTACAAATTAAGAGGAAGCAGCAGCAAATTTCAGGATCAGATTAGCCCTGTTCTGCACTATTCACTTTTTAATATTAAACTCTTTTTTGTTTTGGCTTTCTTCTACTTCTCTCAGTGTAACAACATTGCATGAGTCCAGCTTGTGGGTAAGAGTGCCACCTATTGAGTGCCTGGCAATATTTGTCATCATCTACCAAGAAAACAAAATCTTATATACAATTTTTTATGATGCATCCGTAAGTGACAAAAAGAGAAATAATGTCTTCCCAACTGAACCCAAGACTGCTATGTACTTAGCAGGGAAGAAAAATTAAAAATTAAAAAACTGGAGAATTTAAGAAGCGATATCACCCTAACAAACACATCTTCAAATATTTTTCCCCCTTAGAAAATCAGGAAGGGGGGGAAATAAATATACAGCAAAAGGTTAAGTACTTATGATAAAAACCCACCATCTCTAATAAAAGAGCAGTTTGTTTAAAACAGTTCAGACATAGTTCAGGGTAAGTTTGTCTCCTGACTCGACCCAGAGAGGATTTTTTTCCCCTCATCATATTGGCTAGTCATTATGCTAATTAAATACCTCACTAAGCCAGGGTGTGCTAGATGTCACCTTGGAAACACTTCAAACAGTATTGAATAATATAAAAGCTGAATATAAGGCAGCCACATTACAGGGTTATATTACAAAATGAACTAGCTTTTATTTCTTGGCAGCAAAATTGCAAAGACAGTGCATATTTTTTTAAATTGCTGGAATCTCTAGAAAGTGAGAAAAACCAAAAAGACTTATAAGAACACTGATGATTTTTCCACTTTTTTACACTTGCATATGAATTACATTTTCCTGGCATCCTGAGCAATTATGACATATGAGAAACGTGCTTATTTTTAGAAGACTTGTATTATTGTTTGCTTGGGTATATGTACTGAGTTTAATCAAGAGAAATCTTACGTCTGTTATATGCTGCACTTAATGGGCACCAGCTAGACAAACTAACCATTTCCTGAAATGTGCAGAAAAAGAATCAGATGAGAAAATAATCAGAATTTCATCAGAATATGAACACTTCTTTCTGCAGAAAAGTGCATAAATGTGTGTACTTCATTTTAACTTCCACTGAAACAGCCTTTTTTTGCTTTCCTTTTCTGAATCATGGTGTAGTAGCACTTACTCTTGCTCCAAAGCAGAGTTTGTGGATACCATCTATGTTGAGAGAGCGTACCATTTTGGGAATGAAGAACAAATAAATTCCTTTAATTTAGCTACAAATAGCACCCTAAATTAATCAGATCCTGATCTCACTTCAGGGTCAGTCTATCTAAGGGCAGTGATGTGCAAGAAATGAGAGAGGTTGAATTCTGGTAGTGTTTTTCTGAGCATCGCTTCAATGACACAAAATCAGGAGGAAAAGAAATACCTTGAGGAAGCCCTGATGGAGAGATGTGAGTGAATAAGCACACAATTGTTGCCTTGAAACGACCACAGTGATGATCAGACAACCCCAGAGTATGCAGGCAAACATAAACAACTGTAACAAACTCCAGAATCTGAAATATCACAACAGAGGCGCGGATCCTCCCTCAGTATGCAAATATATGTAAACACAGATACAGACACACAGATGTATTTCCCAAACCCAGAGATGTATTTTTCTTAATGTTACTTAAGCCAGTCTGCAACCTTCCTAAGAGATTTGTGAATCTAGCCTGTGAGCTGTGCAGTCAAAAATCCCAAAACTTAATATACTTTGTCTTCATATGCTTGCTTTATTCCCAACTTTTCAGAAGACAGACTCCCCCAAACTGTCTAGCAGTTCTGGGATATAGCCCTTTCTTATGCTCTAATTCATTCTTTGGATTGATTAACAAATAATGAAATTTCATTCCCTCAACCTTATTTACTTCTCAGAAAGGTCTGAGACTCCTATGAAGAGGCAAAAATATCTGATTTCATAAAAATTGCTGAAATAATTCTGAGGAATCTTCATCAACCAAAGTCATGCTAACAATTCCCACTGGAATCTAAAGGTTTGAACCCCCAGTACATCCATGATGGCAAGATCCTACCTTACTATACATTTCTAGCTCCTGTATCAGTGACGTTCCTCTGGATGCAAGATGTATTTGTCACTCTGGACACAACAGAGACTATTGCTAACCATCCTCACTTCCTGGATGTCATGCAATTTATAAACTGGACACTGATGTTAAGAGGATGGATTGAAGAACAGTAGGGAATATTTGTGACACCAGAGCATTTATCGCCTCTAATACTGCAGAATACATCCCTTTTCCCTGAGTGAATTTTGAGCTCAGGTTTTGGCAGCAATCACAGCAAGGTAAAAATCACACCAAGTAAGAATGTAAGGGGGAAAAAAAGGAAAGAAAAGGAGCAGGAGCTGTCGAAGAAAACATGTTGTTTTAATTTAACATGAATGTCCTTTTAAGGGATCAGTTAGAAAATCACTCCAAGTAAGGATGTAAGAAAAAAAATAAAAGAAAAAAAGAAATACGTCAAAGAAACAGGCTGCTTTATTTTAAAATAAAGTCTTTCGAGGGCCCAAGGCCTGAGCCTCTGTTAGGACTGCTACACAGGCTGGATGACTGCCAATATATCAGGTTGCAATAGGCCATTAGAAGAGGCTGAATATGGATAATCTTCCCTAAGGGCTGAGCAGAGTCATACTGCCTTGATTACTTTTTTTAATTTAGATTAAAAATCCCTATAACAGTTGCCGACTAATTGGAAAAAGACTTTAAAGTAGCTTTAGGAAATTAGGTAAGAATAGTTTTTGTTATTGTAGTGAGTAGCAATTGCTGCAAACCTCTTCCTCCTAAAGGATGGGAAGTCAATCATGAGAAACTCTTATCAGAATAGAAAACCAAACCTTGTCCCTTATGGGATTTCATCCTTTGAAAGCTTGTTTTACTCTGACCATTTTATTTCAAGTCAATGTCAGAGAGCAAAACAAGTGTTGGAAAGGCCAGTCTCTTAGCAATCCATGCACACTTGCACAATGCTTTTAAAAAAACAAGTTAGCTTCACATGTAGGTGTCTAGCCACTGCAACCACAGTCCAAGTTATGATTTCCTGAACTTTAACAAAAATTTTAAGACCAGTATTTTAATTAAAGTAGAGGATATTTCTGATTTAGAATGAGTATTCTCCCACAGTCTAGTGATACAAATCCCAGGATTCATTTCTCCTTATCATTCCTGATTAACAATTCATGGGCCGTATAAATTGCAATACTGATCAACTACAGCATTAAAAACCACAACAGTCATCTGATTTCTAGGAAGAAACAGAAATATAAGAGTCACATGTAACAGCAGCAATATGTTAATGCACAAAAGCCAGGGTGTGGAACTGTGAAGTAATTAGAGAAAATATCACTTCCAAAAGTGGTTAAATACACACATGTAATTAAAATTCACAGGTTTGAGAAATAAATCAAACACTGACATGGAAAGTCAGCAGAGGCCTCTGTCTGCTTTTTTCCAAGTAAATTTCCATCTGAGTGTCACGATAGCAGTGCCTCTGCAGGCACCATCAGTTTCAAGGATTTACAGGATTTAGATTCCAAACAATACTGCTTTCAGTCACAACCTTAATGAGAGATTTGCAGAAGTAGCCACAGCATGCATGTGATTAATTCAGATATACAATCAGATCAATCCTTTCAGGAAAATACATTCTGGGGAAACAGATTGATACACTGAGATTGTTTATTCTTGATTATAAGGGGCAGGTTTTCAAGTGCCCAGCTGTCACAGCTGGGGTGACATTTTAAAAATGTTGCTGAGAGTCCATTAGCTCTATTGTCATTTCTTCAATCAGATTTTTTCCAATAAATATATATTTACTTACCTACATATATATATATATATATTCTAAATACCATGTGCCTAAAAGCCTGGACACAGTTCATTCATTCAGTGTGTGGACATGGAGTATCACTCATATATGCTGCCTAAAGATTCTCTATAACTTTCTCTCAACCCAGTGTGCTCATAATACCTTTATTTTTTGTGTGTGGTGCAGAAAAACAAAAGCTAACTTCTCCCCTGTATTCCCAAAGAACATCTAAAGCACCCGGAGACATATTCTAAGAGACTCTGAGAAAAAATAGAGATGTCTATATATGTATCAAGATTGATTCTGAAATAATATAAAGTCTGTAAAGGGATTTACTGAACAAATCAAAAGAGGAAGGCAAATTCTTTAGACATACTAGATTTTCAGAGCAACTTGGTCCCTGACCCACGATAGCTATTTACAATTCTTGGCCCTTGCTGAAGGTGAATGTGTCTCAGCAAATGCTGCTCAGAGTGTCCCCTATAGCTAAGCATCTGGCTCCACTGTAGACTCATCTAAAAACAAATGAGCAAATGTTCACAAATCTGGAACACGTGTTCAAACAGACTACAACCAGCTTTAAAGTTAAGCAACCCTCTCTTAATCTATATTGGACATATTTTGGGGAATGCAGTGTTTTGTGACAAATATTAGCCATGTCATTTGACTAAATTCAACAATATAGTCCCTTTGTATGTTTTAGGTTGCTTTTATGGTCTCTAACACCTTATAGCAATAAAAATAAATTCACCTACATTCATACTACTACAAAAATCCTACTACTACAGAAATAAATTGTAACCAATTTAGAGAAATTTTTTTGCATCTGTACAGTCAGGTAACTCCTGCTTCATTAAAAAAAATTGTAAATTATCAGTTATTAAATATAAATAATGATAGACAGAACCAACCTGTTTAAATTCTGTGTCTTAATACTGACTAGAGAAATATTTAAAATATTTTTCCTCTTCTGTTGCTGTCTTAAAATTCTGTCTTACAATTCAGCCATTATGCATCATAAGACTGGGGAAAAACATCAGCACATTTTTAGTCTGTAATGCCATTATAATAATACGAAGGGAGAGTTTATGGAGAGGATTTGCTTTTTAAACCTATGTATTCAAAACAGTCTTGGCCAAGCAAGATGAAATTGCTGCATTTCGGGACCCATGACAGCCCAGCAACATAATTCTCATTTTCATTCTGCTTTGGAAGCATGAAGGACTTTCAGAAAAAAAAGACATGAATTAGTATGAATTGACACTGGATCCTAAAATTTTCTCACCTGTCTGTAGCAGATGTCAATTCTGATGTCCAACCCACAGCCAACTAATTTTAGATAGGAAAAGAAAGGTTGATAAAAGCTTAAGAATAATTTTAAATGAGACATAGAATATTCTAGAAGGATAAATTATACAGAAATACAAATTATATGGAGCTTTGAATCATGATAGTCTCCTTGAGTGCCCAGCATCCTTGAGAAGTAAGGAAGGATTTCTAAATAAAAAATATTCCTCAAAAGCCAGTAACAACATTCATATATGTTGCTTTTCTACAAAAAATTTCTCTATGAAATCAAAAGTCACAAAGCCTTCAGAAGGAAAGCATGGCAGGCTTCTACCACCAGCTGATTTTAAACCCATTTATTTCTGTGTACAGCTATGAGTCATCGCAAGCAGAATAATTCAGAAATTTCAGCAGATTATGCCCCTCAGTTGCTTTGGCTGTGGTGCTTACTAGGAGGAATAGTCTCCCAGGAGAATCCCACTCCTGAGACAGTGCCTATAAAGTGGTCTCCAAAGCTGGCTAATTTTACTGCTCCATGATCAGATGTATTTTGGACAAATTCCCATTTCCTTCTGTAATCCATTAAGACACAAGCTGGCTTCCATTTTTTTCAGTTGTAAAGAAGTTTTCACTTGTTCTCTTATTTCCAGTTCCTGCATAGAGGTGGAGTCTGGTTACCTGGGTAACAGAAACACAAAATCAGATATAAAATCAAAATTTGTTTGGCTTATTGATTAGGCTATTGAAGAGCAAGGGATGTCTCGCACATAAACAAGTTTCTGCACAAAGTCACTAACTCTGTAATAATATATATGAATAACTACCCTCTTAGGTGTACGTGTTAAAACTGAAAGATAACAAAAAAGTAACCATGTAGGATCAAATCACAGAATATGGTCAGAAGTTCCTAGGATAATTCAGGCTGTCTTAGACTTCGGGAGGTCTCCCAGCCCTGGTTCAACTTGCTGCCTGCCAGGACCTGGTGCCATCTCACCAAGGCTTCTGCCCAGCCTCACTGTCCAAGCCTGCATCCTTGAAGGACTCTGCCTTCCTAGGACAGAACTTGGACAATACCCATGTGGAATTTTATGGCATCCCTTTCAGACCCTCTCTCCCCCTGCTCCAACAACTTTTGAATGGCAGACCAGCCTTAAGTAAACCAACTGGGTCCCCTCATTATCTTCAATCTTGAGGTGTTGCTTTTTTCCCAACCTGGAAATGAAACTTGAGATAATTTTAGTAAGGAGGTAATACAAAAGAGGATCTTTAATGAAGGCCTTCAGGAGCAGTTATGGAAAGATGCCCACAAAAGCCCACACCTACAAGGATGAGTACACATTTATAGGTTTTAGGAAATTAGCAGAATAGATAAAAAGCACCAGTTAGGAGGACAAGTGGTGATGCATCCCCCCTCCCCCGGGCAAGCCCCGTC
>JAWWEY010000130.1:45551175-45575362 GCA_035582745.1 Loriotus luctuosus
TGTATTGTGGTAAATATGACTGCAAATCTCATGGAAAGACACTGGCATTTGCCAGCAAGACACAGATCTATTGATGTATAATTGGAGTTGGTTTTTTCCCCTTCAGTACATTTAAAATAGAGAAATACATGTCAAATCCCCATAGTTATTTTCATCTGACAATGTAATTCCCTGGTTTATTCCCACAGAAGAAGTAGAATGATTCTGTAAAATCTGAAGCATATTGAATAAGTTCCTTGTTATCTAATGGCCTACTGGTTTGTAGAAATATTCAAAACACATGGACTACTGCTATTAATCAATAAATAAATTATTTTTTCAATATACATCCATATATTCAGTCCTTAGGTCTAGCATATTCTTATGCATCCACCTGAAAATATATTGAAAACAAAATAATTTCTAAGTAGAGAAGAAAATACAATTAGATATGTTTTACTTTTTTTCAAGTTAGCAGGGTTTGCAGTTAGACTGTTTTACGTTTTAATACTTTGGTTTTACATTTAATGTCTTCGGCTTCACTATATTAACTTCTGAATGCACGTTTTCAGTTTGGTTTGGTTTTTTTTTCATTTAGATTTTTTGCAATAAATAATCAATATTTGCTTTAAGGCTATTCTACAGCAGTTTTGGTAAAAATAAGCCTCCTGACTTGAACAGTTGGAGGATGAAGCAACCATCACTGCTCCTTAAAGAGGCATCCATTACTAGTTTTCCTAGTGAAAAAACAAAATGCTTTATCAACCTCCATTCATCGTAGTGGGTGGGTGCATGCATGGATTTGAAGCATTTATTTATTTACAAAATAATTAGAAGTTTTCAATTTATTGCTTCTATCACTCCTCTTCCAGAAAATAGTGAACTCATGTATTATGCCCATCAGGCTAAAAGTCCTCGGCGCAACAAAAGACTTCTAGGGAAAAAGAGTCATATATCAAATTAAAATCTGCTAAAACATTTACCTCTTTCATTTTCATTGATTTAAACACATACTGATGATTATTCTTCTTTTCTGTAAGATGGTAAACTTGAAAGACCTCCTAGAGTAAAGGTATAACCTGATATACAGAAACCTTAAGCAACTTTTCCTGACATTTACCGAAGTTGAACACTTTTTCCCCTTTTCTTTGATTTTCGTTCCAACAGACAGTGTCAGAATACAGAATATGAAGTTTATTGAGCTTCTCAGATTAGTGCAGCAGAAACTGCTTCTAATCCTTCATCATCATCAAATTGACTAGTCTGACATTGTCAGTGCTGGGCACTGCATGTACCAGCAAACACTGGAGGCTGAAAAAATATTTCATTGTAATCTAAAAGAAAATTATCTGATACTGCATAGACCTTGCCTGTACCTTCTCAGAGAAGATACAGAGAAGAGGAAATTAGCTAAAAATCTATAATTGATTAAAAAAGAGATGTTTGGAAAATGTTTTGATATGCTATCCATTTCTGAACCAATATTTTATATGGCAAGGCTAGCACACATATTTTATACTATTGTTCAGCAAAGACACATATTTTTTAAACAGGAAGTATTCGCATATTCAAAGAACACGGGTCCAAGCCAGGACTCTGAATCCAAACAGATGGCAGGTAACAAAGGCTAGTTGAGACAAGGCTGTTGATGGCAAAACCCAAATGTTTTACTGGCCGGATGATGCACAAAAAAAATTTGCAAGCTTATGCTGAGTTTGTATTACAAGCTAAGAGATTCCTCCTATCATCCTCCACTTAAGCTGCCAAGTCTGAGGAGGAGGACCTACCCACTGCAGTGCATTATTTTATCAACCTAATGTTAATTTGCAAAAGTAAAAGCACCAAAACCTAAATGGAAATACCACAGAGTAGAAAAGCCTTTGAAAGTATAGACTTCCCCATCTGTTCTACCAGCCAACATCCACCTACATTCTCTGTATTGACTGAATACAGTCATCTTTCAAGAAGACCCTAGAAAACCTAAGCATAGTTGATTTACAACTTCCTGGATTTAAACTAAACCTGACTGAAAAAACATTGTAAATTGTTGGTGGCTACTCCTTTCTGAAAAAAAGTTAAAATATCCATCAGAAGTGGAACTTTCTTATTATTTTTCTAGAAACTCTACTGTTATGAGAGAATTTAGGAATGAGGAAACTGCAAGAACAAAATAACACCAATCAGAGAGACAGATTTTGTTTTTGACATGATCCAGCCAGTAACGGGTAATCAGTGGTTGTATCTTTGCATTAGGAATTACAAGAGGGGGTTAACTTTACAGTTGTGTTATGAAATTACTCACCGAATAAAGACAGAAAGCAGTCATTTTCTGACACTATTTACACATGTTTTGCGCTAGTTTTTGAGGCGTTACATGTTTCAGACATGGTAACAAATTAGGCTGTAAACTTGTGTAGTAGTACTGTAATTTGCATTCTTCAACAAGACAACTTGAAAAGTAGAAAGAATAAAAAATACAGAGAAGATTATTTCCTCAGTCCCACTCTGAAAAGTCCTAGCTAGTCAGTAACATATTTATTACATTAGTCCTCCAGATAAATAGCCAACAAATAGTCATGTACTGGTGTATTTCTAACTGTACTGGTGATTTCTAAATTAAAGAGTCCACTGCAGAGTAGGACAAATTACAGACTATTTTCAGAGACATCTCCCGCATTTCAGAGTCTTGACGACATGTTTAGCACTAGATCAGAGGCAAGTTACAATCTAAATCTTCATCATTCTCTTAAACTCTCATTGCTTGGATGCCTTTCTGCAGATTTTGGAAAAGGTGGTAAGGAGCTTCATGGCAGAATTTAGGAAAATATGTAGATTGCAAGATTCATGAGACAGTGACTCTCTTAGCTCTGAGCTCTCCTTCAGATTAACACAGTGGCTAGTGACAGCTAGCGGTGATCCATGAAGAAATCTGAAATGAGCTACTAGGGTGCTTTTTCAAACTTGCTTGAAGAAATGTCATCAGAAATGCCACCCAATCTTCTACTCTCCAGAAAACTGAAGTTGAAAAGAAGAGAGGATTACACTAGTTCTGAGTGAAGAATCATGTTCTATGTATCTTTGCATTTCTAGAGTCATTTTAGGGCAGGAAATTATGGGAGTTTGGAGACAAAAAAAAAATCCTTGTGAACAAATGGCCTGATGAGTACCAAGGACACTGCAAGACATGACCATGCTCTGAGTAAGGCAAATGTGCTTTCTAAAATGTGGAATGTAGGAATATAGGAGACGTGGACTGTAACTTCCCTGGAGTCACTGGGTAATTCTCAGTAGGCAGAAACCACTGCTGAAATAGTCACTCACAAACAACAAAACAAAATCACAAGCAAACATACAAACAAAAGTCAGGACTTTCCAGGAAATACTAGATTTTGCAAAACTCACGTGAATACTGTTCTTCAAAAGGAGTCACCATCACTGAAAGAGTTAATAGCAGAAAAAATTACAAATAAAGCAAAGAACAATTATATTCTAAATCCATCTGTAGTGTCAGCTCAAAGAGGTAAAAAATTTCACTGATTTTTTTATCAAATCTGTTTCATTAAAAGCATTGATATTTCATAGTTTGCCGAATATGCCCATAGTTTGCTTTAGCAGTTGCATCTCCTCTTATTGAGGTGTATGGAGGTTTTCCAGTAACAAAATCTGTATTGCACAAAAGTGGCATAGGCAACTAAAATCAGTAAAGACAAAAATAGGATCATATGAACTGATAAATTCACATATAAACAGAGAATCACATTCCATAGGAGAGTAAGAAATCTGCAGACAACACATAGAAATAAAACATGCAACAGTCATATTACCATACCTGAGACTAAGCAGATATGAAATTAAATATTTTTGCTTTTCTCTGCTAAAGTGGCATTATAAACTGGGCAAAAAAGATCTCAAGGATTCTAAAAGAGAGTCACGCATGCAAAGGCACTACACAAATAAAAACATTAGTTGCAATATCATCTGTGGCAGTAGCAGATCTTGACTTTGTATCATGGCACAAACTATATCTTGACAGGTAAAACTGTCAGGGGTAAAAATTGAATATATGTTTAACTGCAATTAGTATCTTGATGTGAGATTCCACTTCTCATTCATACTAAAAGGATGTTTAAAATTTACATTTTTAAAGATAAAACACCATTCACTAGTACCATCAGTTAGCTGTCACAATGGCAGTATGGAGGAAGGATTCAGTGATCAGCAAGTTCAGAGCCTGACCCTCCATGGCTGGGTACTCTGGACATTTTCAGTGCATTTTTCAAACAGTTTTCATTTCATGTATCTCATGTGTTTAAACAGCAGGGTACTCTGAAGTGAGACATATCCCAAGAGTTTTCTGGTGCGGACAGAGAAGACATGAAAATTATTTGCTTTTGTGGCAAAAGCCCAAAAGGAGTTTGTATAAACTAAAAGTGTACAGTAGAGAACTGGTTCTCATTATCATGCTATAAATACTTGTTTTCCAGAATTTGTTTTACTCAACATTCTATAAAGGGGATTTAAATACATACATAAACACTTTGATCTATATTTCCCAGCCAAACAACACCAAGCCTCAATACATCTTTAGCAACATCCTACAGCTGTGGGTGATAGAATAGCAGTATAAACATTTCACATATCTGAATTATGTATATGCAGCAAAAGTGAACCTGATCCATTTAGGATATATAAGAGAAGTTAAGCAAGACTCTCTACAACATCTGTGCCAGAATTGTCTTTTCTACATATACAGAGTAAAACAACTTGAATTCTCATTTCTCTTCTTTTACAACTCATCCAGTCTATTTCAATTAATGCTCTAAGTGACCTGAGGCCTGAAAAAAGGTTTGAAATAGAAATTCAGAGAGGGAAAGAAAATGCAAGAGACATGCTGTATTTATAACAGTACATTCATGAATATCACCAAGTAGGTCACCCACCTGTTTGCATGGCAATCTAAAAATACACATGTGCTCACAAACCTGGGCAAATAAGGACACAGTTAATGTTACTGCTTCTTCCTTCACTCCAGCATTTGTGGGCACAGCAATCCACAAACTCTGGGCATGACAGAAGCAGCACCAAATTTCTCAGGTATCTCTCTCTAGCAACCAAACAAAGATTTATGTGGTTAAACCCACAGAAGAAAAAGAAATAAAATCATCCAAGACGACTAAATCACAGTTTCTAGTGGGTAGCTTAGTAACTGAACTCTCTATCCCCTGAAGGACAACTCAAACCATTTGCTTTCATTTTCTTGACATCCTGTCAGTGTAACATAACTGGATGTGCTGCTCTTCTTGTTATTTTCAGGGATGAAAATTACTGTCTTTGCTGAGGAATCTTAAGAAGCAACGAATAATAAGTTAGGGGAATATACCCCCTCACTTGCAAACCACAGAAGACAGTGAACATCTCAGGAGCTAGGCCACTGAGATATGGGTGAAACTATCACATAATCTTTTCATGGTCCCTGAAAAATATTTTTTTTTTAATTTTAGCACTTTTTGAGCCTGATACTTTAAGAATTGGTGCTTTTCTTTGTGCACATATTTACTCAACTGTTCAATACCCTGCTACTTCTATGCTTTTGTTGTCCTTGTATTGCCAAGGAGGTGACAGTCATTGTGACAATGTTGAAGATTTCAGGAAAAAGCAAGAGTATCTGGGATATTGGCAGTGCAGTGCATTGAAACATTAAGACCCCGGGACCTTCAATTTAGTCCCAGTGAGCTAGAATTTTTGGCTTAGGGAACAAGTGAACATAGGTTAAACGATCTCACTCTAGCCTCTAGTGGACATAAATCCACATCACAAAACCATCATGCAACTTGTCAAAGTAGTTCTATTTTCCTCAAAACAAATATAGCACTAATGAGTTCTTAGTATGGACAGGATTTTTTGTTTCTTTTCATAAAGAGTTTGCATGATGTGTGATGTCAACGTCTTTTCTTTCAAGCATTGTTACTGGATACTAATTTTCACTCACAAACTTGCCTGTAAAAGTGGTAAGAGAATTCTGAAGGGGATCAACATTAGACTTATGTACATTAACAGCAAACCAGAATGTAAAAAGGGCAGAGGCGCAATGTATTGCACCTTAATGTTAGTGCTACAGTCTCCCAGAGATTTTATTTAGATGTCAGGATCCTGCTAGAAAAAGATTTCTGCTCTGGTTTCTCCTTACTCCCATGGGATGGTAAGTTACTGCTAACCTAACTGCACAGTGGTAGTTCTACTGCAAAGATTAATAGCAAAGCAGCTGCATAGAGTGCATTTACTCATCCATTTCCTAGCCCCTATTCAGGTAATGGAACAACTGAGCGAAGATCCCAGCTTCCTCCAAAGTGACAAGACCAAACAACTTCTCAAAAGATGAAAGGTGGCTGTCACAGCACATTATGTCCTTGAAATGACAGAACAGCCCAAACAAGACACTAGAATTTAACCATTTCCTTCTATGTAGCTCTTACTTAGGAGAGAAGGACTTGGAAAAATTAGCACCTTATTCTATAAATTTCTAAAAGCATAATTTATTACAAAAAAGTACTAATGGGGGAAAATAAAGCAAAACAAAGCCAAACATAATGTCAATGGGTACTTTTTGCATTACTACTCAGCAATTTTATTCCTAAATCCAAACTACTTTCATCTTTCAGGAATGAAATAAAAAAATCCTTCAACTGAGAATGGATATAATCACTTGAGTAGAATTCTATTCTTTTACTGGTTTTTAATTTGTTGTTGTACCACAAATTTGAGTTTAGAAATGTAATTCTCCATAAAAATGTGTATATTTAGCAATAGCTATTTTTAAAAGGAACTACACTATTTCTTTAAACACTACATACCTATTTTGTATAGTTCTTTTTAAAATATTTTTAACAATTTTTATAAGATTTTGGTGCAAAAAACTAAAGTTCTCCATCAAATTAGTCTATTTCTTTAACATGGTACAATATTATTCCAACCAATAGGACTCTCAGGAATGCCTACTGGAACATCACTAGAAGTATAAAATAAACTGAGATAGCAGTTATGTTAATGCACATCCATCAAGATCAACAGAGCAGATTCATCATCGCATCACTAGTCCTGCCATTTGTATATGAATTTGAATCTGATTGGATTCCTGGCTTTTCTTCCAGGAATTCATATCTTTGATGTACTAAACCACATTTTATGATACAGAATATCCAAGACTTTTTTTCTGTCTTCATTCCAGCCAAAGCTCTTCTGTATGTCCTCCCTACTTCACATGTTGACTTTAATGAATCGTCTTAAGAAATGCTGTGTTGACAGTCTCACAGAAAGTTAACATCACCTTTTTAATGTCTCATTGTAACTTTGTACTTGCCTGCTGCCATCATTTTTTCCTTTTCTCAGAATATCAGTCAGTAAACTCCTACTTTCAAATACTATTAACTATTCTTACCCTACTAGTTTTGTGAGATACACGAACAAACTCTTGGCTCCAACGTCTAATCTGAGACTGCTATCACCCTGACAAGCTATTTACAGATCTTCCACTACCTCCTTCTCATAACTGTGATGCTCTTCAGCATAGGAAATATACTGAATCTCTCCATATTTTAAATCCACTGCTTCCAGATTAACCATGATACCTTCTACCACAATGGAAAAGGTGCTTGCTTTAACAAGTGCTTTTTTACTCTCTCCATGTGTACTTCATTAATATTTGTTTTACCGCCCTAACATCATTCACCCTATCTAAGGGACAACCTTCCTTTCCATATGTGCTTCAAATATTTCCACCTATCCAGGACCCGCTCCTGGCCCTCTCTGGTCACAGATATTAAATAGGTGTTTGGTCTGGGATTTATGCTGACAACTCATTATGTAACGGCTCTAAGAATACTCCACCTATTTGTCCTCTAATACATCAACACAGTTCAGGAATTGCACACTGTTGTTAAAACCTCAAAAGAAGGAATCTGCTGAGCTTTCCAACAACACAGTTATAATTGGATTGCTTTTAATACCAAGAATTTACAGAATATTGCGTATGTTATATGCCAAGGCAATTAGAAGCCCAATTGTGTGAAGTCCCAGTAACCCAAAACTAAACTACTGCAGACCTGAGTCTACAGTAAATGACATGTTAGAGACACAGCAGTGGCCCCTGAGGGGTCTGGAAAGCCCAGGAAAGGATGGTACTTGGAGCCTGAGGACCTGTCACACATGTGACATACATAGAGCTGTGTAACAACCTAAGAAGCTGCACTTAAGAGATAGCACAGGCAGAGCTGCCTTAAAATAGTATAGATTACATCACAAACAGTCAGTGATGCAGTTGTCACACCTCAGAAAAAGAAATAGCAGAGCTAATTACCCTAGCACGCTGTATTACATGGCTGCTTTCCTAACTATTTCCTTTTCAATGTTGAAGTGAAATTGTATTTTATTAGCTGGTAAAATGTGTAGGGTTACTGCCTGGTAACCCTGGCTTCCTACCTTTTTGGACTAGGTGTTAAATTTTAATATCACAGGGAGCATCCATATGGCCACCTGAACTGAAGGAAGCACTTTGTCTGCAGATGTGCTACTTGTGTAGCATTGCAAACACCTGCAGCCTTTAGAACAAGTGGAACTTAACTAATTTACATAGTCATTGTTGTTTGCAGTTTTTGTACTAGATACCATGAGATCTTGTGGAAAATCTCCTAATACCCTTCTATTCCAGACATAGAAGGGGAATGTATGGTCAGCTCTTAGAAAGGTGCTTGGATGTCACGCTTGAAACCATAGAGACAATGACTGCTGCAAACAAAAGAAAGAAAGAAGAGATAGTCCTGTGAAACAAAGAAAGCACAGCTACATTGTGAGAAGCCAATTTAATCTTTATTTCTATCTCAGTACTGGTTGTGAAAGGTTTGTGAGAGAAGGGTTGCACACATGCCACTTGCAGGAGGCAGCTAGGAGAAGATAGGTGAGCACCTTGTCTCTGGGGGTAGTTTGCCTGGCAACCATTTCGTATCTCACACAGGACAGGCAGTCAGCAGCAGACCACCTATCCCCAGAGAGGTTCTCAGATGGCAAAGGACTCCACCAATGGATTGCAGTGCTGGACTCAGGCAGGGGTCTCCTGTGAGAAGGCAGAATTTGGGAAGAGCCAGGGGGCATAAAAGTAACTGCACCACAAGTTCTGGGGTTTGTTTTGGCTTGGGCTTTTTGAGACTAGTCTTTCTTTTTTGCTTTGGCTTTTTGAGTTTTGTCCTTTGGAAGCTTTTTTGAGTCTGGGAGCCTTTTGAGCCATGTGCTTTTTCTTTGGCTCCAGCCTGTTTTTGGCTCAGATAAGGTCTGCTTCTTGCCCTGGTCCTAGCCTCTTTCTTGTCCTTTTTGCCCTGGCTCCAGCCTGTTTTTTGGCTCTTATGCCCTTGCTGGCCCTTGCTTGCTCTCACTCACTGCTAACTCACTATCTCACTGGGCACTTGGCAGGACACCAGCTGACCTCTGAGCTTCCTGTGTAGCCTGTGTCCTGCCCAACCCCCTCACCCATCCCCATCGCCTCCTGTCCTGCCTCCCTGTGTCCCTGACCAGCACCCTGCCATTTCATCCCTGTGTTCCTGCCAAAGCCACCCTGCCTGGCCTCCAATCCAGCCCACCTCCACAAGCCCCACCATGACCCTGTCCAGCATCCCGCACCTCCTTCTCGATCCTCACTCCCCTCGTGTCCAGCCATCTGTCACCATGAGAGCTGTGCCTGTGGAGCCGTGCCTCTCCGCGAGCTGCGCGGGCTCCCCAGCACTGCCTCTCTTCATGGACGCTGACAGCACTCCCTGACCTTACGATAGTCAGGGAGTGCTCACTTCTTCACTTCTCTCTCTCCCTCTCTCTTCCCTCATCCTTTCCCATTTTCCTTCCTCCTTTTCTGCCTTTGCTAGTCCTCTCCAGCAGGACAAGTCCTTTTTTTTCTCATTACCATAAATGGTTCTCAGATACAATGGTGTGTCAGTTGGCTAAATTTCATTCTAGACCATGTATTTTTAAAAGAACTCCTCACAATTCCCTACAATGGAATACAACATGCATAAACTCCAGTTCAAAACAAATATTTAAATCAAAACTCATATATCCAGGGTAGAATAAAGACAGCTAGAAGCGCCCTTGTGATTACTTACTGGGTAGCATCTTTCATGGTTGCTGTCTGTAAAGTTGCTAGGATCATAGAATGTTTAGGACTTCACCCAAAAACATACATATTAGGAAATTGTGGGATGACAGACAACTAAGATGTGCAAACCAACAACTGAAGAGTAAAAATGCTGCCAAATTCCTGAAAAGAATTAGAAGAAACAAACTGGCTCCAAATTGAATTAGGTTCATTCAGGAATTTATAGGTAGTATTGTTAAAAATAAGAATGTGACTCTGGAAAAGAGTTGAAGCTCAATGATACCATCCATTAAACCTCAGTAAGAACCTCCTGAGGAATAAAATCAGATGTTTCAGTTGAAATGAGCTTTTACTTCCATTGTTTAGCCATGGCCAGAGAAAAGAACGAACACAAACTAAAGCACAGCAAATCAGACCTTTTAGAGCATTATATAAGCTAAGCCTTATGCCTTAGCCAGTGCATGAGCAAAGCTGTTAAGTGTTAATGCATATAATCTATCTAGCCAGCTAACTAGTTCAATCCATCACATAGTGTGTGAAAACATAAAAGCAACTCATCTGTGACAAGTTAATAGTGGGGTGAGGCAGTAAAACGGTAACAAAAACACACTTTGATTAATGATTCTGAATTGTCCAGCTCTGGTATAGATGGCTTTTGTCTAGGTTTATTTAGTGGCCAATCAATGCAAAATAGACTTGGTGATTGAAACTGTTGCAGCAGATCAGAAATATTGCCCCAAAATGATAAAATCTGGGGAAAGCACCACATTTTCATAGGAAATAGAAATAACTATTCATATAACTAGACCTGTTTTAGAGGAAGAGAAAGAACTGAAACACAGTAAACTCAGGGGTTATTCTAGCAATACCTTCAGTGGAAGGCATGCTAATAGTTTGAATAAAGTAAGAACCATTCCATACTACTAGTCAAAGGATAAGGAAAACTTTTTTCGATGTTTAAAATGTGAGAGGTGCTTCCCTTTCATTGTATCTCAGTTTCCATTTCCACAACCCTCTACAAGCAGTTTACAAGCAGTGTCAGGAAAAAAATTACGTCAGATGAAAACTTCTTGGCATCTCTTAAATCTGTGGTGTTTTGTATATTCCAGTTAAGCATAAAATAAACACACAAATTCAGGGGTACATCAGAGCACTGAACAGCCATCATTCCTCCTCTTTCAGTCCACAGATTCTTTCCTGTTAAAAAAACTATTGAATAAACACACAAAACAGTCACTTTGACTTCAGGTTGAGGCTGTGCCTCTCAGTCTGAGGAATTCAGGCACCTGTTATATCCTAAGGGAATGCTTGAAGCACCAAGCCGTCTCTCTTGGCATTTTTCTTACCAAATAGGTGTCCTACTACTCTATAAAATAGCTGTAATAGGGTAAATATTATTCCTATGTATGCTTCCTGTGGTAACTGTTTGGTAACTGAACTTGTAACAATGAACTTATAAAAAAAGACAGTGAAAGATAAAACAGTATCCATAAGACCCTTCATATTTGTTGAGCAGTAAGAATGACCAAGAGAAAATCTTCCACATCCCTGCAGAGGAGAAATAAAAGCTAGAACCAAGCATGCAGAAAGTAAAAAGCAGTATCTGTTTTCTGCACAGCAAGTAGTTGCATGGATTTTGCTGCTGTATGACAATGCAGCGCATGACTTGGATGAAACACTTTTCTAGCCTGGAAGATCAGACTAACAGGAGTTCATCTCTCTTGCTTGTGCACAATGCCCAGTATAGCAGTTTGAGGTATTTGATAATGCTAACCCCTCCAACCTGCACAGCTGGTCATTTTGCAGATTGCCATGTGCAGGGTGCAGGGTAAGAGATGAATGCATCTTGCCAATGAGGAGAAATCAGAGTTATCCAAAAAAACCACAACATCCCATTTCCCTGAATCACAAATTACTTCAATCAGAGTTTCAACTGTCCTGATCATCCACTGCACAGCACACTGAGCATTCCCTTTGCTGCAACCCTATGTGTGGTTTCTGTGGTTGCTTTGGCTTACTGCTCATTCTCTCACCCTTCATTGCTGTCATACAGACCTCTATCCAAAAGCAGCATTTCACTCTCCACTCCTTAAGTTTTGAGTATCTGTCATTCTTGTCTTTGCTGTGAGTTGCAGTGAAGCGTACAGTGACTTTGTAAAAGGAACTTCACACTCCATAAGTGATATGATCAATAACAATGCTGCACAAAACAGTCCAAAACCAGTCTGTAAAAACAAAAAATGCATTAAGAGTTCATTTCTGACATCACATGGTCCAATACAAATACATTTAAATGGTCTTGCTGCAGTGGCCTATAACAGAAGTTGTAAGTGCATAAACTCAAAAAAATAATTTGTTTCTTAGTCATTGCTAGATATATGGGTATTTGGGGGTTTGTGATGGTTTCTAGGCAAAATAACAAGAAAATTCTGTGTGTAAAAGTAAAAAAACTAGGAACATCTGGTAAATTTTTAGGAGAACAGTACATAGCTTAATTGTCAGCACAGCAACTAGCAATACAGAAATGCTGTCATGTAAAGTGACATGACATGCCTGTATGTAGTGTAGGTCTCCTAAAGAGAATTAAATTGGCCTGCCTGTTTATAGCTACCCATGAGAAACTGCCTGCTGTACTAAGTAAAGGCTGGTAGCACCATATTTCCATCTATCACTTTTGAATGGGAAGTATATCTGTCATCTCATCTAACACAAGCAGACATCTAACTATGTCGGGAAACGAACAAGGGACTTGCTGTGCTAGGAACTGATAGTAAATTGGAGTCAAACATTTTCAAAAGGGCTGTTAGAGAAGGATATAACCTGTATAGATTTGGCTCTACAGAGAAGAGAAGGCATATTTAGTCAGTGACTATTTCTGACAGTTGATAGCTCAAGACCTTTGTTACCTGAGATGTAGTCTGAGCAGCCGCATTCAGAGTTACATGAAACACCCATGTCTGATGATGCCTAAAGGATAACACTAGCCTACAGCTGCTACTAATCCTTCAAGTACCTTTTAGAGATAAAAAAAGTTCAGTGGGTCAACCTAACCTAGCTAGCTGCCTCCAAAAAAACACTTAGAAAGTCCTTTGAGATGTGTCAGATTACAAGCAGTGATTTGGAGCATCATCTGCACCAAGTAACTGTAAGTGCTACTGGCAATGTCCAATTACATGCTGACAGAAACACAAAACACCACAACCCTGATGTGATAAACCAGCTTGAAAACCCACATCTCCCAACAGAAAATGACTGAACATTCTAACAAATGAAAACAGCTAAATGGATGTGGCCCAGCTTGGTTGTTTCTTTATCTCTTTTTTAAAGGTTATTTTTAAAGCTTATTTCAGCTGCTACATGGAGTTGCCAGTCCTCATGGGAAAGGCATGGCTTCAGTAACATTCAATGTGGAATTCAAAGCAGCCAAAAGAGCTAGGGAAAGGAAGAGCTAGAAGGACTTAGCTTTGTTGTTGTTGTTGTTTGTTTTTAACAGGATATTTTGTCTCGGCTTGATATAATTGATGACCAGTCATCAGAGAACAAATAGCGCAATGATAATGGTAAAGGGATTATTGTACATGTCTAGCTACCACAGTTCTTCCCAGGGTTTACCTACTGAAGAACAGTGAATGTTGACATGAAGGAATGGGCCAAGATTTAAGATACTAATTCCATTTCTGAGGAAAAACTGCCAGACAGAATATCATACAATGCAAGTAAAATCTCTAAAGAAATTACTCGGAAGGGACACATGTCCAAGAAAATTTCGATAGTGTTGAAAGCAAAGAATTGGTTTTGAAAAACATGCATGTATTTTTTTTTGATAAGTGTTATTTATAAAATATCTGCTCTCCTTATTGCTCTAATTATAAAATTATTTTAAAATATGGTAAGTAAAAATATAGAGGACTAGATGGCTTTCTTTCAGACAAAGGACAAGGTGAACTAATGTGTTGCTCCTAATTTTCCTTTGAGTGAATGAGAATTAGAGGAAACATGCTAGGACATGCTGCAGTTGCAAAGAGCAAGTCTAAAATGTTAAGGAGAGGCCTTCCCTGATCAAAAGAAAGAAAAATTTCCTCAAACCCAGGAAGAGCTCTTAAATGAAAAAATATGAAGCCTTTAAGAAAAAAAATCATTTTAAAAAAGAAAAACTTATGATTGATCTTTTGTGAGGTAACATTTTTCTGAAAATATTTTGTCCTTCCCTTGCACTTAGCAAGGGTTTAACATTGTCGTTTGCCAGACTAATAAGCTTTGTTTTCAGACAAAAGGAATTTTTGCAGCAGAGTAAGAACATAACTAGTTAGTGAGAAACAGCCTCTGCTGTCATTTTTCCTAAGAAACATCAATGAGTTTTATTAAATAGGTAGGTTTATGACAGAATACTCTCAATACAAGTTCTTACAAAATTCACAGATTACTGAAAAAAACCAGATGTTAGACAAATGAAGGGATGATTTCTGTGGGTTTTTTTTTTCCCCACAAAGAAAAAGAATGATACTCTAAGCACTGAGGTGAAGAAAACTGGCAAGAAAACTACAGAAATAAGCAAAAGAACATGCTCACATTTAATCGAGCAATGTGGAAGGGGAAGGGGAAAAGCAAGGGGAAAGGAAAAATAAAGGAAATTTACCTCGCTGAGAGAAAGTTCTGCCAGTGTGCTGAGATGCATACTTTTGCATACATAATTTGCCAAGCTGCCATAAAATGAAAAGCTTGCAATAGAGGAGGGGGAGGGCATTGGGGGCAGTAGAATTGACAGCAATGAGCTTACTAAAATAGAACATTTGTATTTTGCCTCAGGAATAAGATTCCATATTACAATATATTTCAGTGGTTGGAATTGCCTGAAGCTTTCAATCAGTATATTTATGGTTTATGAGTTAGTGGGCAAAGGACATCTACCAGATACTGACAAGATTGCAAAGGCCTGAAAGGAGAACAGCAAAAAATCTGCTGATAAAAAATCAGCTACAAAATCAGCTGATATCCTACCTGTGTCAATGAGACCTCACTTATTTAGTCATAGCATTTCATTCATGTTTTTTTAAATGATCCCTAGTTATGATCCTTAGAATGGTGCTTGGTCAGGGATACAGAAGTGAGAAGATAAATTTAAGTTCAGCTTGAGATCAGAATTATGGTCTAACATGTTCTCCTTCTTATGACAAGACAGATTGCAAGTTTAAAATCAGAATTTGAATGCTTGCCAGAAAGGAAGTAGATACATTGCTCAGAAGTAAGGGGTAAACAGGCTGATTCAAACTGGTGCCCTGTTTTGGCTCATCTAACACTATAAGAAATGCATGCAAATAGTTCAGTCTAACTGAATTTATCAAGGAATAGCTTAAAAAATACAGAAAAAATTCTAAATTCAAGATCAATGAATGTGGTTAATCTTCGGGCTGTTCAGTACCCCAGAATTACTATAGGCTGCTGTTACACACTATAATAGCTTGCTGAGCATTTGTTAACTCCAGCAGAGTATATGTGCAATTATTTCTAATGAACTCCCCAGCCCCTTAGGAAAAACTAAAAGTCCTTTTGAATTGGTTCTACCTGTTGGCTGCATTAAATTTGGAAACAAAACCCATACGTTTTCAAATCTCCCCATACAACAGGGCTCAGAGCTAGATTGGCATGTTTATTTTCAGAAAACCTCCCAAAGCATTTTAGGCATGGCCAAACTAATACATCTCTCCTTGACAGCTGAAGAACTTTTATTTCCTTAGCTAGAGTGTAACAGATTGCTTGCAGTTTAAGTCTCAACGTTTAGGTTGCACTGCAAAATCTGGCTGCCTGCTGGGGTTGTAAAGAGGTCCCATGCAGAGAAGGGAATTCTGGGAACATCTGCCCACATAAACTTTATGCAGCCGAAGAGTCAAGGGAAGGAACAGCAATTTGTGGAAGGTGAGAGAAAATAATTTTCCCTCACATATCAGCAGACTTTCTCCAAATACACTAAACTTTTAAAAGTGTATCTGTTCTTGAAATTCTTGATTATTTAGCTGGCAGAACAATTTAATCAGAAAGATAGGACTCCATCCCAATGGGGACACAATTTTTTTCATTTTCAGAACAACTTTTATATTTATGTGTGCTTTCAGGTATGCTTTTTTTGACTTTCCTCTATATCACAATGCAATTGGAAAAATACAGCATCACATCAGAGGATTTCCATTTTCATGGCAGATTTCCATGAGATTATCTTTATCTGGAAGATTTTTGATCACCAGTCAAAATAACAGCTGGTGCACTCTGTTCCAGCTGTATTTGGACATTGGGGAATGTCATGTTATCAAAATGTTTTAAGTGCATCTATCAAACCTGACATAAACTGGAACCTGCAACATCACCCAAGCAGACTGCAGGTTTATTGCATGGTTTCACATCACTCTAAATAAAGTAGATTGTGCACAGGAAGTGAAATACAAAAGTTATTCTAATGTTAAACTGACTTAACTTTCAACTTTCCCAGACAATATATTTTAGGTCCCAGCACTTCTTGGGCTGTTTCTGGAATTTTAAATGTTTACTGTTCAGCAGCCTGTGAATATCTTTCCAAGATCAAGCTTTAAAAGATTATGAGACCCCAAACCATTTGTTTTACCAATATTTTATTTACACTCATGAACTTAAGTAAATAAAACACACTTTAGAAGTAGAAGTATTCTGCATGTCTTAAAAGGCTCTTTTTACTGAATGTACCAAAGAATACTTTTGCCAGTGGATAGCATTGAAACCCTTGTGAAAACCTTTATACAGTGTTATAGATCAAGAACCATTATTGGCAGAGAGTTGCAGACATTCAGAGAAGGCTTTTTTGGTATTTAAATCAAGATTTTTCCTCATAAGCACTTAATTATACAGAGATTATTCTAGATGCACGCAGTATATCAGCAGCTTCAGTAATTTCCAGTTGCTTTAGCAAATGATGATTTCAAATGGTTTTTCTCATAATACCCACACTGACACTATTATTTCATGACTCATTATTATGTTCTAAAAGAATAAACAACGCATATCACCAAATAGCCTACAATGTATAAGACGTGCACATGCCAAGTGTTCTTTTCACAGTAGATTTTCAAAAGGTTTTACAATTCCGATTTTGGCATAAAATTAGACCATAAATTGACTGGAGGCAGCTCCCAGACCGAGGCAGAGTTCTGCAGCCTGAATTTCCAGTTGCCAGTCAGGAAGGCAAAAAGAATTTTAAGTGCAAACAGCTCATGTGTGCAGGAATAGATTACAAGCACCAAGTAGAAAGCAGTGAATTGACAGGGACTGAATGTTGCAATGAGGATGTTGCTGTGCAGCTGCTGAGTTATTCCCAAAGAGAAGACATAGGTGACCACTCCAGTAACCATAATTCTCAAGTCTATGTCTTTTCCTGAATGTCCCTGGTTTGCCCCTAGTACATCCCTCTTTAATCTCAATTCTTAGACATAAGAATGCATGTTTGAAAAGGGGCTTGAAACATTTAGGACTAAAAAGCAACCTTAAGCTTAATGTTCTCACTCATAGCTCATGCATTGCTTGGTGAAAGCATTGCAGTCTCAAGAATAAACAGAGAAGGCTGAATTTACTGTTGAGTGTCTTGTGACCTTATCAAGTACCTAGAATAGTAATCACTTAGAACTTGTAAACAGACAACCAGGTGATGTTTGCTGTGAGTATCTCTACTTCATACTCCACTACTGTGCTCAGCAGGCATCAAGAGCAAATTTTAGTGAAACTCACATGGATATGGCAGAAGTTTGGAATCTCTTCCTTGCTGACACCCTTGGTAGGCCAAATAAAACAACCTATGGTACACCGTAGTGTCTATGGGAAAGCTCTGCTCCAAAATAAGTTTTGTGAAATTTATCCTTATAATGTTACTACTGCTTTTCAAGAGACAACTAATCTTTCTCTTTTTTTTAAAGTAATTTTTGAAATCTGTGCTCTGTGTTCAGATATCTTTAAGTACATGCCGGTATCATTAAAAAGTAATGGATTTTCATGTTTGCACATGAAGGACCAAAGGTCTTTAGCAACATTTCTCCCATTTTTCAGTTTACTCCAGGTTTATGTGCACTGCTTCAGGGCAACAACTCCAAGTCTGAGCTGATGGCAGGCTGGGCATCAGTCTGCACACGGGAGGTGGTGAGCAATTTCCTTTGTACCACTTGTTTTGTTCTGTTTTCTTTCTCTCTTCTTCCACAATCCTTTTTTTTATCAGAGAATTTTTACATTAACTCATGAGTTTTTTTGTTTTCACTCCTTCTCTTCTCTTCCACCATCCTACTGGGCATGGGGAAGGTGGGAGGAGGAAGGAAAAATCTATGTGATACTTAGCAGGTTTAATCTACAACATCAAGATAAAGCACTAAGAATCTTTAAAACAGAAAATCTATGATGGTAAATAAATGGTATTTTTCAGGTATGTGGGTGGGGTTTTTTGTTTTGCTGAGTCCACTATATATGAACATGAACTATTCAGGTCCAGTATTAAAAACCCCAGTTTGCCTTTTCTCCTGAAAATAACTCAAGAGGGAAAGACCAAACACATTGTTAAATATATTCAGTGACAAGGTGAGCTGTCATTGTGAAAGACTCCCCAGGAGAGCGGTTAGGGCACCAAGCCTGCCGGGGTTCAAGTTGCAACTGGACAACATTCTTAATTTTAGTTAGTTCTGCAAGGAGAAGAGATTTGACTTGATGATCCTTATGGGTCTCTTTCAACTTGTGATATCCTATGATTCCATGAACAAGCAAATGTTTATACATAAGTATCAAAGCAGATTTTGTTGAGGAGACTACCAACAGCACATCTCATGACTCTTCACTCTGTGTGCTACGCTACTTTTGGTCCTCTTCAAGCATATCTAAAGAACCATGAGAAGAAGTCTGTGAACTATTTGATAGGCAGCATTTAATGTTAATCTGCACATTTAACTGGCAAGCTTTCCTGTTTTGTCCCGCACTTTCTTTCATTTAGACATTCAATTTACAATGTGCTGCACATCAAATAGCTGAGTAGCTCTGCAATGCATGCCAAGACTCAGCATTCCCTTGCTGGTACAGAACTGAATTATGTGGGTTTTAGGTGGTGTTCAGGACAAAACTATCCTCAGTTTGTCTCTTTGTATCATAAAATCACCGATAATCCCATTCGATTTACATCATTACCTGGAGCTGCTGAAATAGACTAAATTCAAAGATAAAAGACTGTCCATCACTTCACTGTTATTTCCTTACATTGGGTTACTGACCTAAAGAAGAAAAACATGCCCTGCAGGTAGCCTTTTAGCCCAGACAAAGATCCTCCTGAAGCCACTGAGTTAGCTTACCCAGTACTACCTCTGTTTTTGACAGGCACTATTGCACCAAAGCTAACTGGACAGGTGGGCTGAAAGCCAAGCCCAGAGGTTAATCCATCCAAGACCAAACATCTGGAATTTTTGTCAGGTGGCTTCTCCTCTCTCATTTTACAGTAAATTGGTTCAATATCCTTTAGCATCTGATTAAAGACAAAAAAAAAAAAAAAACCTAAAGAGACTTCACAAAAACCTGACTTCTTAAATTGAGCTTTGAAACGTGAATAAATCTTCACCTCTGAAATCATCATAGAAGTGCAAAAGGCAGAATTCAGGAGGGGACTTCAGGGCACAGAAAATCAGAGGTAACATGAAATGTCAAGGGTGAAACAAAAGTAGTTATTCCTCTGGCTTCTCACAGTTATAACTGTGAGTGCATGCATTCTACACTCCAAGTTCCTTACATTGTAACCCTACTCATATACCCTCGACATCATGGAGCTGTGCTATAAATGATGGTGCTCTTTCTCAAGTCAGACCTAAACTTTTCTGTTTTGGAAAAATAAAGCAATAATTAAAATTTATGCTCTCCATGTGTTTGTTCTAAATACGGGCAGTAGTACCTTGAAGGCAAAAAAAATATTCCTTTGTCTGTTCAATGTGCCTTAACAGCACAACTAGGATCAACCTCCCCTAACATTTTATGCAAGTTTGAGAACTCACTTTTTTCTTTCCACTAGTCAAGCCAACAAGAAATTAGCTCTGAAGATATAAAATTCACTGGAACAAGAAACTGGAGTTGCAGTTAAAACCTCACAGCAGCAAAACAGTGAGATCAGCCAACAATTAGCTGATACCATCCTGTCGATTCGAGGTACTTATGTTAAGGAGAAAGGGACATACTGTGAGTGCAAATTGATTGACCAAGAACACAAAAGCAAAAGTTCTGAGGTAAATGTTTGGAGAACTCCTATTGGGACCTCTACTTCATTTACTACCCCATTCTAGCTTCCCTTAATTTGCAAAGTAGCTTATTTCCTTGCCCTAAACCCCAGTATGTTACAAAAAGAAGAATGTTATGATTGCAAAAAATTAAAGGAACGAAACTCAAGTGGGTGATTTGATTGCATGTATTACCACACCAACTTTTCTGCAGTAGTATTTGTTGCAATTGTTGAGAGGTCAAAGAAGCTTGGTGCATTCACAAGCGGCTGTGTGGCAGATCCCAGAGGCTCATGATCAGCAGCACAGAGTCTAATTGGAGGTTTCCCATTAGTGGTGTCCCCCGGGGTTCAAGACTGGTCTAGTATTGTCTAACTTATTCCTCAATAATTTGGATGAAGGGGCAGAGGACTCCTCAGCAAATTCACTGATGACACAGAGCTGGGAGCAGTGGTCAATACCCCAGAGGGTTGTGCAGCCCTTCAGAAGGGTCTTGAGATGGTGGAGAGATGGGCAGAGAAGAGCTGTGAAATTCAGGCAAATGCAGGGTTCTGCACCTGGGGAAGAACAGCCCTGGGCACCACCACAGGCTGGGAGCTAATCTGCTGGGAAGGAGCTCTGGAGAAAAGACCTCAGCGCCCTGGAGGACAACAAGCTGTCCATGAGCCAGCACTGTGTCCTGATGGCGAACAAAGTCAACAGTATCCTGGGATGTATTAGGAAGAGCCCTGCCTGTTGGTCAAGGGAGGTGATCCTGCCCCTTTACTCAGGCCTGGTGAGGTACATCTGGATTGCTGTGTCCAGTTCTGGGTTCCTCTGAACAAGCAAGACATGGAGCTCCTGGAGTAGGTCCAAAGGAGGGGAAAAAGGACAAACAGAAGATGAGGGCATCCCCCTTACTGGGAGGCTGAGGGAGCTGGTGCTGTTCAGCCTCAAGAAGTATTAAAAATACCTTAAAAATTGTGTAAAGCAGGACAAGAGCCAAGCTCTTTTTTGTGGTTTTGAGCAATAGCACAAGAGGCAATGAACATGATAAAATGTTGCATAGGAAGTTCCACCTGAACATGAGAAAGAATTTCTTTACTGTGCAGATGACAGTGCACTGGAACAGATTGACAGAGAGGGTATGGAATATTTGTCATTGCGAATACTCAAGAACCATCTGGATGCAATGCTGCCCAATGTGCTGTAGGATGACCCTACTTGAACAGGAAGATGACTCACTGTGCTCCCTTCCAGCCTGATTCATTCTGTGATTCTGTGAAGCCCAGACCAAAAGATTTAATAATTCATACAGCTATAAAAGCAGATACAAGTTCCATTTTGTTCTGTTGCATACAGCCTGTTCTGTTCCCTAGGTACTGTATTTACAAGGCAAATAATATTTCCTCAATCCAGATTTTTTAGAAAGAAATTAACACTGTAAGAGTATGTTTGTGATATGAGACTCATAACCTTATACACACGATGAGTGTCTAGTGTGCTTGAACAACAATCAGAATTGCGTTGTATGGCTGTTTAGAGGTGCATTGGAGAAGCAGTTTGGATTGTTAGAAATTCAGATGGAACAGAATGAATCTGTAATCCACATTGGAACTGTAAAGTGACAGTGACTTAAAAGGAAAAAATATATATGCAATTGGCTCCAGTTTTTCTTCCTACTTCTTTTTCCAGTAATTGTGTGGCAGGGTTTCTATACCCTATTCCATTTACAGAAATATTGAGTATGCATTACATATTAAAATAAATAATGCCCCCATATCCTTGTACTCCAAAATACACAGTTAATTAAACTAATTTGTCAGTTTTTGTAACTTGGAAACTCTTCCTGTCATCCTCTCCAATCACTACTTATTTAAATTTCATCCTTGGCCAGTTTAATGATAATGTTTATCTGCTCCAGAGGATTGGAAATGAGAATAATACACTGCCATACCATTTAATTTCTTTCTTAAAGCTGGAAAAAGCAAAGCATCAACTGGTCAGTTAGATAACACAATGTCCCATGTAGGTTATTTGCTTATGATAGCTGGGGGGTAATTTAATTCCTGAGCTGATTTTTTAATTGTTCTGAGTGGGCTTCCCTGCAGTTAAGAATGAACTGTACACGAAGTTTCTATAAAAATTGAATGAAAAATTTCTTACATCAGAGCAGGTTATATATTACCACAACACACATTTAACATGGAACAGTAATTCTCCACTATTTGTATAAATTTTTTATATAGCATTTATCTCGTAGAATAAAGAGAGAAAAAAGGGAATATCAAAACCATATCTTAGAAACACACCTCTTTTTCCCCTGGATATCTCTCCTGAGCTTTATTTCTGATTTCTATTTTAACTGATTCTCAAGAGTCTAGCAAATAATTAATTCAGGTTATCTATGTCAAATTTAAAAATTTTTACATTTACTTTCATGCTCAGTGTGCTTTGTAAACATTCAGTTTAACTGAATTAACACTCAGTTAATTCCAAAACCACTTTTCTCAGATGCATTGCATGTGTTTCTGGTTTTGCCACCCTTGAAATTGAAGGCACATATGCAAAAGAGTATTTTAATGCTCTTTCTGCTAATAAGAAAGTTCCAAACTCCCATATCTGGAAAAATCCAAAGGGGCATTTCTCTGTAGACAAGTAAAGATGTTCGCACATATCCTGTCTCTGCCTTGGGGAGCACGCTACTCAGAACACTATAGAGGGTGAAATAACAAACCCACGCCCCAGCACTTTATCATAATTCCTCTTTTGATGTAATATGCTCTACTCTGTACCAACTATATATTGAATCAGATGGAAACCACTGTGATGTCATTTCTCCCTCTTGGTTGACTCTAACTTTGAACCAACTTTGCTACCCACAGCAAAGGCATGTGGGAAGCATTCCCAGTTGCCTTAGCTTGTGTTTTTACTGATATTGCCTGTCTAGCAAACCAAAGAAAGAAGACTAAGCTCGAGAGAAAGAGATAGCAACAAAGGTACCATAGCATATGTGGGGGGCTAGGTTTTCTTTTTTTCTTTAGGGGGTTTTCTCTCCATTTGTTGTCATAGAGATGGTGATGAAGCCAGGGTTTTTGGCACACCGTTGAAGTGGTCCTGGGAAGCGAGAAGCAGCATTGTTTGGCAATTTCTTAGCTGGGGGCGGGCTTTGCCTGGCTGGGAGGACAGACAGTTTTGGGGCTTTGGTGCAGGACTTCTCTGCCCGTGGGGACTTGCTGCTACAGCTGAGCCTTCCTTGCCATTTCTCCTTGTAGTCAGTGGGCCGATGTTGTGGTGTATTCGTTTGTCACGGTTTTTCAGTTTGGAATTCCATTTGAAGTTTGTTGAATAAGTTAGTTTGTTCCGGTTGTCCCCCATGTTAAGTTATAAATGGTTTGTCTCAGGCTCCCTCCCTGCTACCCCCAACTGCCAATCTGCAGGTTACCTTGTCAACTCCCGCCTTTTTGTATCCAGTTATATGTCCATCCATTACCCCCGCCTTGTTTTCCTCATTATCTCAGTTTTCCCTCTCCTGTTTCTAAAACAACTTACCTGCCCATCATTCCCTGCCCACTCCCCTATCCTAGAACCTTCTACCCTGGGTGGAGGATGATTGGTGCAGGAGTTGCTGTCCCTCCCCAACTAGTTCCCGATTGGTTTTCTGTATCTCCTTGTCATTTCGGTCTGTAATATTATTTGCTAGGCTGTGGAGCGCTCCTCCCCTCGGGGAGTTCTTATAACCGCGGGTTTGTAACCGCCCTTCGCAGTTCTGCCCTCCTCCCTGGTAGCTCTGCCACTCTTTGCTTGTTAGCCATCCCCTTTTCTTTGGGCAGTTCCCTGCAGTTTT
>JAWWEY010000130.1:45631686-45642440 GCA_035582745.1 Loriotus luctuosus
AACCCCTGAACCTCTATATGGGCTTGCAGGATCAGTGTTCCTTCCACTGTAAGCCAAGCACAGGTTTGACTCCACCTGATGAACTTGAAAAGGTACCAGTCTATGAGCCCTGGTGATATGCAACCTAGAGTCCAGAGGGAACTGGCTGGTGCTTTTCCCACATCACTCTACCGTATTTGAAAATTCAGAGTAGTCAGACAAAGTTCTTGGTGACCATAAAAGGAAACATCTCTTCTATTTTTTAAATGAGAAGAAAGTATAGTCAAGAAAATACAGACCTTTGAGCTTCATCTCTGTGCATGAGAGGATCATGGAGCAGATTTTCATGGAAGACATATTAAGGTACATGCAAGACAAAGAGGTGATCCAAAAGAGTCATCATGGCTTCGCTAAGGGCAAATCACGCCTGACTGATCGAGAGGCCTTTTGTGACGGTGTCCTGGTTCTGGCAAGGACAGGGTTAATTTTTGCAGTAGCCAGGAGGGGTCACAGATAGGGCCTGGAGGTTATTCTATATAGCCTCATGTCATTGCTGAGCACAGGGGAAGAGACTCTCTTCTGTGGAGAAGGAGTTCCTGCCAGTCAGTGTGGCACAGGAAGCTGTCTGGTACTGTCTACTGCTGGGGAGAGCACTGGTCATTTTATCTCAAAAACTCACTTAAAAATAGGAAAATGTGGCCAATATGGCATCTTTTAGGGGAAGTATAAACCCAACAGTAGACAAATGTTTAAAACTGCTGCAGAAAACAATAATATTCTAATAGAAAACCACCAACACAAGTCTATTCAAATCCAGGGGTCCATCACATCACCTGGCTCTTGTTAATGGCTTGGATGATAGGTGATTCCACACTAACTCAAGAGAGCATACATGAGGTGTGATGATGAAGATCCCCAACTCGATCCTGCAATTTATAACTTAGACTAGTGTGCTTGCTTTCAAAGCTGCTCTTTGCCTCCCCCTCATGCATAAGTGTTCTGTAAAATGTCTTCTATCAGAATGAATAATATCAATATTCATTTAGATCAGATCAGAGTGGGAGATCAGTAAACTCAGTTCTGACATCTGTGCTCTTACAGTGAGCTTACTAGGGGAGAAAAGAATAAAACATTACATAGTAAAAAACATTTGCAATCTGTAAGTAGCAAGTCGGAAAGACCTTTCTCTAAAGCTAATGACTATTCCTGAGACATTTTCCTGAACATGGCTCTAAAAATTCATATACAAAACAACTCCATAACAACATATTCAATATATGAAACAACCCCAATACAATATAAAATTCATATACAAAACAACCCCAAAACAACATATTCAATATATAAAACAACCCCAACACAAAAAAGATTAAGATTTCTTTTTCTATGCGTGAAAAGAGAAGGCCAACAACTTGGAAAGATGTTGAAGAAAAAAAATTTATGGCAAACAGCATTAAATGCGAATATTCTCTGCATGTGGCTCCCTCTTGAAGGTTACTCATATTCACCACTAATTCATCTGAATAAGCATAAATTTTTTTATTATTGTGTTAACGCAACTTCTCTTTTAGTGGGGTCAGAAGAAGCCACAGAGGCTGCTTCTGAGAGAGCAGCTCATCAGAACTTCTACTATGTCCAGTAGAGCCAATCCCTAAAGGCTGTGACGACTGACACATTGGTTGGCCCAATTAGAGAAGTCAGCAAAACCTCTGTGATGACATATTTAAGAAGGAAAGAAGGTACGCAATTCCTCTTTCTGCCTCTCCTTGGAGGGGTGGGGGAGGGCCCAGCCAGGCCATGCAGCCAGGAGCCAGCCCGGTGCTGCAAGCAGCCCTGAGGCTGAGGCTGGGAGTAGCCAAGGCCAGAAGCAGTCGCTGCCATCCCAGTCTGAGAGCAGCCACGTGGCCAGGATGTGCAACTGGGGCAGCACCATGTGGTGGCTGCCATCTCAGCATGGCTCACAATTAACTTTACTCTCTTAGCTACTTATAGCCAGCTGTGCTGTGGACAAAAGGGCAGAAGCAGCGGCAGCAGCTTCTCCTTTTCAATGGCCCACATGAGGAAAGGCACTGAATGGAGCCAGCACCGCGGCGGCTGACGCAGTTCCTGCAGCACTGGTAGGGACCATGTGACCAGCAGTGAGAAGCATGGAGAGCAATTCCCCAATGTGGGCTCCAGTTGAGATCAACCTTTCAGCACTGCAGAACTCCACAGAAACTTTCCAGTTGATACAACCTAAGAATAAATGAACCTGCGGACAGCAATTCTCTCCTGAGTCAGAAAAAAGGAAAAGGCGAAAACAGGCGGGCACAACAATATGGTGACACTAAGGTCAGGGAAAAGGAGGGAGGGAGAGGAGGAGGTGCGCTCGGTGTCGTAGCTGAGATTCTTCTACAAGCCATGGTGAGGACTATAACACAACAAACTGTTTCCCTGTAGTTCCTAAAGTGCATGAAGGGATGCAGCATTCATCTGCAGCCCATGAGAAAAAGGTGCTCGCACTGGAGTGTGTGGATGCTGAAAAGCTGTAATCTGGTGAGAGTCTTGAACAGAGAGAGAGAGAGAATCCTTGCACCCAGAGATAGAGGAAGAGGACCCTTGCTTTTATACTAGAGCACCTCATCCTTAAAAACTACATCCTGTGAACTAATGGCCTAAGAAAAAAACAGTTGTGGGATAACTGCTTTGCCCATGGGAGGGTTGAGTGGGACTGCTACTCGTGAAAATTAGAACCATGTTGGAGAAATTCACAGAGAACTGTCTCCTGTGGGAAAGACCCCAAGCACAGCAAAAGAAACTCTCCCTAAGTGAACTGAAGGAAGATTTTTAGAAGTGACGGACTGACTGAAAACCCTGTATTTGTCTCCCTGCACTGTCAGTGGGAAAGAAAGAAGGGTTGGGGGGGAAATGTGTTCTAAATGTTTATTTTAGTTTTCATTATTCTCTTTTAATTCTGTCAATTAATTTTTTCTTTACACCTTTTAAGTTTTTAAGCATGTTTTGCCCTTAAAGTTTTTCCTCCACAATCCTTACTCAAGTCATGAACCCCCTTTCCTTTAATTTTTGTTTTCCTCTCCTCTGCTCAACTACAGAGGAAGAGAATGATTTAATAATTTTTCATGGGTGCGCTGGCATTTAGCCAATGTCAAACCCATGACACTTCTATCACTGTCTACAAACCTGAGGTTTTACATTCATCAACTGGCATAAATTTAAAGTAAATTTTTATACAGGTAGAATAACCTCCTCTTTTTCTATACCATTTAATTATTTTGGAATGAGTTAAACAAGTTTCAAATCTACCATATAAGTAACATTCTTCACCCAATTCTCAGGGGGATGACTCTAGAAAATCCATAACACAGAGCAGTCAACTGTCATCAAGCTTTAACTAAGAAAACAAATCCGGCTGGCATCTCTTTTTTCAGGAGTGTTTTAACTGAGCAATCCCAATCCTGTGAACAACCTCAGGAGCTACTGCTTTATCTTCTTCAATACTAATAGTACTGTTTATCTATTTAACTGGCAGACACTGTACTGAGCTTCGTTATTTTCAAATCATTCTGGTTTAGACTGTATTCAAAATAAATTATTTTTGTTTGCTTAAATTGCATTCAAATTACAGAATTTTCCTCAGTGTCACCTAGCAAACATTTCTGCGTCTCCTTGACACTCATGGCTTTCACTTCCTGATTTGCTTTGTTTCAAAAACAAGGTACAAAATGCTCCACTGTTTCCTGAAATTGTTGTCAAACACCACCGATGGTATAATTGACATAAACAACACAGGTTAGAAGTGGTTAAGTGTGACTCTTGCAACGGGTTTTGTGAACTAGTACACACTTCTAATCTGTTTTTTGCTGTATGGCATTGTAAATATAGCAAGAAAATAAAATATACAGAAATCTAATAAATTATTTCACTTAATGGTAATGGATTAGAATAAAAATACACAGAGCCTGACTGGGATTATTTTTCATGAGATGTTATCAGTTTAAAGATAGTTGAAATGTTAGCTCAAACATGGTATTTGTAACAATTATATTAGCTGAATGTATTTCTCATCTTTCAAAGTCACTCACTATTTCTGCATCATATGACACCATAACCCTCTAGGAAGACATATTTCAATCACACAACAGCAGTTTTCCAGAAAGACTGTGTAAGAACCCATTTCATAGTGCTGCTACAGCTTTCTGTATTAGAAAGTTCTTCCAACTTTCCAAGAGTATGTTCTTGTCCATGCAATCAGGCAAGATGGATTGGCAAAAGGCAGAGGTAAGCAGAAGCTTGGCTTCAGCCCCACAGTGTGCCTGGTGAAACATATCCTTTCTGTATTGTTCCACCCTGCTGCAAAGGGGCCATGGCACAATATTTTAACCCTCCTCCTGGCAGACTGAAAGCTCATAATCTAGCCCTGAGGTTACAAAGATCAAAGAGAAGCAGATATTGAAAAGACTGACTAGAGAAAACTCAGATTCTGTAATTGCACTAAACTTGACTTTCCTATCTATCTACATATTATTTTTACTCTAAATCATGCTGTGTTCATAAATCCATACATATTGTTAGAATCAATCAGAGAAACATGTTCATTTTCTGTCATCCCTTGCATTTCTTAAATATCTAAGAATAGTTCAAACCTTACTGTTAGTCTGTCTAACCACAATTTGCACAGAGAAAGCCACTGTATTGACTTTTATCCTAGAAATGTCTTGGTTTCTGAAAAATAACTTTAAACTAATGCACAGTCTCCAAAACTCAAAACACCAAAAACCTCTGTCCTCTTATATTTGAGAAACTGAAATGCACTTTACAGCAAAATGCATTCGTGACACATTCATTTCAATTTAAAACAAATTAGTATTCTTCTGTTAATCACAAAATTAGCAGTAACTTCTCACAACACAACAAAACACACTAACTACATCTGATTTTCACTGGTAAGACTTAAAGTGGGTTTCTAGTCCCTAGATTTTAAACATGAAAAAGTAAGAAAAAATCCAGGCCTGATTATTTGACTTTTGCACAGATACAGTCCTCATGGTTACTCCAGCTGAACTGCAGGATTAGGCTATTATATTTTCCCCTTAAATTAGGACCTGTGTTAAATTTACTACCCTACCTCATTGCTACTAGGGTACCACCAACAGAAACCAGATGAAGATGGTTTAACATGAAGGAGTGCAGAAGCAAGCACAAGGTTGCCATAACATCAGGAAGTGGCCTTTCCAAGGCCATTCTGTAAAAGAACTTCATCCAAATTTTCTTCTCTGCCTAGATTCCTTCAGTTAATATTAATTTTCAACACGAATTCTAGTGATTAAGCTTCCACAGTCCTGCACACTGGTGATTGTTTCATAAAAGGAGCATGACAAATGCAATTACAACGAATACCTCCAATTTAGAAAAGCTGACCATACAGAAAAATACCACATCACAACTGCAAACACTGAATATACCTACCAACACCATTAAAGTGCAAGTGGAGAAACAAATTGTGGAAAATCTCTGAAACAACCACTAATCTCAACAGACTGCCAAATTGTTTTTCTTTCCAAAGCTGATAGGACATACTAGTTGATGCAAATTTTTAGAAACACAAAATTAGGTCTCATATGTTCCAAGACAATTTGAATGGAAAGGAGAGTGGTAGCTAATTTGTCACAGTCAGATTTTTATCTAAACAGGAACAGCAATTTACACAGTGCATTAGCATTTGAAAGAGAAGGCCTGATTCCCAGGAGTGCAGTTCTGGGTTTGAATTAATATAAATTCAGTGAAATCACCAGATTAACAGAATAGTTACTGTAATTCAACAAATTTAGCTTTGAATCATGAAATGGAGTATAAAAATACTTTAAATTGACGTATATTATGTTGTCTTTAAAATATTACTGAATGTTCTCCTATGAAGTGAATATATGCTTTTACAAAAGAAAACTGGAATATAAATGGGACCATGCATTCTCACATAAATCTAAAAATTTCTTCTTTTCTATCCAGCTTAGAAAGTTACTATTTTAACCATTGCATTGCCTTTCAGTGAATTGTTAATAAGACAAATTCATGCATAATGCTAATTGATAGACACAATTGCCCAGAATACAACAACTCAAACCACTGCAGAATACTACTTAGGATGTCCAGGATGGTACTGGGCATCACAATAAGGCACAGAAGAGAAGACACTAAAGGGTACAATACGCTCTTATGGACAAAACTGAGTTTCAGCAGTAGGAAGCTGAAGTTGCCAAGGACACCGAGATGTCTAATTAACTATGAGGAACAAGGGTTCTGCAGTGCAGCAGAAAATTCTATCTTATGCTTACACCAAAATCAGATGACACTGAATGCTACAGTAGTGCCTCCTATCCTGCTCACCTGTATATTTGCTCCCTGTAAATCCGTTACAGTCGGATGAGTACAAAGACCAGCTCATGTGCTGCTCCTGCCCCCTCCTTAGGATGCAACACAGACACGAAGGAAAATAAGTCTTCCAACACCTCCTCCACTGACCCCCATAAGTCTGGTAATAACCGTCTTCTGCACTACAGTATTGTAAACTAACAGATAAAAAAATTCTACAATTCCTGGATTTTCTCAGAAAAGAGGTGGGAGGTGAAATAACACTCCTATCCCAATCCCAGCAGTCCCACCTTATCTCAAAGATTACTGTACAAATTCTAGTGATTTCACCATGCTCTATGGGCTCATCACAGCTGTACTCATTGTGGTCCCAGGCAAGGACACACATTGCCTTCGCAAGTGCAAGAAATGTTGTAATGTATTTCTTTCTCTCACCTGCCTCACTGCAAAGTCAGCCATCTTATCATGAACTGCAAAGTAATGATTTATCTTCCATTTTGTTTCTCCTACAAGGCATTATGCATTACCTCTTCTGTGAGGCATTAACTTCAACTCATCTAACATCATTATTGTTAGGATCCATAAAGCATTTCATCATAAAGGGGAAAGGCTATCCTACAAGGAAATGGTAGAAAGATAATACTTCTATTTGAGGTTTTAATTTGCCTATAATCTGCTCAATATTCATTTTTATGCTTGTCTATTAAGTTGCCTGTCTTCCTGCTGTAATAGAAAACAAAAAAAGCAAGAGCAACAGAAAAATTATTCATATTCTCCATAATAAAGTGAAAGTGACTCACTTAAACCAAGAGTGATAGTACTGTACAACAAGTTCTAGATTAAAATAAGACTACTACATCTCTTGATGCTTTGTAGCTGCAAGAGTTAAATAATGGAATAAAACCCTTTAATCTGCAGCCTTAGACCTTAGTTTTTGGTTTTGAAATAGCTTGATTTTAACTTACTAAGGGCACAGTTTTCAAAACAGGAATTAATTTGTATTAGTATGTAGAATATGCAAACAATTATTCACATGTAAAAACCATACCATTCTGTATATCAGCATTTGTAAATCTAGTGAAAAAGTTCACAACTACAAAAATATGTTAAAACAAATTTTCCCTGTTCACAAACTCAAAGTAGATTCTTCATAACATATATAAATATTAAAATTATTGGAGTATTTCACAGAACAAGAATGTAAAATCCTATAAGATCTCTACAAATCCATCAAGACAGTAAAAGAAACCTACGTTTTTTCTGAAATATGTCATGCAGCTCTCAAATTTGCTTTCCAAAATTTTTCAGAATTACTTGTCAATGATCAAATCATACAACTTGCTGAGTAGTGAGTTTAATTACACAGTAATATTGTAATGCTGCAAAAAACAACTGTACCAGCCCAACATGAACTGCACATTATTCAGTTTATAGACTCAATGTCACAGTTAAGAAACCTTTCGGAAAGCTGCTAAACCAATTATAATTCATTACGTGTCTTTTCCCACATCACAAAAACAATTCCCACAACTTTTGACTAAGTTTATACCAAATACAATTTAGCCTCTTGCTACCTTCAGAAATGAATTACACTCCTACTACACATTCTCAGAAATTGCTGGTGACAGCAGTATTGGAGTGCACCCAAAATCTATAGATTGCCTAGAAAATTCAGCCATTTTAATTGCCTTACCAATTTTTACAGATTTACATGCCATTATAATAAAGCTTGAACAATAACCAATTATTGTATGCCAGCCATCAAATGGATCTCTCACAAAGATGCAGTAAACACTCATGTACTACTAAAACTACTATTTAAAACTTTGACTTGAACAGGTAGACAAGCAGAAAAGAGTTGTCAGAAGACATAAAGAGAGAAAGGTATACAGAAGAGAAATCACTAGGAAAATATGCTGGAAACTAGTCAGGAATTCAGTAATTTATAATGCTAGACAAGGTTGAAAGAAGAAAAGTAACGTGTCTTCTTTGTAAGACAGATTGTCAGAAGGGAATTACTAGGGACTGTTGTTCTTCTGACAATTCCCTTGGGAATTACTGGGCTAGAATCAAAACTTCTGGTTTTTTAACATACAGGTGGACATTAAATAGGCTCTCAAGACTTATGTGCCAGCCCAGTATCTCAAAATGTCTATTGTTCAAGAAGCATGGTTTTTGAAAAGCAGAGGTAAATGTATTAACATAACAGATACTGAGAAGCTGACTGAGCATCACATCTGCAGACACACATTTCCTGCACCAGTGGAAGTCAGTAGTCACGGTCAAAGTCATTAGAGAGAAGTTTCTGAAAACAAGTAAGATTTTATTCTTGAAACTACACCCTGAGCACTGACACTCACAGCTCTTAAAAGCGAGCTACCTTTTCTAATCCGCACATGCAAGAAGTCCCACCAAAATAATTTCACATTACAGTTTTATACTAGTATTCCCTTTAGCTGGCCTGGAGAAAATAATTTTTGAAAAACTGTCCAGCCAAATCCCATTCGTTCTGCACCTCAAAGGAGGATGAAGTAAATCTGTTCTGTCTCTCATTTATCTAATAATACACAATTGTTTGGGGACAATCTGTATTCATTCTAACTTACTCACCTGTAAATTACCCCAATTAGTTCCCCTTGTCTCAGGTAATTATTAAGGTTTTAAATGCCTTCACAGTTTCAAACCCCTGCAAGGGATATCTTGGCCAGGAAGGATCATGTAAGTAAGTCCATGATAAGTCACTAAGTCCATGATAAAAGCAGACAGAACTGGCAGCTTTACACACCCAGTGTAGAGAGTATATGCATATACAGTAGAGTGCATATATACAATAGAGTGGGGACATGTGATATTAAAACTTTTATTTCATAATTTTGCAGGATATGAAGTCAGCATTTGTTGCCTGGAATAGTAGAGGATTGCAAAGAAATCCTCACGTAAAAAAGCTGTGGGTTATTTCATTAACAGATTCTTAAATTACATTGCTATCACACTGACAGGTTTCTCTTAAGATACTAGTAACTAAAATGTGGGGCTTTTTCTGTTCTTTTTTTTAACAGAGAAAGCAAAGAATAACAGTTTTAGATGCTGTAAAATCTATGTGCACACGGTAAGAATTTGTAGTCTTTGCAATAATTTCAGTAAAGTACTTTTGTTGTCAGAGTTCTCAAGAGCCCTGTTCCTCTCTCTCCTGAGAGTGGCAAATTTAAAGTATTGATAGACACAGAAAGACAGAGTTTAATCTCCTCATTTTCTCTTCACACTGAGGGCTTTCTTGGGTCCACTGCTGCAGGAAGGTACTTGAAATAAGTATCAACAAAATTCTGTTAAGGATTCAAGTATCACTGCTGGTACGTTAAAAAATTGACTGCTTGGTGGTGCTTTCTTCATGCTTGATTTTTTTCTCAAGATAAGGTGGTATCCACTTAAAAAGAACTGGTAGGCCAAAAAAAAATCAAGGAAAATGTTGGATGGAGCATTGTGACACATGTAAAAATGAACTGAAATTATCACCGAACAGAGAGATCTAGCTGGAGCTCAGGAAAGAAAGGAGAGTTTATCACGTTAACAAGAAGAGGCAGCCAGCTCAGGAGAACTGCAAGGATGTTGTGAGGTTATGCAGCGAGAAAATTAGAAGGGCCAAAGCCCAGCTAGAATGTAATCTGTCTACTGCCATAAAAGACAATGAAAAATGTTTCTGTAAACATTCACACCAAAAGGAAAGTTAAAAGGAATCTCCATCCTTAACTGGATGCTGTGGGAAAACATCATGACAAAGAACGAGGAAAAAGCTGAGGTATTTAACTGCTTTCTTTGCTTCAGTCTTTAATACCAGTTGTTCTGTGAGAACCAGTCCCCTGAGCTTGAAGAGGGATAGGCAGCAGAATGAAGCCCCAACAATCCAACAGGAAATCGTCAGCAACCTGCTACACCACTTAGACACACACAGATCTATGGGACTGGGTGGGATCCATCCAGACGTACTGAGGGAGCTGGTGGAAGAGCTTGCTGAGCCACGTTGCATCATTTACCAGCAGTTCAGGCAAACCTGGGAGGTCCCATTGAATAGAGGTTGACAAATGTTACACCTATCTTCAAGATGGGTCAAAATGTGAAATCAGGGAACTACAGGCCTGTCAGACTGAGTGCCAGGGAAGGTGGTACCTTCCCTCAGTGCCAAGAAAAGTCATGGAGCAGATCATCCCAAGTGTCATGAAACAGCATGTGCAGTACAACGACACAATGAGGTTCAGCCACCAGGGGTTTGTGAAAGGCAGGTGCTGCTCTGTCAACAGGATTTCCTTCTGTAACAAGATGACATGTTTAGTAGATAAGGAAAAGGGGGTATATGTTGTCTGCCTGGACTTTCATAAAGCTTTTAATGGCATTTTACACAACATTCCCCT
>JAWWEY010000130.1:45647819-45665454 GCA_035582745.1 Loriotus luctuosus
CATATCCAGCTCTTGCCAGAGCTATCTACAGCAGTGTATGGGAGGAACTTCTTAATCCACATTGTGCAGAGCTTTTGCCATAAAGCTTCAAACAGCACTGACCACTCTTCATCAGTTATTTGCATGGTATATCAGTAACAATATTTTTTTTTCATTTTTCACTTACAATTCTCCAGTGCTAATTCTATAAATCAGAAGACTAGCAGGGTTTTTTAACTATGCAAAATTCTACATCAATAACTAATTGATGGATTCTACAACTATAAAAACAATGGAACTTTGTAGGAAGGCAATCACTAAGAAGTTCACACCATACAGTCAACTGTTACATCTCAGCTCTCAACTACTGTATCTCTATGAACCTTCCACTTTAAAAGCAACCTTCTTTACCAGGAAATATAAAATCAGTATCTTCTCATCCAAGTAACACAGAAGGCACTTCTTTCTTACAAGCTTAACCACTCAGTATCTCACAAAGGTCCATTGCTTTTATGCAAAGGGGAGCTATTGTGAGTTTGGCTACACCTAAAGAGTTGAACATTTCTAGTTATGTAAGATGCATGTGCACTGGAATACCTATATTTTATTAGAAATGTTTATATAAACTGTAAAAGAATACTTTTATACACAGTCCACACTAAAGTAATCATCAAATTTCCTAGCACTGCTTTTGAAACCTTCAAAGGCAGTAAATTATTCAGTCAATATAATAGTCTTAAAACTGCCTTATGAAAACTGGAAAATCTACAGCTGTAGGATTTTTATCAGTAGAATTGAAGAGAATAAAGAACAGCATCAGTTCTTTTAGTTAGATTTTGAGTATTAGCAGTAAAGTGAATGCTTTGGAGTAAGAGGAAAAACCCATCCTTAACTTGAAGACTTCTGTTTTCACGCTGACTTCTTGTCACTATTGACTTCCTTCTTGGATCTATTTATGGGATTTATAATTTTTAAACTTCTCTGCTCCTGAAAACTAAGGGCATAGCAAGTACAAGCACTCTATGCCATTTCTGTAGGCTGAACAACATTGTTACAAAGACAAGTACACCTCAGAAGCAGAATAAGAAAGGATCTAACTGGGACATTAGGAACAGGATTGGGAGTTTTAAATTGAATTGATTCAGAAATACTGATGAATAAGCTGGCAACTGCAGCAGGTGGCCTAGCAAAATTTAAACAGCCTTTACAATCATCTCTGTTGGCATCAGGAACTAGCCAGCGGCAGATTTCAAAAGTACTGCCAAAGTGGGAAAAGGCCAGAGACCAAGACCACAAGTTGTAGAAGTGCTTAGTACAGTTCAAGATAATATGTCTTTAGCTTTCAGTTGTATACAAGCACAGTTATGGATGCAGGCAACAGCAGCTCTGATCATACAGAAAGGGGGTGATACTATTAATGCTCAAGATGTGTGTCTTGACACTGAACAGAGTATTTGCCACTTCGAGATTCATCCAGTCACTGATCAGAAAGTTGTGCTCGTATATACTGGTAAAGGTGTGTGTGCTTGAGAACTGCTTGTGCTATTGTAAAAATTGGTAACAATGATGTTATTTTGCCAAGTAGAAATCATTCTAATTTTTGTATTTGTAATTTTGCTAAGATTATCAGGTGTGATTTTTTATATTTGGCTCCAGTGACATCCCACCAACTGAATAAAATCAATTACACAATGTATCACAGACTATCACCTACTCCTATTGAAATGGACCTCACATTGGTAAAACAATTACCTATTAGAGATCATGAAGAAAATCCAAAAAAGCAGAGAGAAAACCTTAATTACTGTCCAATATGATACATAAGAAATAACCAGAATTCTGTAAGAAAATAAAACAAAATGCAGATCATCACTGGTGGGTGTAATCTCTGAGTGGTCACCAACTGCAAATGACATCTTTAATAAATTGTGTCACCCCATCATAGTTTCGTTAATATTAGCTGGAGTAAGTTTAGGGTTATCCTTTATATTATATGTACATATATATACATATACATACATATATATATATATATATATATACACACACACACACACACACCCCCTACATCTGTGCATCAGGGCTCTGCCTGTCACAGACATTTGTAGGATTTAGTTGAGGTCACCTCAGGTAATAAAACTCAATGGTGTTCCTAAAGTACTTCCAAGTGCATCTAGAAATAATGTTCTCAGCATACTCACAAATTATTTAACCATTGTATGTATAATAAAATTATTTCTTCCTCAATTTAACTGTCTACAGATAGACTAAGTATAAAAATTAACTACATAAATAGCAATTGACTGATATTATCATAGGAGCAATAAAATGTCCATAAGAATGTTTTATCCAATCTTGAAACATATCTAAACATACATGTTCATTTATCTTTCATTTTTTTATTTTATTATATTTGGCTTTTGGTGAGGGCAGAGGTGGATCAGATGTAAACTAGAGACTATTAATTTATTTATTTCTATGAGATAATAGAAAAAGTATTCTACCACAGAAACCCAAAGAGATATTGCTCTATTAAAAAGTTTAAATCTTCTCCAAAAGAAGATGTAACTCTTCAGAGAAGATGCAGGACAAATTAAAATATTTTAAGAGACAACACAGATTGATTTAATGATAAAATTTTCAGAGAAGGAATGCATTTCTTATTAGAAAAAGTAATAAAACCCAAAAATGCGTTTTAGCTCAAGAAGATTATTTTTTAGTACGTTATCTTCATAGGATTCTTAATTTATTTCTCAGAAAAACATATTCACAAGTACAATCTGTAATTGACTGCATGTCCCAGAAAACATTTCCTGACAGAAAATCTTAACAATTTATTGACGTTAAGAACGCAATTTTTTGATCAGAAAGGACAGCTGTTATATAAGGGAGTCTATCAGATTAAAGAAGCAGCTGTGGTAGTTATCAGATTATTGAGAAAGCTGTAGTTTAAAAGCATGATTTTCTTTAATGGTACCAAAGCTAAGAATAAACTAAGGTAGTGGCAGAAATACAGAAAACAACTACATACAAAGAAAGATAATCTCCCCTTCTGTGTGTAAGCTTCAAAATTTAAAAGGGAAAATTACTTTCTCCTTTATTTTCTATATGGCAGGGAACAAAAGCCTTAAATACATAAATTATGTCAATATGGATTCATAATAACATAATGAAGTAGGTATCTGATGTACATCTAAATACCTAGCAACTTTCTCAGGCTACAGTTTTTAATGGAGGATCCTAAAAGATCTGAGACTTATTCCACACCGGAACCTAAATCTCATGTCTCGTTTACTCCTTGGAATTCCAATTTCAGCATAGAAATTATTCATGACATTTCAAAAAGAATCCAGTTCATGATTTTTGAATAACATGTCCTTCTGAAGGCATGGCTTAGTCTTTCTGAGATCTTTGGGGGCTGACAGTAGTTAGCAGACAGTGACAAACAGTGACACTCCATCACTAAGGTATTCAACAGAAAAAAGATCTACAGCTTCCACTGGACAGCATCCCTTCATTCTCTGTTTGTTACAGAGGTTAAGAACTGGCTGACAATAGTAGAAGATAATTTTAAGTAGCTCCAAAACCAGCAACAACAGGTATTTGCATCTCCTGTTGTTGCCTCTTCTAAAGATCGTTATTCTTGAAAATGTTACTGGGGCTGTCTAGATAGCCTCTTTTGTTCACAATTTCCAAAGGAAATAGCTGGAAGTATAGGTGTGTCTCCAGCTGGCTTCCTCTGATCTGCAGGGTTAATATGGATCTTTTGGGGTTGGATTTATTTTTTTTCAGTTAGAACAGTTGCATTCAACTCCTTTTTCTCACTTTCTTGTGTATGAATGAGTTCTTTTAATCAAAACAAACCCATCTGCAGCACCTATTCTCAACTGTACTTCCACATGTTCTTGCAGTTTTGATGACAGAAATGTATGAGGGATATGCTTCATGCTCAGAAACAAGCACAGTCAAGGAGAAAAAAAGGAAAAAAAAATCCAAACCACAACCTGTAAGTAACAAATCACAGAGCCTTCCTTGCATATTGACAGTCCAATTTACATAAAAAATAACATAGGCCATGACAGCAAACACCCAAAACACTCCATACAGAAAAACTGTTCTGCTAGCAAATTTTTGTGTTATTTCTAAAGCTATACCTTCAGCAAATATAGGCTTAGTTTTGAGTCTATGAACATGGAAAAATACTTTTGAAGAGTATTTTGAAAAGTCATATAAACATTAAAAAACTCCAGTTCTTATTTACTTCACTTGGCAGCATCAGATGAATTCAAGGATTATTGTTTTCCCTTTTGATTTTCTCTTTGAGGATTTTTCTTCAGAAGACCTCACCAGTGTTTTCAATGACTGACAACAAAAAGGCACTCTGAAATACTGAAGACAATACAGAACCTGATCCCCAGTGAAAAAGGCTTATGAATGTTGAAAAATTTTGCTTGAGTTCACAGGCATAAATAAGTTGGATGCATATTCTACATCCTCACTACAACAAGCCCTTGCTTGGGGTGAAGAGATCTGCTAATAATAGCAATAATACACATTTATCTGTTTAGGTAGGTCTTTTTTGTTGAAAACTCTCATTCATTTACATAGTAAAATACCACTATAGGTATATGCCACAATTTTTCCTAGTGCCCAGAAGTCATACTTTGATTGTTGAGTTTTTGGGTTTTGGTTTTTTTGATTTTAAACTTGAAGAAAGCAGCAAACACCAAGTTAGTACAAAGGTAGTCACTGAGCATTTAGATACAATATTTAGAGTCTAGATTAATAAAAAATCAGACAATTTTAATTTTTTTTTCTTGAAATAGGAGCTATAATAGTGTCCTTGCTGTATGAACAATGCTTTCTGCTAAATACCAGAAGAGATTTTTTTTTCATACTGACAAGATAATCTATTTGACTCCTGTAAAAATTTGCTAAGTGAGTATAATATTTCCATCTGCATGATCTCCTGTTCTGCTTCTAAGCAAGGAAACTGAAACAACAGGCAAAAAAAAAAAGTTGCTTAGAAGTAAGATACATTGCTATGCCTAATGGTGAAGAGCAATGTTATTTCTGCATGAAGAAACAGCATGGAATTTACAGGACTGACGCAAATCTCACTACCTAGATTATAAAGACTTGTCTCAAAAAGATACTAGAAAACATTTGGGAAATGTTGGCCCTATTTTTATTGGCCACGTATTTAATCTAGTAATTTTCAACCAAATTTTTCTTTCAAAAACCCCAAGTACAGTATTTTAAGTTGCCTGTACAGATAGAAGTTTGTTTGTTTTTCAAACCAAAGTCATTTTCTTGGGAAATGTTTGCAAGAAATTAAAACCACATTAAGTGCGCTGGTTTAATGTGTTCATTTTGGAAAACAAAAATATTACAAAAAATAACAATTCTATGGAAATTTTAAACAGGGATGAACAATATGTCTCCCTTTTAAAAATGTCACTTGCAACTTGAAAACTCAGGACTGGTTACTCTAGTTGGGAGGCATTATAATTTAGTACACTTGAAAGAAATCCTACTCTTCAGTAGTCTTAAGTCTTGTCATTAAGAACAATGATTCACTGACGAGCTCTTGAAGACCAACATCTATGATACAGACATTACCTGGGTTTATGCCTTTCATTTCTAATGCACAAAGGAGAAAAAAAATTGCAACTTGACTAACTTCCAAAGCTTTTTCCTTAGTAAGACTATGTTAAATCCTTCTGGTTTGCTAGGAAGCAAAATACAGCTTTAAGAGCCCAAGATGAATAGTGTAAGTTCTCTCTTACCTGAGATACTAACCATTTATTCAAGTAAAAGATATTAAACTAATTCTTGATTGCATCTCATCTGAAATTAAAGGTTCTTCCTCAGCACAGAATAGAAACAAAAAGGCAGTCATAACATGAATTTTCATGGCAAGCCAGTGTTACTTTGCCAGATGACAGAATAATTATAATTGAATATTTTCAAGAGACTCTTTGGCTGCAGAACAAAGATTTTATAAAGACGCCACATCCATTATCTCACAGGATCTGTAAGTATTTGCAAGATATTGTGATCTGGGTATTTATAATACATTTCAGGTTAACAAAACAGAGAACTCAGAGACTTGTTCTGGCTGTCAAAAACAATGTACTCAACAAGGACTTTAAATTAAAAAACATGTTAAGCATTTCAGGTATAACTTCTCCCAGGTAACAGCATAACGAAAAACCTTCAAGCTGTAAAAGATTGCTATGCATGAAAGTATGATAGACAGAATTATGATAATACTTAGTGTGGATTTTCTCCTCCATTTTCTCTGGAAACATACTTTAATTCTGCAATTCCATTTTTTAACAAATAAGAAAACGTATTTCTTACCACATTTTGGTTGATCTTGTGCCTGAAACATGTGATGTAGACAACATATGGCCAGTCATCAGGTTCCATCAGCACTCCTGCAGCATGGGCACAGGTAACATGGAAGGACGCTGGGCAGCGTCCATATGAACACTGAATGCAGGCACCAGAGATTTTCTTAACTCTGTGCCTGCAGAAGATACATTTCTGTAGGAGCAAAATAAACAGAATATTTTCTGTATTACTCCAACTTCAATGATTCCTGCAAGTAACTCAAAGACCAAAAAATTATTTGTGATCAAATGAATACATTTTTTATCTTGCAATATGCACAGTGAAAGGAACAGCAGTTACTAATTACAAGGCAACTTAGTAATATAATTAATACATAGCATTTTTGCCTTTTTATCAAAATGTATTCCAATGCTATAGCAAGAAAACACAGAGACAGATAGACAGATGGGTATTTTAAAGTTTAATTTTAAATTCCATACTCTGAAAATTAACCTACTCTTCCTAAAAGTCATAAATCAAAAACCCTTTACATTATTTGACTAAAAACAACAGCAAGACTCAAGAATAAAGAGAATAGGTCCAACTGAAATGTCAGGCTAAACAGGACTTCCACATATGATTTGACTTAGCTCCCTACTATGAAGTTAGACTAAATATATATGTCTTTGTAAAATGGCTAATCTAACACATTCAGGAAACAGTTTCTACAACACCCTCAGATAGCCTGTTACAGAGGATAAATCGCCTCTACGTTAGAGACATTTTCTTTATCGCAAGCCTTTGCATAATTCTACAGCTGAAGGCTGTTCCTAAGACAATTTTTATTTTTTATCCTGGTTTTCATTGGTTGAGTATTTAGCAAAATGTCAATACAGTAGGCTGTATTTCCTCATGTCATATATTCAAACATCATGTCAACAACCTTAATGGCATCAAGACACATTGGTTTTTTTTCCCTTTTGCCAAAAAGAAGACGACAGCAAAACAATGCCACTATTTTGTAAGTGGCACAAGTAATGAACCAATAGGAAAAGAAGACAAAGGAATATAAGCTACGTGAACTAAGTCTGACTAGTAAGTTCTAATATACTAAAAAAGGCAGCACAAGATGAACTGTACCTTGCCACCATAAGGCATTAACAAGCATACTAGATAGAATAATTACTTCAGTAACTTCTATGGACAACTGTTTTATATCACATATGAGAATCATTCTCTGGTATCTCTCATCATGGCTAACAAAAATACAAATGTTATTGATGTTCATGAAATTATCTCAGCTACTATAAACACATTTTATGCAATGACACAAAACAATAAATTCAATAAAACATACTCAGAATATTGCTTACTTCCATTTCTTCTAAGTTGGCTGCCCACCAAATTGCTAAACACACTCATCTGCCTATGTTGAGAACATAAGTAAAAATAATTTTGGGGTGTTTTTGCTGCATGATTAGTAATTCAAAGAGTTTACTGTTAACTCACATCTAATTCTTTTTCAGAGGTGACCAAAGAACTTTATTCTCCATTCTTTCTTGATTTTCACATTCTGCATAAAACCAGAAGAAATTTTATTGTGTAATTCAGCACTTAAATAGTTTCAATGGCTTCTGGCATGCAGTTTGTGACAGAAATAATACTTTTGGTAAGGGCTGGCTAGCCCTGTCAAGTTCACTGGTTCTAGTTCCTGTATTACTCTGAATGTGAACCCTTCAAGTTCTGCCCTCATGTTCACCCTTTGAAAGTGAACTGCCTGCATGGCTTTGCACAAGCAGAAATTAAGAGTAGTGCCTCCGAACTTAGGGAAAAATTTTAGCTATCAGTCACTAAAAGGACATGAATTCAGCTCTACTGTAGCACCATTTGGTTTAAAGACTAGTAAGAGGTAAAGACAATTTGCCATTAAAAGAAATGTTTCCGAAATTTTGCTCATGGGCTGACAACTTGTTGTGTGTTTGTATTCATGTGCAAATGAGATAATTTTCCGGTAGGTGGAGTGATTGTTTTCCAAGGGAGCTTAGAGATTTCTTTTATATATACATATTCAGAACCTACTAAGTGGAAATTCCAGATAGAAAATACAACTGAAATCTAGTATGTGTAATATCTAGATACTGAGTTCATATAAATAACAGAGCTCCTCTTGAACTCTTTTTCATACAGATATACACAAAGTCAACGATCAGATTAATGGAAGAAGAAAGATCAAAGCACTTCTGACTATTAAAAAAAACCCAAAACAAAGAAAAAACAACCAACCACAACCCCAAACAACCACACAACCAAGCAAAAAAACCCCAAAATGAAGACCGTACACAAAAAAACTCCACATGTGTTCTGAAATAAATGCCCTGAAAATGCAGTTCAAACAAAATGCAGAGAATGAGAAAAAGCAATAAAGTACAGCTCAGCTAGTGTTAACCAGCGAAACTGTAACAATAGAGCAGGAAATGCTGGTCCCCTTAAATTACTGGCTGCACATGCACAAGGGAGCAAATATGTAAACATTAAAATGTGATTGTAAGTTTCTCCTGTATCTTACTAAAGTATTATAAAACCTTGGGAAATGCAAAAATCCAAAACTACACTACATGAGTAAAGCTTCAGAAAAAAGATAAACTTACAACTCCCTATACATACAACTGCTCTTCTAAATTAGTATTTTAAGGTTTATTACTTTCCAGAAGAAGAAAAGCTGCAAAAAATAAGAGCAATATTACACAAGACAGCAAGAAATACTGAAAGGGAAGCTGGAAATGTAGTCAGGAAAACTGACATCTATGTGACAAATTAAATGACACAGCCATAATCCTTAGAAATTAGAGTAGAACTTCACCCCTCCCTGTAAGAGAACTTAATGAGAATATGTCTAATGAACTGGCATAGTATGAGAAAACATTTCTCACAATGCTTTTCAGAGTTTCAGGTTGAAAGTACTGAAAATAGTTATTAAAATACAAAATAATTATTAAAATAATTATTAAAAAACAAGCTGTCCAATTACTATTGACTATATTCGTATTTCAGTCATGTTGGTGTAATTTTGATGAAGAGTAAAGTGGCTTCAAATTAACTCATATAAAAGGAACACTGCTTGGTCATAAGTATTTCTGTGAATGCAGACCAAAGTTTGCATGATGAAAGTGAAAAAATTCCCATTTTAACATGAAATAAATCTATCTCACTGGCAAATACAGGGAAGGTAATTGTTATATCCGTTAACTCCAAACCCACATTAATCTTTTGTGCTACACTCATACACTCTTCAGATATCAAAAGGGTTAAATCATGGATATGAACAGGTGAAAAAATGTTACTCTACATGTAGAAAAACAAAAAAACACCTCTTTGTGCTTAAAGAATACCATAAAAACAAAGAAAACCATTCTTCTTTCAAGAATGCAGGAAAGTAATCAAGATTTGCAAATAAAGAAATATGTTTCTTATTTTATATAAGATGCTGTGTCCTTTGTACAAGCATGACACTGAGGGTGATGCAGATGTAGCTCCGCTTTACAATGACTCTCAAACTGAGTCATGAATTTTTAAAAGTACACATAAAAGCCCAGTGTTCAAGCAAAACTACAGCTTGCACAACTGTATTAAGACAACGTGGCCCCCCCATCCAGATATAAGAGAAAAAGTCCCTTCATATCTGAAACTATACATTAAATACTCAGTCCACATTAATTGATAAATAAAATCAAAACACATAAACCTAAAGTAGAGTAAGCTATAAAAAAATCTGTTTAGCATAGACTTTTGGAATATCAACTGAACTACACACCGAATTGTTTATTAGCTATAAGTAGTAAACAGTACAAAAATGTACAAAAAATAAAGAATTAAAACAATCCCACTGAAAGTGACCAAAGGGAAAAGGCATCAGAATCTCAAGAGAAGAAAGGGAACTACTGGCTGTGAAGACTGAGGTTTCACTCTCCCCCCAACTCTTCCCTGAATTCTGACTTTCATAAGTTTGTAAAATGAAGGAATCATATAGAATAGAACCAATCCCAAACTATTCCTGCAAATCAAAAGGTCTAAACACTTCTCTCTCAGGGCTAACCTTGTATTTAGGTATGTAAGTTTGCTACTTCTGAAATGAACAAACTTGACATACCATGAACACATTTTCTAAAATACCATAATGCTAATTCAATGCCCAAATGACAGTTTTCCAGTAGCTTGAAACTACAGCTGTTCCTACCAGCTAAAGCAATTCCAGACAGCTAGGAAGAATGTAATTTTGATTTAATGATTGCTAGATATTAGTGCAAAACAGAGACTGAGGATCAATCTTAATCAGAGATCCAGACGCAAAATGAATTGGAGAATAAATAAAATTGTTTATATAACTGCAGATTTAAGAATATAGGACAGAACAATGTACTGCAATTTTCTAGATTGTGAAATGACCTCTTTTTGCCCCCCAAAAGAAAAATAGTCTGCTGCAAATGAATTTCATCATCGCGTAATAGCTCTTTAATGTTAATAGTCTGCAAATCTATAAACAGAATGGATTTTAAAGAACAAGCTTGAGGAAACCGGATGTCAGCATTTTGCAAAAGACAGCCCACTGGTAACTTTTATAATAATTTTTATGCATGCTTATTTAAAGATTTAGAAATTGCTTCCTTCAAAAAGATTGGTATTTGCAAATAAAATTCCAGTCCCTAAAAGGATCATGAATTAATCACAGTAGCAGTGTTTTCTGGTGGAAGGATTTATGAAAATAAGCACAAGCTGAGGTCGCAGCAAAAAGCCAGGGATGGATTTTAGGAGACAATTTTGAGCACTAATTTCTCCCTGTCATGGTTTAAGAGGAAGTAGGTTTTCTGGGATATACCCAAAATTATCTCTATGTCTTGGCAATCAAAATTACTTATGTGAAGGAGTTCACTGTAGTAAAGCATTAAATAGTACAAAAAGAAGCTATTTCAAGAGAGCCTCAAAAAATTACTATATTTTCAAATATTACTAAAAATCATTCCATAAGAGTTCTGCTGCTGCTGGTGCTGCTGCAGATGGTTAGTAACTACTAGTCAGTAACTGATTTGTATATTCTCACCGTCTTTTATACATTTGCTGGCTTTCTGCCTTCTATATATCATTTGAAATACTAAGACAGAGACACTACTGAAAAACTAAGAAAATTAATGAAAAATCACCTCTTTTTTTCTATAATGTCTGCTTTATCATATCTTCATTTTATAATGAGCCTACTTTGCTTCAGAATTTGTATTACCAGACAAGTAAAAATTGCTACTATGTATAACCACACCCTAGATATGAAAGTGAGCCTTACTGTAAGCAATACTACCCATAGACACACATGGATTTTTAACAGAGCAAAGATTTTACAGAGAATATTGGCAGAAGGATGTTCACAAGCTTATCAGCTGTTATAACCTGAGACTTACAATATAAAATGCACATTGAAACTAATCTTTTCCTTCTCCATTCCAAAGCCAGAACATGGAATAAAAGTGACAAAGATTACAGCAAGGTTTGGCAGCAAGGTACTGGCACAAAGATTTGTTAACGATGCACAGCACAGTCAGAGGATGAATACGATGAAGACATTTGACACATTATCTGCAGATCAGTGAGCACATGTTGTCGGCACAGTTATCTTTTAGAACACGAAGTCAGCACTTAATTTTGGTAGAGAGCATGGTATGTTTCTATGGAAACAAACTCATTACTGTTTTTACATTTTATGTTTCCCTTTATTCCTAATTAATTTAAACCAAGATGGGTATCGGAGCTATGAAACTGACAACATCAGAACATGCAAAGAAAGAGTTTGCTAGATGATATATTCTACTGCGTTGCTCAGCATGTTCAGGCAATTATATAAAATTAACTAGGAATGTTGTTACAGAAAGTAACAAGAGACTATTTTGCATCCCTCTGGTATTTCAAACATAACAACCAACACCTCAGGGGGAAAAACCCTAGAGCTTGTAGAAAGCGATTTCTGATTTCTTACTATTCAGTAAGTCTGCCTATAGTATGGCAAATTAAGGATGGCAGACATATAGATGTAGGCAAAATTCTTTTAGTTGTACATTTCAGCAGAGAAGTAAGCATAACACTTATGCATCAGCAGCAATTAGAGACAGTACTCCTATTCTCTAGTAACTCTGTGATAATGTTGTTTTGGGTCTATTCTCAATGAATGAACTTTTAAGTTGTTTAATTTTGAATTAAACATGAAAAGATATTGAAATCGAGACAGATACACGTGATTCAAAATACAATTGTAACAGCTGATAAAAAACTACCAGGACTTCCTAACATATATATATATTACAGTATCCATCAATTATTTCAACCAAACTGTTAAGGTAATAATAGCTTTTAATTAACTGGAGAGGGAAGACAAAAATATAGTGCAGAGGCAAGAAAAATCTGGTTTCTTCTGAAGCATGTATTGTGTGATTGAAAGTCATTAAAAGGTAGGTTAAAAGAGAAAGAAAAAGAACCAAAGAAAACAAAACACTTGGTGAAGAAGTACTTATTTTGAAAGTACATGAAAGGGTTCATGCTTCTGTGATACATTATGCAGTCTCAGTACCTGGTAAAACAAGCGTTGGGAGGCAAAAGGTAAGAAATAAAAGGCCCTGTTAGAGCTTCAGCTGTGGTCTCACAATCACCATATCTATGGCTATGCCATATCTTGAGAAATAAACTGCAGTATATTTATTTTCAGTATTCTTGAAGTTCTCAAATTCATAACGACATTCCAACACCAAGCACTGCCATTAAGCCCCTACTTTTTTTCAGGGTAGAGCAGTACCATTAGCACTCTACACTGTCAGAGATACTCTGAAAGTACTCAAGATGTCTCTAATTCCTACCATAGAGATCTACTGATGAAAATACCATATAAACATATCTCTACTATCTCCTCAGTTTTATTTACAAGTACTAAACAGAAAACATTCAATCACCAACACCTTCTCTAAAAAGAAGAATGCCTATATACACAGGGAATATTCTGCTAGCACATACTCACTGAACACAAGAATAAACGCCTCTTTCTTCCAGATTCATATACAGCAGGTGACACTGAAAATTTAGTCATCCAAACTCTTCTTTTATCCACTTCATACACACTCACTCTCAGAAATAGTAATATGTGACTGTGAGCCCAAAGTTTAGAAGGAGTCCCTCAAAATTTTATCTTAATTGTAGTTTTTATGTAGTCATGTATTTTTAACACACATTTTTTATTAGAGACAAATAAGACAAATCTTCTTTCCAGGCAATGTTTCTTCCCCATAGGTTTGAAATGTTGCAGATCTTGTGGGCTTTTTTCCTTACGATTTTCACCCTTTTATCCTCCAGATTGTACTGTAACAAACTCACAGGATTAAAAAGATTTTTTTTAGAAGCACTGTGCCTGTATTCAGGGCATCTTTCAGGCATCCTGAAATGAACAAATGAACAAGAAATGATTGATGCTAGTATTGGAAGGGCAAAATTTCAAGAAGATTAATACAGGAAGTTGGAAAGAATCTCCTTTTCTTTATTCTTCAGGAAGAAAACCTTTTTATTAAAACTTTCCTTCCAATTTGCATAGGCTAGTTTGAATAGATTTGCCATTTACACTAAGGCTAAAATATCTGACAAGCTGTGAAATGTCATTTAGGCTGAAAAGGTGATGAGGCATCATTTCACTGCCTCACTGCTGCAGCCTCCAGGCATCCCCACTATTATACTTTAACTGCACTTTTTCCAGCTGATTCCTATAGGCATTATTGGAATTTAAGGCAATGGTCAAGTCCAGGTTTTTTTCTGCACTACAGTCATTCAGTCACACACTTCTAAACCCCACTGTGTGGCAGAGAGACAAAACAACTGTGCAAAACAAGGGAAAAACCATTCCAAATCATAATGGATGTTGGTGGGGAGCTCCAGAGCTCATGTAGAACAACACTGACAAGGCGGACCTAAATCAGGTTGCGTAAGGTCCATCCAGTTGACTTCTGCACATCTACAAAGTTCCCCAAACCTTGCTGGGCACCTGTTCAAGTGCTCAGCTATCATCCTTCATAGTAAAAAACTCTTTTCACAACACTGGAATTTACAATGTTCTGATTTGTGTTCTTTGCCTTTCAAGCTACCACCACGCACCTCCAACAAGCATCCCTCTCCCTCTTGCCTGTATCCTCTGACTACCTCAGTATAAGCAGTAGTGAAATCTTTGCAAAAAGGTGTCTCTTTTCCAGGTTGAACACACTCTGTTTCTTCAGTCCCTCTGCACACATTCTGTGCTCCAGACCCGACCATCTCAGTGACCTTTCATTGGACTACTTCCCATATGTCAATAACAGGCAGACCAGGTGCTGTCTTAACAAAAGTCAAATAAAAGGGAAGGATGGATCAATACCCTGGGCCTCACAGCTACACTATTATAAATCATGGCCTGGATGTGGTCTGTCTTCTGTTGCAAGGGCACACTGTTAATTCACGCTTAACTTCTCCATCAGGATCTGCACTGGTTTTTCTGCAAAGTCAATCAAGTTAAATTCCAGCGGCAGACTTTGTATTAATCAATTTCAAAAGCAACAGATTCCCCATAAAATAGACCATGGTTACACAAAGTATTTAGAGAAAACATCTAGAATTTGCCAACTCAGAAGAGTCTTTAACAGACAACGAATCCAGAACTTTAAGAGCCTGTATGGCCATTTCAGGCTGCAATTCTTCATGAGCTGCCATTTAATGCAAAGTATTGCTCTGAGTAACATCCTTATTTATACATAGTACAGAAATCAGCACTGTTTCTACATCATTTATTTTTTAATAATTGCATTATGGTACTTTACATGAACACATCCAAACACACAGAAATTTGCCATTCTAGTAAGATAGCAATTAAAATTAGACCACCAAGATGCAGCATTGAAAGGATTATATTCTTAGCAATATCCCTAAAAGAATTTCTGAAATGAAGAAATGCGAAGACAGTTTCTATCAAAATAAAGGCACCACTATCTAATAAACTATCCTTTTGAGAACGGCAAGTCAGCATGGTAACATCCATACACTAAAAACGTATTTCCACACAGACACCAAGAAAAACCAGTAATACTACAGAGATTTTCGTACAGAATTTAAGATACACAAGTTTCAATGCTCAGAAACAAGAATCTTTGTAAGGTTCAAAAAGAAACCTCTGATGTCAATAAAAGCACACATATCAAAATTCCTTCTACCTACTAGCATGACAGTAATGCGCTGCTTTGCATCTTGAAAGATTAGTAGACAGGAAGGGACTTCAGTATATGTCCTCTGGGCGAGAAGGGGTCATGGCCAATTATGTAGGTGAATGCACTTTGCCTCTGGGAAGGAAAATATTGTGCTTGTGTAGCACACTGAATGAGGCCACAGCTGGTTGTCAAGTTGTTCTCTGTTGAAGGGAAGCTGCTGTGGACAGAATACACTTCTAGAAAATTAGGATAAGTAAAAACATTTAGTGTACTTATGTAACTGGCCATGAAATACCTGTCATCCCTACAGTAAATCAAGCAAATGTGAGTCGTGCAATTTCAAGGTACTAAAAACAGCATATAAACAACCAAATAAGTCAAAATTTGGAATAGAGGGCTATTTCAGAGTTACAGTTGCAAGGGGTATTTTTTGTTTGGTGTGGGTTTCTTTTTTTCATTCTTGTTGTTTGGGTTTTTTTTGCTTGAGGATGGGGTCAAGGCACACATTAAGTTTAACATGTACTGTATCACAGAAAGTTTACTTTTCTGTCCTAAAAAGCTTTCTTTGTGAGCTATGACTCCATAGCTCACAAAGAAAATATTATTTCTGAAGCTTTTACCCAAAAGTCAAAACCAGTTTTTCAGCAGAGTTGATGTTAACATTATACCTAAGCAGAAAATCTGAACAGACAAAAGTGATAAGGCAGCACAGAAAATGTATGAAATTTTTAAAGGCATATTAAAATATTAATTAATACATTAATTAATGTATTAATTAATGTATAAGAAGTTTATAAGAATTCTACAATCTAAAATGAATCAGTTGTAGTATCTCACAAACAGAAAGCTATTTCTAAATGTTTCCTTCATTTCCAAGTTCTGTACTAACTTCACTACGTAAATATTCAGAGAATTAGATGCAGAAGAGGGTGAGTCTTGCCTTAGAGTATTTAGCCATTATAAAAATTCAACAAATCATTGTTTTCTCTAGACTGAAACATATTAGTTGCTAATATACTTACTGGTTAAAATAATTATTGGCAAAAAATGCAGAATCCATTGTATTTAAAATGGTTTTCACTCCTCCATCTTTAATTCTTTTCTCTGTTACTTTCCTCAAGAGATTAAAACAAATAAAAGAACAGTATGATATCTTTATTGTGGATATGTAAGCAAATTACCTTTTGGTTAAAAAAGTATTGTATACTTTCTTTGGTTAAGAAAGTATCATCCTTCTTGCATAAACCCAAAAGTAGGTGGATGTCAGCATAGCTGCAAAGCGTTCCAAGTTTGCCATGGAGACAACATTCTTATTTCAAAATATTACAACTGTTCACTGCAGACTATTGGCATGAAAGCTCCCAATCCAAGCTCATTGACAGCTTCTGAAGTGGACAGATGAGGCATGGAAAATACTTAAAATTAGTTCATTTATCTTGCTCAGACATGGGAAGAGATGGAGAATTTTTCATGTTTATAGAAAAAAATTCAGACAGAGAGAGAGAGAAAGAGAAGGGTAGAAGGGGGAAGGGGGGAAAGGCAGGGGTAAAACTCAGTGAAAAGGTGGAGGAAAGGAATGAGAAAAGGGTACGAGGATAAAAGTAGGGTAAAAGAAGAAGGGGGATAAAGTGATGGGAAAGAGGAGAAAGGTGGAAAGGGAGGAAATGGGGAAAGAAAGCACCTGTTTATATAAATTATTAACAGTTAAACCAAATTTCACATATAATGCATTTTTTGTTCATTAGAAAATATGCATCCCAACACTAGCCAAATTGGCAGATGTTTTTAACCGGTTTTGATTTTATCTCCACAGTTTTCTGAGACTCAACACTGGGCTTTATCACTGCATCAAACACAACCAGATTTAAATTATTTTTGTCCTAAGGACTCAGACTATAAATATTTTTCAAACATGCTTCAAAAACTCCACCACACACATCCAAGTTAAAGAATACAATAGATTAAATACATATTTGTTTAATACAGTGTCTTTTTGCCATGGATGATATTGGAGCCCAAGACATTATAAGAGAAATGGTTTGAAGGACAGACTAATGTTCCAATGTCTC
>JAWWEY010000130.1:45668806-45690122 GCA_035582745.1 Loriotus luctuosus
CACTGCATACCATACTGCGATGGCATGGCGGTTCCTGGTCCCAGTGCCACACCTGGTGCTGTGTTGGCCCCTGGCAGCCATCCTGGGACAGCCCCCCAGCGGCTGTGCCAGGACGGCCCCTTGGCAGCTGCCTCTCCACCCTCGAAAGAAGGGGTTTTTTCCTTTCTTAATATGTCCTCACAGAGGCGTTACAAACTTCTCTAATTGGCTTAGGAGCATGCCTATTGTCAGAGCCAGCCCTCAACTGATTTTGCCAGGCATGGAGGAAGCTTCTAGCAGCTTCCAACAGAGAAATCACTTCCATGGCTGGCTTCTTCCCTCCTCATCAAACAAGCCATGCAAAACCAACACAGAATAATAAACCCTGTGATTCTGGTCAGGGGTGGGGGTAGACACAGTATAAACCTTCATATAGCATGTACCTGGCTCAGCACCCTCAGGACATTGCCTGAGAGGACGCTTAGGACCCACTTCTGGGAGATCTCACTGTAGCCTGAGATTACACAGTAGGCAATACTGAGCATCTGTATACCACAGAAAAGACAAAGAGATCTCTGGAAGCAAAACTGATTTCTTTGAAGTCTCGTAGATCAGTCAAGTCTGTATCTGCCCATTCCACGCTGATGGGGTTGACATAAATCTCTGTAACAATAATTCACCTTTCACTTTTAACTTAATCTAAAAATAGCAGCTTCAGCATTGAGGAGATCATATTTGGTAATCATGCATTTAAAAAGTTGGGTTTAAACTTTCTACAGAACTATTTCTAGAGAAACAAAGGAAAGCTGAAAAAGGAAAAGTATATAGAATCTTTGTTATATTTAGGATTTGAAGTCCATGTTTTACTGTGTTCACTGCTTCACTCTGAAATACTGTGGGGTCTTTTATTTCTCTTTTACCTCATTACTTTACTCATATTTTTAATTTAAGATTAACAGCCAGTTTTTAAACTTCGAGGAAGTTTATCCAGAGAAACATAGTAGAAGTTAGCAGATCACACTAAGTTCTCAGAGATATTCATCAATAAGTCAGAAAAAGGCAAAGAACTTAACCAATTAAAAAGCAAAAGTAAAGCTGCATTCTCCTAATGTGAAATGGAAAAAATATTCTGTTTCTCATCATTCATCCTTTAAAACAGCAATTTTATATTTCTTTATGGTAATGTTCAATAAAAGTGTAAACTCTTGTAAATTTCCTCTACATTCCTCTGCCATGGAGATACTGAATATAAAGAATTGTGTGATCTAGAGCTGAAAATTAATGACTATTGACATGAGTTTAGTTATCAGTAATCAAGCAAACATCTGTTTTGAACAAAATCATTGAAATTTTGATTTTTCTAGAAAGTGCATTCTGGGATCCTGGTGATAAGCTACACAAAACCAGTTGAAGCTTCTTGGAAATCCACTTCTGCTACTGTGGCTAACATGTCATTTCCAGTGCCAGAAATCAAGACTCTATATGAACTACCATGAACTACTCTAAGCAGTTTTGGGTCTAGTCTGATTAGTTTTGTTTTATTGCACTGAGACAGACAATAGAAATTGTGCACTTTCATGTCTACATATGTAGGTATATATATGTACTACATATATTTCCTACAGTACACTTTGCACACTGAACTGACAAACTGGTTGCAAATGAGTTCCAGACACTCCACTTCTTTCACTTTGTTTAATACACTTGTTTAATACTTGAAAGAGCTCATTCAAAGTCATGAATCCTTATAGTATTTTCAGAGTTGTTTCGTAGCTGATTTTATCTATCACTTACAGTTTCCACTACTTGAGATCATCTCAACCTGAACCTGTTTCACTCTGTAAGCACAGAGACAAGACCTTTTAAACTTGAGATCTTTGCTTTCATTGAAGTTCCTCTCTCAACACTACTTTCATATCACTTATCAACAGCAACATGAGCAAAAAAAGTCATCTTATTTTGACTTAATGACCTTAGTAATTTATTAGACAGACAAAAACCTCCAAGTTGAAGAAAAAGTGAAGACTGAAGTAAATCTTCTAGGAACTTCTAAACTCAAAATATGTGGTATTTTTCAATGGTACATGACCATATTTTAAATTAGCAATGTGGTCCTCTCAATTGTCAATAAAAAATAAAAGAAATACGACTGCGTATGTGCAACAATCTTGTATCAACTCTTTATTTACAAATTACCAGCTTGAGTAACTTATTTGTCTTCAGCTGGGTTTTTCACAATTGACCTTCTATTCTTTCCTTCAAACACCCCTGAGCCCCCCAAAAGATGGTAGAATACATAATAGGATGTATGAAAATATAATGTATTGAAGCTCTACATTCAGTGACTACCAAGACTACTAAAGAGGCAGAACCAAGTTCTCTCACTTAAATTGATATACAATATAGTAAGTAACCAAAAGCAATTAAGAAATCCTACTTAGTACAATAAACAGTCAATAATTAGAAAATATTGGAGATGGGAAGAGGTATATATGTTCTATGTTTATGCAAAGTACAGTATAATTTAATAAACTCTTTTCTCAGTGTTTAAGTAATTTATGTATATGGTCAAGATTGTTCATAATTCTAATAGCCTTTCCATGCCCTGTGGATTTCAGAGGATCAACAAAAAGCCAAAGACAGAGACTCAAAAAGGGTAATAATGCGCTTATTGTGGTTCCCATTAGTGAAAACATGACAGTATGTATTTCAGTGCTCTCACAAAAGCCATTTAAATTTCAATACTGCAGAAATGTCAAGCTTAGAATAAATATGATTCATCTTGCATTAGCTGGGCATTATTTCTGCTCCTTCTGCTTGCTGGAGACAAATGATACAGCTTGTCCATGATTAGGTACAATTTCTCCACATTAATTTTTGCAGATTTTTCAATTCAACAAACTGAGAAAAAACTAAAATGTAGCAAATACATCCAGTACAACTGCATGTAACTTTTACAGCAGAAATTAAGACAAAGTAATTTCTCATTGAAAAAACAAACAAATTTCAGAAGTAATGAACACTACAGAATTTAATTACTTTTGGGGGGTTTTATTCTGTTATTTTTCCAAGCTGCACAAGGAAGGAAATCCATGGAATTACATACCACTAAGTTATCACTCATTATGAAATTACCATTAAAACTCTTCATACTTAGTTTAGCACTCACAGATATTTATTGAAACGGAATCAGACTGCTCATCTGCCTAGAGAGGTGAATTTGTTCAAGAAAAGACATGATTTACAAAATACTTTTGGAAGATACAGCAGGCAGAACAGATGTCCCTAAGTGCAACTTGGAAAGTTCTTAGGTGCTAACTGATTCAACCCCAGGCAAAGAAAGCAGTACATGTACCCCACCTGGGTATTACAACAAACAACGAAGCAGCAGCTGCCTTTTAGCATTGCGAGAAGTGTTAGAGCAGACATGTGACTCTGGAAACACGACATCATGAGTCTGAACTGCCTCACAACTTTTCTAATGTGAGTTTTTCAAGAAATTAACCCAACACATCTGAAATCTGACGCAGGACACTTGAGTTTGGCATGACAGAAAGACCTTAATCAGGGCAGACCTCTGACAACATCATAGATGATTTGAGTGACAAGATTTCATGAGGTCTCTTCTTCTCATACTGACACTGCATTAGTACTTATTATTAATGTGTAAGGCAAAATAATCAGGCCTTCATGTAAAAAGCGCGTACAACTTGAGATACTTTGATTTTGTCACACCGTATGCTTTAAACCATAGTAGAATAAATGATCTAAAAAAAATTGACACAGAAAACTTGTTTGAAGTGTGTAGCTTCAAACAAGAGCAACCATAATCACTATTTTCAAGCACTTGTCAATATGTAGAAACATTACAACTGATGATTAATATAACGAGTATGGTACAGAATAACTGACCTGTGCTTAAAGCTAGGACAAAGTGAAATACTGAGGGATAGTGATACGATAGTTTATCAAAACTACCAGATAAAAATGGGTACCTATAACACATTCCTTACAGATGCTAACTACAGTAGCAATATTGTAACAATACAGACCCCAGAGATCTTCAGGAAGACCTCTACAGCAAAAATCCTATTTTCATGTCCCTCCAGAGCTGTGCATTGAAACAAAAAAAATCTCAAAATTTTAAAGAGTAACTCTAGAGAAAGAAAAGACTCACGTACTCATATTGCCAAAAGTTTGTTAATTAGAGAAACTGAAAATGCACACTCACCTACTTTCCACCTATCTGTTTTAATGTGCAATATTTCCATATTCTCTGCAAGTCTAATGCAAGACCCCAGGTGTCCATCTTTCATGCAGTGAGCCAGTGCATCTGCTCAAATGCATAATGCTGTTTTCTGCCACAGTGAATTTGCAGCAAAACAGCTTTTCATGAAAACAGAATGCTTTGAAAAGATATTGAAATAAAAGGAACATGCTACTTGTGCTTTGGCAGAGCTGAGAATATTTTAAGTGTCTATTGTGTTTTGATGTCTCTTCTAATATGCTGCCTTCATTAATGAATAAAAAATCCGTAATTTTTTCCTATACTTTCCAATTTTTTTCCAGAAAAATATGTTCAAACTTTGATTCATTAAATGTCCCTGTAAATCTCCCCTGAAAATCAAAAAGCAGTATTAAAAAGTTACTACATTTGATAAATCAGTCCGTTTTTCTAGAGATTAATTTTATGTACTTTCTATTCCACAGAGAGCAACTGATGGGTTTCACTGGTCGATAGAGATAGCTTACTCAAACAGAATGCAATAAGACATAAATGTATTAATATAAACTTATTTTACAAGGATGATACAGCTGTTTCCAGGGAGAAAATGCACATAACAACTTACCCTAAATTATTTAACACATAGGCCTAAACAGACAATGTTACAAGTCCTCTTATAGTCCATGTTTATGCAGGTCCTTATAAAACAAAGGACTAAGAGAGGCATCATGCATCCAGTTCTGCTGCAAATTTTAGGCAGCTGCAGAACTCAGGCCACTGAGTTTGGAAGTATGCATCTTTTCTCAGGTAGAGACACAATTGGTGACAACTCAAGGTTCCTTTTAGTTATAGCAGTTTAAATATAGTTTTTCATAATAATCAGAATTATTTCTAGAATGTAAAACAAAGTCCAAAAATTAGCTTTTGACCTTCTCAACAATTTTAAAAAGCAGATCATAGACACCTCTGTAAAAAAACCTCAAATATTTATTAACAGCAAAGAAAATAGGTGAGGCCTGCACTATTTTATCTTTTGACAACATTCTTCTCATCACTGTTTTCTGCAGCATGTTGCATAGTGCTTTAGAAAACTAAAATGGCTGTTTCAGACTGAGCCAGACTCTTTTTCTGCACATCCAAGAACAGGAAAAAATTTCATGACACCCAAGAAAATGAACATAATTGTCTCAAAACATTTATTACTTTCTGAAATCTTTCAACTTATTGAAAGAAATGAAGCTTATTTTGTGTTTTACTACAACTACACAAATATGTTCTAAGTGCTCTTTCTGTTAGTAGGGCAGTAGCTATCTGGGACATACCTTACGGGGACATGAATATTTCTAGTCTTTTTCTAGAACAACTGCTTTCTCTTTAGTGTGTCCAGAAGTACATCCTGACTATTAATGGAGTAAGAATTGATACTGTTCCTCAGCCCAGAAATCAAGACAATCACTCCATACTCCTTTAAGGAACATATTGTCAGGGCTTAACCCTAGCTGGCAATGCAGCCACTTGCTCACTCCTCTCCACTCCCTGGGTATCAAAACAGGACGACTCCCGTGGCAGGGAGAAATGATGAGGACAACTCCATCTTATCAGAAGGCTAATTAATTACTTGATTATACTATATTATTCTATATTATATTACACTATGTTACATTACATTTAAACTGAATCTGTCAAGCACTCAACCCTGCACACACTGCACTCCAACTGCACAGAATCTCACGACTGTCAGTCAACAGTTCCGACACACACACACGTGGCCCTGATACGCCAAGGAAACAAAACACCATCACTTTGGGTAAACAATCCCTATATTGCATTCTACTTTGGCACAACACAGGCACAGATAATAAGAATTGTTTTTCCTTTCTCTGAGGCTCAGAGAATGTGAAACCCAGAAATACTCTTGGGAAGAATTGTGCCTTGCTTTTTTCTGTGAAATGTGGCTACACCTGGGGGGACTGGGAGAGGAACCACAAAAAAGGCAAAACACATGGAGTTCAGATAAGAACATTTAATAATTGAAACAAAGTAAAAAAATACAGTGATACTAATAATACTAATGCTAATATTAACAAGAATAATAACAATGGTTATGAAAAGGAGAGGTAGAGAAATACAAAACCCAAGAAAAACAAGTTATGAACAAGACAGTTTGTCACCAACCACTAACTCATGCTAAGCCTGTCCCCAAATAGTTATCAGCCCCTGTTCCAGATAACTATCCCGGTTTATATATAGTGGACATGACATTCTATGGTATTAATAGCCCTTTTGCCAGTTCAGGTCACCTGTCCTGGCCATGCTCCCTCACAGCTTCTTGCGCACTTCTTCAACTGCTATGGGACACTAAAAAGTCCTATTGACACTATGTTCATACTAAATCCAAAACACAGCATTGCATCAGCTACCAAAAAGAAAATGAACTCTGCTCCAGTGGAAATCAGGACAGATATAAAACAAAAAAAAGAACAGAGATTTATTTGTGACTAACACTACATGCAATTATTTTCAGCTAAAGCAATTAACACCTAAAGAAATTACGAGCAGTAATCTAAAAAACCCTCAGTTCTGTTTTGCAAAGACCAATGTCTTGGAAATCAGAGGCAACCTGTCTTAGAAATCAGAGGCAACCAACAAGTCCACCCACATATCTAATAGCTACATAATCATACCAGTATAAACAAAGAAATGTTTCATTCAAGGAGCAATTCAAGAAGCAGTGACTGAAAGAGGAAGGCTCTTATCTTTTCACAAATTCTCAGTGTATCAGTAAGGAGAAAGTATTAAATTACTCCTGCCTGTTGATTTGCACCAGCATGTAGCTTGGTCAGGCAAAACCAGGGAAGATACCTGGCAAAGGTAGGGAATCATCGTCCCACTTTTATAACTGAGAGAGTCAGCTTCTAAGTGTGTGCAGCATTTGAGGGTTGCACACACTTCACCTCTCCTTCCGATAGTACATCTCCTCCCTCCAGCAAGCACGCACACAGCAAACCAAGATAACACCTCAGGTTTACCACCTGAGGAAGAAAGGACCAAGAAACTACACCTCTCCATGGCTGAGGCAGTTACAGGGGAAATAATTGTAAAGATATTTAGTTTAGTTATTGCTGAGGTCTTACTTCCCACCCTATTTCCCAAGCTATTACGTCACAACTCCCTGAAATACGTTTAGATTACATAGAAGACAATTCTTAAGGAAATCAATTTTTCTCACAATCCTACATTTAAAAACAATTATATTCTAAAATCGTGCCATTGTAGCACCTCGTAGGACATGAAATCCATGTGCCTTAAGAAATCTCAGATTTACTAAATAGGATTATTTTTATTACTAGTGATAACTAGTGATTTTGACTTCATGCCTAAGTTCCTAATTAGCGCACTGTAACAGAACTAGAAAATAGTAATATTTTCAATAACACTGTGATAAAGAAAAAATGCAAAATGTATCCATTAATATTTACAATCTCCTTTTAAAGGATTGGATGTATTTGATGGCTTCAGAAAACAATCTACCTTTTTATTTTCTTATCACAAATATCAAATTCAAAAACTTCTTAAAATAAAGGAAGAATTTCTTTATGGATAGTTTTGGAAAAAAAAACTCAGCAGCAACTGTAAGGAATAACAGCACAATGAAAATTGAGTAAGCATGTGAATGGAATATAAACCATATGTAAAGTAAAGCAGTTCATGATCTCTGAAGTGCTAAATGCTACTGTTTCAAAGATCAGGGCGCCTACAGGTTTTAGGTAGTACATTTTTACTATCTGCATAAAGAATCAGAGAATGAGCAACTCTGAAAAAAAAACCCCAAAATAAACAACCTGAAGACAAAAAAGGTACCATGGATAAAATACAGATTATAGCAATATGATGCTCTTGAAAATAATTTAAAAACCATGTTGAAATGGAGTAACTGAAATTCAATACTGAAAGCATTCATCTTAAAAAGCTATAAAAACATGGACAGAAAACATTCAAATGTTACAATTACGCTATATACTCAGGAATTGGCTAAGAAGTTGTATACTCCATGATCCAGCTATGAGCGTCAGCATTATGGGACACGATTCACGGTAACTTGGTCCTGCAAGACTTCTGGCTCTGTGGCATGAGGTTTTCTGCTGCCATTGTGTCATTCTGACTCAAGTACTTATTTGTGCTATAATACCAACAGTATCAGAAATTTATAGACATTTAAATGAGTAACTTTTCCATTATGCCTTCCCCCCAGGACATAGCAATGAAGCCTTTCTTAGAGAACATCTAAACTTTATTCTTCAATATATGGAATTTTTAATGATAGTGCTCATCCAAGCTTTTACACTTTATAGAGGAAATATGATCGTGGCAAAGGTCTTTTAGCATCTTTTTCACATCAAAATAGCTTTTTAAAATTTTGAGCTTCCAGGGTGGCATTTCTAGCATGCTCATCATAAAGATGCCTGAAAACCAAGAAATTGATCTCTCTTGAGGTCAAAATTTGAAAAGGTTATTCCTAGCTGATGTGAGTCAAATTGTTACTAAAAAATATTGCTTCAAAATAACTTTTAAAGAAAGTCTGTGATAATGCTCACAGAACAGTGTTACAATATATACTTTGTATAGCATTTTTAATGTAAATGCTCTTTTAATGTAATGTGATAATTGGCAATATTTCCAGTAACATCAATATTAATATATGCACTGTGGTTTTTTTAATGGTATGTTTTCTCTTTCTTATTTGAAACCATTTTTTCCTGCTACTTTTCCTTGTATTTTTGGGATTACTTTTCAAATATAAACAATTAACAATTACGTAAAATTGGTAAGACTGTAAAAATAAAAAAATTCCACAGACTACATGGTAGTAATTGAGTGTGAAACACAGTTCTGTGACCATTCCTAAAATGCTGGTGCATAGCAGGAAATGCAGTTTGCTTCAAGCTAAATGCTTTACTTGGAAAACAGAATGATCAGCAAATCTTGTTTTTCTCACTAAGTCAAAAATATAGAATCAGAGAATATTCTGAGTTGGAAGGGACCCTTCAGGATCATTCAGTTCAGCTCCTGGCCCTGTGCAGGACACTCCAAGCATAACTCCATGTGCCTGAGCACATTGCCCAAACACTTTCTGAGTTCTGCCAGGCTGGTGCTGTAACCTCTTCCCCGAGGAGCTGTTCCAATGCCCAACCACTCACTGGGTGAAGAACCTTTTTTTTCCTAATATCCAACCTAAACCTCCCCAGCTTGATGCCATTCCCTTGGGTCCTGTCACTGATCACTAGATATATTTTTTAAAGAATAAATAATGTTCTGCAAATCCATCATCTGAGTTTCAAGTAAATCATAGGTCAGCAGCCTCCAATTTACAGAAGGCAACTAAGTTTTTTCTTCATGTGCTAATTGAAGCTGCATGACATGGTAATTCTTTTGGGGAATTAAGAAGTCTGAAGTACAAAAATTGTAATAAAAATTATAATAGGTTTCCCTCATAATTCAGTAAGATAGTAAAACTTTTGAAGGTAAAAAATTCTTCTGCATAATCTCTGCAGATTGCACATTCAATTCCATGGCAAAACAAGAACATATAGGGACATGCAAATTCAGGATTCTACACAACAGAAGAAAAAAAAATCAAGTATTTTAGCATTAGCATGCAGATTAATAAAAAAATAGAAAATTGTTTTAGAACCACTCTGTAACAATTCTTGTAGAGTTTTATTACACATCTCATTCTATTTCCTGGCTGGCTGTGAAGGACTGCCAGGTTTTCATTTGTATTCCAGCTGTCTCTGGTATTGATTTACATCATTAAGGATAGTTTTGTGTTCTAGACAAAAGGCATGCAATTCTTACGAATTATTCTCTTAATTCCAAATAAATGCAACACAGCTATTATTCAAACAAATTATACTTATTGTCATGGAAGTTTTGAAGATATCTTAGAGCTACACAGACAGCTCAAACACATAGAACTGCGTATCTCTCCAGTGACAGTCTCTACCATAACTGTCCTTTACATATCTATAGACATATTATGTCCATGTAATAGTGTGAATGCGACTGATGCTTGACATCACAGTTTACCTCACTGCACATATCAGTTTCCAAGTATGACATATTTTGGATTGCTTAACACTAAGACAGAAATTTCTAATAGACCCTGTACTCAGTGGGTCAAGTGATTACAGTGAAGCAGCAACAGGCAACAGAAACAGAGCTGTAGAGCAGTCTAGTCAGGGCTGAACAGACATCTACCTTCTGTGGGACTCTACTGCAGACCAAGAGGAGATCTGTTTTCTTCATTGATTTTTTTACCAAATGTTTTACACTTCAATGCTATACATAGAAGGTTCTCTCTTTTTTACCAGTGAATTTTAGGGATTGTAAGAATTATATGGATCTGGGAAAACTTTACTGTGAAAAATAGAAGTTGCTGAAAACAGCAATCTCAAGTTATTAGAATAATAATGACAAGCTATATGACAAGATGGATATATATGAATCACTGACTGAATTATATTAGCAGATCATCTTTAGCTTTCTATACATTTTGAAGATACCACAGTATATTCACACCAGCTTTCAAAACGTGAGAGAGATGTAGAAAGAAAGAAAAAAAGAAATTTCATTTATTGGTATGTTTTGGTCATTTTACCATCATTGTTAAAACCCAGTATCATCATTTTACCATCACCAAAAACCCAGTATTGAATTAAACAAAATGTAGTCCATATGTGTCACTTATGGTACAATTTTCAGTCTTCTTTTTCCTTTTTAAGACATTGGCTTGAGATATTTCATTTATAATATAAACCTAACTAACTTCTCTCTTAGAGCACTAATATATGCTCATTTTTAATTTCACTCTGCATGTACAGATGATATCTCCTATAATGCTACTCTTGTTCAGTAGAAGCGATGCCTCCTATCCTTCAGTCCCAAATAAGCCTGAACACAGGTTCTTAGGGTATAAAAATTTCCACCGATTCTTCAAAAAAAGCTAGAGAAATACTTAGCTAGAGGTAAGTATTTTGAAAAATTTTATATTCACTTTTAGTAAAGATGAGGTTCTCCAGAAAATACTTAATGTAATGCAGATTTACAAAAGATTTCACTCTTTTGCCCCAACTATCTAACAGATTAACACTGCAGCTTTTGAGATGAGATACATTTCTTCCTCTTGAAGGTGGTCTCAGTATGAGGGATAGGCTTTTCTGCCTTGGAGACGGCACTGGTATAGATGGACTATCATCCACATCATCAATTGATGAGTTCCCACACCCAGAACCTTGCACCCAGGGACTAAAGCATCTGGAAAGGCAAGGTGGGAAAGGAGGAGGGTTGCCTGCCACCTCAACCATACACTCATCTCCATTAACTCTTTTAAGTTACTGCCTTCTGCCTGGTAGTTGGAGGATATAGGATCCCCTTGATCTTATTCTGGTGGCTTTCCCAGTTTCTGTCTCAGAAATGCTTCCTAACGCTCCTTAGTCTTTTTACTTCCTCACAAAACTCTGACACCAGACTGCACAGATAAGTGCTTTGTCACACCTCACACCATGGTTCTCAATACTGCCAGCTGCTTACTGAGCAAAGGCCCTGCAATGCTCTAGGGAAAATACTGAAAACCGAAGTTCAGCAAAAAGGAGTGCATGTGTTTGCTATAGTTCACCAGAGACAACCTCAGGAGCCACAACACCAAAGTACCTTGGTGTACCACTCCAAGAGAGACATACAACAATGGATGGCATGACATGGAAAAGTAGGCACACTCTGTTGAAAACAATGCAGCTTTTGAGAATTAAGACAAATCACCCAAAATGGTGACTGAAAGCTGAACTTCGCATCATTAACTCTACAGAAACTTTTTGCTACAGGCTGTCTTGAGGAGGAGGAGGAAGCAAACGAGGCCATCTACAGGCATCTGAAGCAGCCTGCAAGTCACAGGCCCTGGTTCTTTTGGGGGACTTTACTCCCTTGACATCTGCTGCAGAACAGCACAGTGAAACACAAACAGCCCAGGAGGTTCCTGGGAAGCACGGATGACAATTTCCTGACACAGGTAGTGGAGGAACCCCCAGGCAATGGTGTGCTGCTCAACTGATACCAACAAACAGAGAAGGCCTTGCTGGAGGTGTGACCGTGAGAGTGTGGAACTCAGTTCCAGATGAGGAGAAAGCAGGGCAGCAAGTGGCCACAACCAGAGACTTTGGGAGAGCTAACTTTAGCTTCTGCAGGGACATCTTCATAGAGAATGCCATGAGAACAAGCCCCACAGGATCCAAGAGACTCTGAGGGTCCAACAGAGTTGGTTGATATTCAAGGATCACTTCCTCCAGGCTCAAGAACAATGCTTCCAAATGTGCAAGAAATTGGGCAAAGGGGAAGAGATCTGATGGATAAATACAGAACTCCTCTCATTATCAAGGGTAAGCAGGAAATACACAGTAACTGGAAGCAGGGTCAGGTTACTTGGAATTAATATAGAGAGGTTGTCAGACTATGTAGAAAAGAGACAAGGGAAGCCAAGGTCCACCTGGAGTTAAGTTTGGCAAAGAATGTCAAGGACAGCAATAAAGGATTTTCCAAATACATCTGTAACAAAAAGGATAATATGGGCCCGATACTAAATGGAAGTGGGACCCTGTAACAGAGGACCCAGAGGAGGCAGAGTTAGTGAATGCTGCCTTTGCATTGGTCATCACTGACAAGACCAGCCCTCAGGGATCTCTGACCCAGGAGACTGGGGACAAGGAAGGCTTGAATGGAGACTTTCCCTTGCCCAAGGAGGATGAAGCTGGAGTCAGGCAAACCTGGCATCCACAAGCCCATGAGCCCTGATGGGATGGACCCACAAGTGCTGAGAGAGCTGACAGACACCAAGGTGGGCAATTTACAACCATCTTTGAAAGGCTGTGGTGATCAGGAGAAGTGCCTGAGGACTGGAAGGAAGCAAATATCACGCTGGGCATAAAAATTGAAAGAAGGACCTAGGAAACTACCAGATAGTCAGCCTCATATCAAGCCTTGGAAAGGTGATTCTGGAGGTCATTTCTATCCACATGGAGGACAAGAAGATCTTCAGGAGAGATGAGTATGGATTAATTGGAGGTAAGACATGCTTGAACAACCTGTTTGCCTTCTATGATGAAACAAATACCTGAAAGGATGAAGGGAGGGCAGTGAAGGTCCAGCAGAGGGTGACAAAGAGAGTAAAGGACTGGAGTATTTCTCTTATGAGCAAAAGATGTAGGAGCTGGTTCTGTTCTGCCCTGAGAAGAGACAAGCGAGAGAGGATCTCATCAACATCTGTAAGTGAGGGTTTTGAGAGGATGGAGACAGGTTCTTCTCTGTGATGCCAAGCTTTTTTCTGTGTCCAGTGGGACAAAAAGCAGTGGGCAGAAATTGTTGTATAGGAAATTCCACCTGAACACAAGGAAGAGCTTAATTTCTGTGCAGTGACTGAGCAGTGGAACAGATTGCCCAGAGAGGTTGTGGAGTCTCCCTCACTGGGGATATTCAAGAACTGGCTGGATACTGCCTGCAATGTGCTCTGGGATGATTCTGCTTGAGCAGGGAGGTTGGACCAGATGACCTGCTGTGGTCCCTTCCAACCTAACCCATTCTGTGGTTCTGTGAAGTGCTTTGAGATACCTCCTTATTAACTCCCTTTATTCTGATTTGAAACCTCCTTTTCAGAAGTGAATTTGACATTCTTCTGAGCATGCTGTTACACTCATCTCTGCCTCCTTTCACCACAAATTCTGGAGGTTCATTGTTGTGAAAAGTGCATACTATCATCAGTTCTACTCTGCTATGCTACCAGTTTTGTCAGGTGCCTCTTGTGCTGTTTCAGTTAGTTTCTCTTGTTATATCTGAATCAGTACATGAAGGATTTCACAGACTTGAAAGAAGTAGCTATGAAACAGCTAGAAAATAGAAAGAAAATATTTCTGAGACATAACTATATGGAAAAAATTATTCTAATTTTTAACAAATATCCAGGGAACTTGCCTTCTAGTTTTTCCCCCATCCATGTAGGTTCTTCATCTTCTTCCATCAGTTTAATATACAGGCATACACGTGAAAACATGTAGTGAGCAGCAAGCATATATTGTTGTGAAATCCTGCCAGGAATTTTGGTTATCATTCTGATGATAACCTGAAAAGGTTATTAAGAAAAAACCACAGAACTTATTTTTCTGGCTCCTTTTTATAATGACATAATATTACAATGACATGAAACGTCATTGAGAAGGGACAAGAGGCCTTTTATAAGAAACTAAATATTCGCTGTTTTCTTTTTACTGCTTTTCTTCCAACTCCAGATACATCTATTTTGGAGGATAAAACAGTTTCTAGGACTTGGAAGGAGATAAAGAGAAAGATACAACATGAAAACAGTAAGAGAAACAGAATATAAAAGGACTTCAGCATAAATACATTTGCCTTTCATTACAGTCTCTTCTGAATTTAGTAATAATCAATTTTAGAGAGAATTTGGAAGTAAATGTAGAAGGGTGACCTATAGTGAAATAAAAAATAAGTGAATTTATCTGTAGAGTAATATGAATTTTGTTCATCAATGTTTTTTTGGTTTTGTTCTAAAAATACTTAATTACTGTAAAACATGTCATAAATCAAACATCATAGAAAACTAGGAAATACAAGGAAAATTTACTCTTCCTTTAATTTAAGCAGGGAAAAATTAGGAATACTAACTGAAGCTCTGGGTTGGTCTTTTGTTTTTTTTCCCCTATGTCTATGCAGCCATAACCTTGTGTTTCTAGAACTCAGAGAATGCAAGATTAAAAGGAAATGACATCATATCAGTTCAAGACAATCCATAAAGCAAATCACTTCACTATGAGCTCTAGACAGGAGAGGGCAGGTGGAGGTCACTAGGCCTGTGTCTTGGCAAGGCCATATAGTTGCACAGCTGTCTTTGCTGAGTGGAAATCTGATCTGGTTAACAATGAAGAACAGCTTTGGGGAAAAATAGTCTAATGAATGCTTGTTTTTATAAAATGTCTGGAAAAAATCACCAGAACTGTAGAAAAGAGCTCAACCTTTGGGAATGTTGGTGAGTGGGGACATCTCAAAGATGGGTTTAAATACATGTCTAGACATAGCTGCCATGACAAACTTCCTACCCCCTCTCCTCCCCTATCTTTTACTTTTCAGACCTTCCTCAGTAGCCTTGGTTAGCCTTACACCTACTAGTGATATAACTGTATCTTCACAGAAGACAATGTATTGAATAACTTTTTTTAACTTTCTATTTAGATTTCAAGGTAAAACTTCAAACTATTGGGAGTTTCTCACAGGTTTGTTTAATACACGTGTCAATCTCACAGTCCCTTCTCTGTCAGCTAGGTGATTTCTTTTTAAAAGGACTGGTTGTGTTTGTATGCCAGTGAATTTGAAAAAGAACAAACTGGGCATGACTGCAGTACACCAAAAATTATGAATTTTATTAAAGCATGTGTGGAAAAGAATGTGAGGAAAACATGTATGTAACTTAACTGATATGAAAAGACATCCTTCTGGATAAAGAAGAGTATTGGTAACTCACACTAGGACAGTTCTTTAGTGTGTGTGTGTGTGTGTGTGTGTGTTTTGTTTAGTTAAAGCCTTCCTTCAAGACAAATACCAAAAATATCTCTCCCATATTTCTGGTATTTCTTTCTTATAAAATTATTGTGGTTAAAGTCTCCACTGTTAAGTTACTGCCCACAGTAAAAAAACCCTTACAAATCTCTTTCTGAATGAGACAAGATGTGTTCCTTCCTTAGATCTCTCAGTTGCAGGAACATGTGCTCCTTTTTGCTCTAAGCACCACTGGAATACATTTTTTTCCTTCTGAATATAACTTATAAGTGAACCTACTTGTTTATGTGGCATTTGATGCTTGTATTTGCACTGCGATTGTCCCTTCATCCTCAAAAATTAGTTTTGTGTCTTTCTTATCCTTCAATGTATGTCTCAAACATTAATTTGTTTATTTTCATATAAGAAGTTGTAGATGATTGATTAATCATGTAATGATTGCAGATAGTTTAAAATTGAGAACCAAATTGCTTTCTTTGGTTTGGAAAAGGAAGAAAGTTTTAGAAAGATCATCAGTTAGTTGTTTTGAAATCCAGCATTGTCAATTGTTGTGTTTAAATTCTGTGGTGTCCTCCAAAGCCTGGATATTTCCAGGTTTTTCACTGGGTCTGGTCGTGGAGACTATTTCCAAAAGCATTAAAAAGACTCTACCAGAAAAGCCATATACAAAGGAATCTTTTATGAAGACCTCATCTAAAAAAGAAATAAGGAGTGTACTTAGTACTATGTAGAAATGGTTATGTCATATACAGACACTAGTTGCGGTTGCTAGGTGTACATGAATTTTTTAGTGGGAGGCATGAAAATACCCGATAACTTTCATTGATTAAGACATAAGCCACAATACAATTTTATTTGTACTTCTTTAAAGAGAAACTATTTATATTGCTCTAGAAAAGATGTGATTGGATGGCTGAGGTTTGCCTTTTGACTTAGTGAAAGTCCCTAATGAAAGATGTATTTGATAGACCATATTGATTCTGGGGGAAACCCTGCAGTATATTAAGAAAATAATGTAGGCTTTAATGAGCTAACGTGCTCTCTGAACTAAAAAATTGAAAGAGAATTAAGAGATGGCAATCATGGACACTGAAAAGGCAGATGTTTGAGAAGATCAGAGTAATAAGCTTATCTCAACAATTATTCTCAAAATAATCAAAGTGGAGATAGTTCCTTGTTCTATAACATGCTGACCCAGATCTTCAACTGCCATCAATTGTTTTAGCTTGGATAGTTTCAAGGAGCTGTCCTCTCAGCTTAGCTGAGATTTACAGCAGCTGGCTGGGCTCCAAGCACTTATTTGCATCCCATTTTATTATAGTGCACTATTATTGGCAATGCAATCACAATAGCTGACTTTCATGTGTAGAAATCTTATGGTCCAGTAGCACAGAGGACAACTGAAAATGCCCTATGCGGTCCAATCACGCAGCAACTTGGAAATGCATAACTGCAACTTCTGTACTCTCTTAAGGCTGAAATTCCAGGAGTGAGAGAACTGAGGTGCTTCAGAATGGCAGAGGCTCTGTGCAGCAGCATCGTGTCACAGACTCGCTCTCCTCTTCTGCCAGCTTCTGCATCGAATAACTGAACTAATATGAAGTACTACGTATCTATCTTACCTGGGTCACAAAACAGCCTTTATAATTCCTGCAAGCCTTTTACACTCAAAACCCTTTTGCAGCGGAAAGCCACCCACCTTACACGTGAAGTCAATAATACATTTTTAGTCTAATGAAAATCTTAACAGTTTAATTGAAGAATGTTAGTAGCCCAGTTGCAATGATACTATAATGTAACCAGTGCTTACAGACCAAAACTCTTGTAGTTAAAACGGCACAAAAACAAACTTCTTGAAGTCTACTCTTCAGGTAGTGGTGAGCTCAGCCTTTCACTAACCTTCTGGGCCCTAAGGTTAATTGTAGCTTCAGTCTGAGGACTTTGGGGTATGACCCATCACCAGTATCCTAAGCTATTGGCAGGGGAAAGGTGGAGTTGATCTTAGCAGTTTTTTCTTTTCCCCTAGGATATACTAGTGGCTAATTAGCAATACACTTTGTAGCTTGCTTTTCCTTCACTGATCTGAAAGTTCATGTTATGCCATACAAGGTATGTTTCACTCTTTGGATATTTGTTCTTTTTTTCTTTATGACCATGAGAAGTGGTTTTGCCCAGCTCCCAAGGCGACCAGGAATGACTGGTTAGCTGCCTGCAGGCCAGGGCATCTTGTACTGCTCTGTGCCAGGGCTTTGAAGGCCCCTTATGCCATCTGACTCCACTGCTTATCTGTGCTTCATTTCTTTCTAAGTCACAGTAATCTGTCTGCATATAGATTAACAACTTTATTACTGCTTTTATCTACTAAACACACATCTCTGCATAGTGATAGCTATTTTAACACAGTTTACTTTCAAGGCTGAACAAAACATACAACAAGAGTTACCTGATTATTAGATGACTGCTTTTTCTGCTGAACTAAAATTAATCTCCAGGGAGGCCAAATTAAACTTAGACAAACCGTTCCGGGAGCTAAGCCCTGAATTGTCAACTTAAGGCAAAGCTTGTGGCCTGTTAGGAGCACTGCCAACACTATCATTATGGTGGTGCACAGCTACAAATATTTGTATATAAATACACCTATACATGTACATAATGTGTAACCAACAGAGGGACCAATTTCATTGAGTGGTTATAAACATATTGCTGAAAACTTCTCCCGAGCATCCATGTAGTCTCATGTGCTGTTATCAATGCTTGCTGCAAGTATGAAACCTTTTGCATTAACACAATTCAACTCTGGAGCTATTTAGCTTAGAAGGTCTAGTTACCTTACCACCAAGAAAAGGCTTTAACACATACCTTTGCAGTGAGGTTAAGGATATATTTCTGTAGATAGAGACCACAGTCAGTGATTCAAACATCTTTGTTCTGATCATTTAGTATGATAGAAGGCATTTCTTTGCTGAAAAGCTTTTTAGTCCGTACCCCATGATTTGAGAGTCACTGAAAATTCTTCTGCTTTTAGCATGGGATAGCTATCTAAAGCAATCTTTAAAGCTTCCATTAAGCTACTAAGAAAAGATTTTGTGCAGTTAGGGTACCTTCAACTTCACACCTTTGTGAATATGTAACCATGGTTCCATCCTTTCTAGCAGCTGACCCTGCTAATGTGAACATGTTCATATGGTTAAGATTAATGAGTCAATTATTTCTACACAACCAATCTGTCACGTACGCTGTTTTCCTTGACTTGATTATTTTAATTAAAAAAAGTGTTCAATTATCTTTTTTATTGATGTTCTCATGTTAATCAGGAACAATTATTGGTGAGACTTTTGTGGATGGTTGCTTCCAAGTTCCTTAACTGAAAATACAATACTTAAAATAGAACAGAGTTTTAGAAAAGGTAATTATTTTTTTTTAAATTGAAGACTTCTCAGCCAATACTGGTTGTTTCTGTTGTGGAAAAGATGGATTGTCACTTAAAGCATGGTCATGTCCAAATCAACGCTAAATGAATTGCTCTGTATTTACTCTGGAGAAAATATTAGCAGTTACACTTCCCAATTACATCTCAACTATAAACTAGTTCTGTCAAGTTAAAATCTTGTTGACTCACTCAGGTGACAGATTTTGAACATACTTAGTACTCTTTGGCTTCACAGATTTACTGAGTATTACATGTACTTTCAGCTTTCAGAAAGAGCTTGTGTCTTGAAATTTGTCAAATTTGAAATAAAGCTTTGAACCATAGAACCTTTACAATAGATTGCTAATTGTTTGGACTTATGTCACTCTATTCAGGGATGCTGGGACCCTATTTATGAACAGTTAATCAAGTTAAAATGTTGATTTAATTGTGTTTGACATAATTCAGTCACCAGGTGGCACTATTACATATAGTGCTTATCTTCAAAGTAACCATTAAATTTTGCGAAAGTATTTGTGAAATGTCTCATGCTGCTTTCTAAATTCTGAACAAATCACTAGTAACGCCTTTCTCAAATCTCTACTCTGTTGCCTTAATCTCTTTAACTTGAGATTCTGTTGGATGCCTCTTCTGCTTAAAGGTTGCAAAGATGAGAACAAAAATGTTGCCCAAACTAGCAAAGTAAAAAAAGCTTCTGATTTAGACTGCCTTTCAGCTCCCTTGAAAACTACATGACTGAGTAAAGTGAGGACACGCAGTTAAAATGCCCTACAGTTGGCCGTGGTTGTCTGACTGTTGACATACATCTGTGAACATTGTGGCTTTGTATATATGTCATCAGAACTAACTTGTGATATGCTCCTAAACTATATGTAGCCCAGATCATGAAGTGAAATGAACAGTTTGGCTCTTTGTTGCTTAATTCCTCCTCTTGTTGAAATTATGGTCACTTAATAATGCATACTGAGTTGGTGTGGCTGGTCTTTAATCTTTAACTTGTGAGACTTTGTTACTCAAACTTTCAGAATAAAGAATCCAAACTGTACTTTTAACTACAATATTACCAATGCAATTAAAATTTTCAGTAAGGGGTAGCATGACTGTTATTGATGGTAATACTCCATATAGAAAATGAAAGGAAAGAGAGACAAGTATTCAGTGTCGATTTTCTTTTCTAACATGCTAGAACTAGTAGTAATTTTTCTTTTGATTGTATATTTCACCTTATGATTCACCATTAATTACACTTACACAAATAGCTAGCAATTTACATGGCTTCTACCACCTTAAACTATGGTTAAGATGACAACCCTCAATCACATTTATGCTGTTGCTGCATTAAGGAAAACGCATCTCTCAAAATAAATGGTATATTACCATAGAATGGCTTGGGTTGAAAGAGCCCCTAAGGATCATCTAGTTACGACCCACCTACTACTGGGTCTTCCACTAGACCAGGTCACTCAGAGCCGCTTCCAGCCTGGCCTTCCCAGATGGAGCACCCACACCTTTGCTGGACATGTTCTACTGCCTCACTACCCTCACAGCAAAGAGTACCTTTGTAATATATAATCTAGACCTACTCTTAGTTTCAAACTATTCCCCCTTGTCCTGTTACTAGAGGCTCTTGTAAATAGTCCCTTTCGCCCTTTCATGTAGGCTTCCTTCATGGACTGGAAAACTGCAATTCATTAAGTCACTCTGACTCCTTCTCTTTTCCAGGCTGAGTAATTCCAAGTCTCTCAGCTTTTCCTCATAAGAGAGGTGGTCCAGCCCTTTGAGGAGCTTTTTGGCCTCCTCAGGAATTGCTCCAACAATTTCATGTCCTTCCTGTGCAGGGACCCCAGAGCTGATTCAGCCCTGCAGGTGGGGTCTGAGCAGAGGGGCCGAATCCCCTCCCTGGCCCTGCTGCTCTGGATGCAGCCCAGCACAGGCGTGGCTCTCTGGGCTGGGAGTGCCCATGGCTGAGTCATGTCCAGCCTCTCATCTACCAGCACCCCAAGCACTTCTGGGCAGGGCTGCTCTGATCTGTTCATCCCCAGCCTGTGCTGGTACCGGAGGCTGTCCTG
>JAWWEY010000130.1:45705813-45733156 GCA_035582745.1 Loriotus luctuosus
AGTACCCTGCCTCTCATTTCTACTGCATTCGGCCGAGTTCCTTCTTCACAACATTCCTTCCACACAAATATACAAATTCTTTTTCTTTAAAAAACAGTGTTAAGGAAGGCAAGTACTCTATTTCTAAACTTTTATATATTTGCAGGACACCATAGGCTTATATACAGCTGTACACAATATAAGTCATTCAAAGTCATTTTATGTTGAAGAAAGCATCAAGAACTGAAAAAGTATTACAGAATAAAAGCAATATTCTATCCACTGAAGGAAAAATAGAAGAAAATCTAAAAATCACTCAACAGTTCATAACTGATTAACATAATTTCTTCATATTCAGCAGAAAAAACATAGGTTTTTAAGTCACATAATTTCAGAAACACTGAAAAGCTCCAAATTAATTCAAGCTTTTTCCGAAAGGCTCCTGTTAGTCTTTCGGTGTGTAAGTCATGGACAGTCTACAGAATACATTTCAACATCTGATGAATGAGTGAATGAATGAGTGAATGAATGCACGAATGAACTTAAATCCAGTTGATGGCCAGTCACAAGTGTTGTTCCCCAAGAATCAGGGCCACTTCTCTTTAATATCTTTATGACCTGGCCAAGGGGATCAAGTGCACCCTCAGTTTGCAGATGACACCAAGCTGGGTGGGAGTGCTGATCTGCTGGAGAGCAGGAAGGCTCTGCAGAGGGATCTGGACAGGCTGGATCAATGAGCCAAAGCCAGTGGTGTGAGGTTCCACAAGGCCCAGGGCTGGGTCTTGCCCATGACCAGACCAGGTGGCCAAGAAGGCCAGTGGCATCCTGGTCTGTGCCAGCAATCGTGTGGCCAGCAGGAGCAGGGCAGGGATTGTCCCCCTGTACTTGGCACTAGTGAGACTGCACTCTGAAACTTGTGATCCAAGAAGGATATTGAGGTATTCAGGTATGTCCAGAGAAGTGCAGCAAATCTAGGGAAGGGTCTGGAGTACAAGTTCTGTGAGGAGTGGCTGAGGGAGCTGTGAAAAGAAGGCTAAGGAAGAACCTTATCACTCTCCACAACTGCCTGAAATGAGGGTGTGGTAGCCTCTTCTGCCAAGAAAAAAGCAGTAGGACAAGACATAATGTCCTCAAACTGTCCCAGCGGAGGTTAGGTTCAATAGTAGGAGAAATTTCTTTACTGAAAGGGTGGTTAAGCTTTGGAACAGGAAATAGGAAATTCCCCAGGAGAGCTGGATGATGTCACCATCCCTGGAAATGGTCAGATATGGCAGATTGAGATGAGGTGTGCCCAGTGGGCTTTGTGTTATTCAAAGGTTGGACTTGATGATCTCAGAGGTCGTTTCCAACAATGTTTCCATGATTTCTGTGTTGTCAACCCTTGAATTAGGAATTTTCAAGCCACCTTATGTTTTTATATTTTATATATATATACTCTTTACATATGTCTTTTAAATGATTTTTAAAAGGACATGTGAAAACCAATTTTTAAAAAATTCTGAACAAAAATTCAAAACAGATTACCACTTTAAGGACAGGCTATCAATTTTAAAGCACTCCAAGCTGCATTTCCACATTTATACATGCAGCTACAAAAATCAAAAAAATAATTAATGGAATAAAAGGGAATTAAAGTATAGAGTGAAAATATTAATAGTTCAAAATAAGTGAGTACAAGGCAAGGTAGACCAAGAATCACATTGGAAACAGTGTGGGATGATCCAGAAAACTTACACTTCCTCTACGAATTTGAATGGGCCGCTAACCACTTTTTATCTGACAACATTACAGTCACGCACACATTGACAGATTATGTAATTACCGTATAACAAAGCAAAAAACCACATTTTGCACTTGTGCATATCCTGTTCTAGAGTATATCAGTGTTCCTGAATGACACTGTTATGTATGTATATAGTGTATGCATATTTTTCAGCACCCTGACAGCAGAGACACCAAATGACAAACAGACCATGCATCCTTTCACCTTCATAAATAGTCAAGGTAAAAATCAATAATAAAAAGACCTCACAAATATGTACTGTGTTTCATTCCCTGCCTTTTTAGGTTTCACAACCAACACAACTCCAAAAAACGAAACTTTCACAGTTGATACTGGTAAGTTTGTTACTCCTCTCCTGGGCAAGAAAAGGTTTGAACTACATTTAACAGAACACCAAGGATGGTTACCACTGTTAATGAACTGTCACTATGTTTCAAACGGCCCATCTCAGTAAAACCCTTGTTATTTATTTCTTGCCTTAAACATAACTTACTGCTCTTTATCTGGCAAAAAACCATCACAATTCAGATTTTTAATACATTCAAATACTGGAACACCTTAACAGCAATGCATATATGGAGCATATATTAATATACTACTCACCAGTTTTAATCTTTGCAAGGGTATTCTGCTAGTGTCTATCGGAGTACGCTCTGTGACATTACCAAATCTGACTTCTGGGATGGCAATTGCACATATTACATGTGCCCACCTGTGAAAAGTGGCAAGTCAAAAATACCACCAAAAAAACTCATAGAAATACAAGTGCTGAAGTTGTTGCTTGCTACATATTTGGCTTTTGATTTGGTTTGGTTTGGTTTTCTTAAACATACCCATCTGTGGTTACTTCCTTATTAGGCTTTCCTAAGCTTCATTAACACATTTTAACAAATCTTGCAACACTAGCACTTTGTGTCAATGAACTTTCAGACTGAGATTTTATTGCAACAATTTTTAAGCATGTTTTACTTTTTATTTAAGTAAGAAGTTTTTGCAGGTGCGCTTTCAGGTACATATGTAAACACCACACTATTTACTTCATGTGTAATTTATCATCTACAGCATTTATTAGTCATTATTAACACTACTCAGACCTGAGAAACTATTCTTACACAACAAACGTGATTACAATCAATCATGTACCTATCAAAATGCAACAGGAAATGCAAATGTTATCGAGGCCTTCTGTCTACAGACACAAAGGCATCCAAGCAGCAAAGTGAGCAAGCCACCGTGCAATGCCCAACATGAACTGGATCTCCTTTGGTAGCAAAAGCACCTGCAAGTGCCTAGGACCACTGTTACATTCAAGACTTCAATGGAACGTCTGGAGGTTTGTCAGATGATACTACATGCTTCCTATATGCATCAGAAAGCACTCCAAATCCTTCCAATACATGAATCTCAAAATAAGAAAAGCTAAAAGAAACTTTAAAAAGCCTGAAATTAATATTGAAACTGTGTATTTCATGAAGCACAAGAGAAGCTAACAATACTTTTATTATCAAAGAGCAGCCTTCTGAGGCTACTTCTAAAATCTTCTTGGGTAGACAAGAAGTTACTTCTAAAACCTTTCTAGGGTAGACAAGAAGTCAGTTATTTCCTGAATAAAGGAAAACATTTCAATTTTTTTACTCATATTTGCCTTATTCCCTGTCCTTTACTGTATGTCTGTTTTCATTACCCCACTTGCTCTGTTTCTGCAAGCTCTGAACGCTTGCCTCACTCCGCTTCTTGTACATTCTGAAGAAACACACATTACACGAGCATCTTAGCAGATTAACAGGAATGTAGGCTGAAGCTGAAGGAGATGGAGGGTGATGCAGAAAACAAAAAAAACCTTCTCTTTCTTGCACTAGAGCAGGAATATTTCAGTAAGTCATCTTTGACAAAAACATCTGCGAAAGTATAATATGACACACAGGGACCAAACAAACTCCTGTCATGTGATTTTAAAGTTGTATTGGTCAAAGTGTGAAGTAAGACCTGTACATAAAGATGACATACAAATTAGCAAGTTATACAGTTCAGCCCAAATAAAAACAGATAAATCTTGCAGATTCATCCTTTTATTACGGTGACAGTTTCTTCACGTTTTAACTTACATGAAGTTGAGACTTTCAAAAATATTTTTTATAATAGCCATTTTCTTCTCATTGTCCACCTGCTAAACCACATTGTCTTACCATCTAAGCTTTACGAGAGAGAAAGGCTATAAATAAAATGCCTCTTCAATCAACCTTCAATTAAACATTTATCCTCGGACGTCTCTCAACCTAACAGACTCAAAACAATTCCTGTGTTCTGCTGAAAAGAAGCAATCTCAGCCTTCCTATACGACAAACTGCTTACTGCATGCACACATACCAGTCTGATCCATTAGCTTTTAAAAGTATGACATGCTCTTCCTGTATCTCTAATTAGTAGGTAGAGAGTAAAGAAGGAGCAAAGGAGAATGCACATGTTAGATTTTACAGCTGTTGGAGAAAAACAATGTTAAATTGTAACATACTTTTTTGAAAACTCAAAATTATGAAATGATAGCTAATGCTGAAAGACAGATCAAAAATTCCACAATGTGTAACAACTATAAGGTGTTACAGAAACAGTAAAAACGAGAATCTAGCTGGTTTTACAGAAATCCCATTTCACAAATCCGTAAAACTAACCTATAGAGTGATAGAACATAAACCCAAAAAACCTTATATATAATTACAACAAAAGTGATTTTATGCAAACCTCTGTGCATTTTCCTTGTAATATATCTTATGAGACATTTCAAAAAAATTTATATTGATATACAAAGAAAGATATACATATTTTTAAAGATGCAACATGGAAGCTAAGCTACCAGCAGTAAATATCAAAAGGGCATAATAAATCCTTCTGAGACAATATATTTGTCATTCTCTTTCTATTTATCAAGTAAAGCAAGTAATAAATTAAAGAGAATTTAAAGCAGAACTAAAAATCATCTGAGAATTTTAATGTACTAGTAAAAATCTCCATTAAAATAGCAACAATAATAACATTTTCTGAAGGTAAGATATGGCCTGAGTTCAAAAACTTTCTAATAACTGGACAAGAGTCATGAAATCAATTGCAAAAGCCACTGATAAATACTTTCCACCTCCTTTTCCTGGTAAGTGAAAAACAATGCCATACCCAGATCATGTCTTACCACTGCATTCCAAAGCACGAAAAAAAGAGGTCTACACGATATTGCAAAGCTACTAAGATGAGCTAATTAATTATGAAATTATTCAAAATGCATGTAAGACTATTCTACTAAAGGGCTTGAAAAATCATTAAGCTGCAACATTTTCCACTTTAGCTGATAGGGTCACTTGCTATAGTTTCTATCAGCCAGATACAGTAATAGCACGACATCAGCAACAAAAACTATTTTTGACACTGTGTGACAGAAGTGCATTTGAAAAAATACAAACTTCAGAATTGAAAATTATTTCAATGTGATTAAAAATAATTCTTTGAAAGTACTGGATTTAGAAGTTCAAAAGTATGGTATAGTAATTTTTAGGAGCAAAGAAAATACATCTTGCTGTTTGATAAGACATGTAAACAATGTTAAATGAGTTCTCTCATTTACCTTCTTTGCAAAAAGGCCAGCAGATTAAAATTTGGAACAAGTAAGCGTTTACAAATACTAAAACAAATGTACATTTTACTATCTAACTATTTAACAAAATGCCAGCACCACATTTCAATTGAAATAAGATTTAGCTTAAAGAGACACTGTCAAGTAACTCAGGTTGCAAATGCTTTGCACCTGGGAACGGACTGGAAACAGAGTAAAATAAGCACATACAGTCCTGAAGAACATATTACTTACTTTTTGTCAGTAGTCTGCTTTAATGCACCGCCTCTCAAATTGCAGAGACAACATTCCTAAAAATAAAAAACAGAGTAGAAAAAGTGAGTTTAATGATGGTTTAGAAATCAGTTCTATTCATCTGATCTTGAGGATAAAGCGAACTGCTAAAGCAATTAATTACTGGGTTACAAACTGCCACTTACAAGCATAGCATTTCCTTACAGAGGAATAAAAGGATACAGGAACAAAAAGAGAAACAACTCATACAACCAAAAGAAAAAAGGTATTTGAGTATTACTTACAGATGAAGGGATAGAATACCTTTGAAATGTAACAAAAAACCCAAACAAAATCAGCACCAAAATACCAAAAAAAAATCCCCAACACTTTAAATCAGTACTGCTATAGAAAGGCTGGAAACTGCCACATATTTTGCAGAAGTAAAACAAAGTACTATGGCACATAACGAGTTCAAGCGAAGTTACTGGGAAACTGACCCATAAGCTATTGATCTAGCTTAAATTTTCTTTTTCCTGCAGTATACCTCCACTGCTTTGATCTCCAGTACAACTCCATCTCTTTCACGGCACTTGGCAAGGTGTTCAGCAGTCCCCAGATAACACACTAAAAAACATGGCTTCTCCTACCTCTACTTAAAACTGAGCTTTTGAACAGATACACTCTTTTCGTCTTTCCAATCTCTCACTCCTCCTCTTCAGTCTCCTTCATTTCTGAATCTATTCTTTCCCTTTATTTCTCTTTTTTGTCTCTTATCCCTTGAAAGGAGCTGATGAAAAAGTGTTTTGAACATAGCTATTCTTCTTCCCACCTGTTTTTCTAAAAGAATGAATGTACAAATAGAGTCAAGACATTATGTGACAGTATACCTATATGAGACCACGTCTTTTGAACCCCTACATTTAAGTTGCCCTTGCAGGACAAACAAGGAAATCAAACAAAAACACAACAAAGCAAAACCCCAAAAAACTTCCTGTTATACTCCAGTTTGATCTTAAAAATAATGAAGACTACAAATGTCTGCAAGAATTTTATTTGATTTATATATTACATTTTCGATGGAAAACATCTTTCCTAACCATGGAAAAACACTTTCTTGCAACAACTGGATCCTCTTTACTATCCAAGCACAAAATTTTTGCTTTACCAACCAAAACTATGAAAAACAGGACATCCTCTTACGGAGCACCCTTTTAACTACTGAATATTATAGCAGAGTTTTAAAGAAGAGAATTGAGGTTCATTATTCTATCCACAACAACCTCAGGATGGGACTTAATACGTTCCAGATCACACTTCCCTTTCTAGAAGTAAATATTGACTAATAAATCAGGGAACCCAAAGGCTCAAAACTACACCACTTTCAGTAAAGTTGGTTTTTTCTCTGGGCTTGCAATAGTAGCAAATTGGAAAAACAGTATATTGCAACAAAACACTGTTTCAGAGTGATCCCTGCACCCCTTACAGCGACCAGGTCACCCCACATCTGACAGACCAGTTCTTCTCCTTGCCTGAACACTTGCACAGTGTGGTGAACATCAGCATCAACTCCAGCAGAGCCCAGCAGGCATCAGGAGCAGGCAGCGGGTGGTGGCATTGATGCCTCATGCATGGGTACTTATTTGCCACTAGAGCAACTCCAAAAGCTCCTGCTTTCCCAGGAAGCTTCTCTCTGCCCACCATCTTTCTTTCCCTTTGTCTCCCAGATGGTGTGGTTGACTGTGGGGTAGAGAGCTCATGCCATTCTCCCCATGTCTTTCAAGTCACACAGGCATCCTGGAGGGCACCATCTTGTAAATGCTATTTCCACCACCTTGGAGTCTCTTTGTTTCCCAGGGCTTCAGGAGATTAGTGATTTTGTATCTAGTGATTATTTACAGGTTTGGGTTTTTTGCTTGTTGCTGTTTTACTTTTAAGTAAACTGTTATTTTTTCACTCACGTTTACTCGCATTTGTTCCTTATGGGTAAAAACGGATTGGTAAGAGGAGGTAACTAATTTTAGAGTGTCCAGCTCTTTAAACTGTCTTAAGCCAACACAGCAGTTCTGCAGAGCATGAACTTTCACGATTTATACATAGAGTAATATCTGCACACTGGGGAAAAGAGCATAAGCCTAACTCATCAGAAATCCATGCAGGGAGAAACTTTCGTTCTCTGCTTTCAAATGTGAAAGTTCAGGGGATTCCTCATAAATTCTTGCTAATCTGAGCACCTTCTTAACATTGGCCACAAAAATACTTTAACTCAGCTTTGCAAAACAAAGAGTGCATTTACTCCTATTTTAAGAGCTTTGACATTCTTACATCACTTAAAAATTTGTTACTTGACAAATGATGACATTTTTCCGCTTCTAATGGATATTTTTCACTTTTACAAAAAACTTTCATCAGGTCATCTGCTGTGGAACTTACTAATGTAGTCAGACTGAGAATCCAAGGCTCTAAAGAAATTTTACAAATAAATTTTACAAAGAAATTAAGCTAAAACAGCACAGGAAGAGACAGAAGTCATATATTTACCTACCAACTACAAAGCTTTGACATTAGGTTAAAAATAGAAAAGAAGAAAAAATAGAGGGAAAATTAAATGGAGGAGAGCAGCCCAAGCAACAGTGAAAGTGGTTCTAAATACCCTCATTAGGAGCTTTAAAAAAATACCCTTATGCAAGACCTATAGGAACCAAATATTATGTCCTCTACAGAAACACCTGCATATATCTTTGGTGAGCAGAAAGTGTTGGTGGGTACTTGTTCACTGTCTGCTGGACACAGACTATAAACAATTAGATCCCTAAGAACTAGTCAAGTTCACCAGCGTTCATAACAAAACTGTGTGGGTAGGAACATAGGTTTAAAGCCCATATAAACTATTTTGTTTATTATGTCTGCATTGCAATATATTTTCCTATATACAGACGACATTAGTTTAACATATACAAACGGCTATTAGTTTAACTTGACTCAATATACTACAATGAATGAAACTCAGAGAACCTGACATTTACAGAGACTAATATTCCTAATAAATGTATATATGCCATGGGTGGCAGTGAAATAACATGTGAACTGGTAACTACTACCCATGTTATTATCCATGAAGAACATAGACCTGCTGAGGTAGTCCAGCGCTCCAAAAACACCTCTCCTACGAACGCAGGCTGAGAGAGCTGTTCAGCTTGGAGAAAAGTAGAGAAGGCTTTGGGGAGACCTCATTGTGGCCTTAGAATACTTAAAGGGGGCTTTTAAAAAAGATGGGGAAAAACATTTTATAAGGAGAAATGGTTTTAAATATAGATGAGACATTAGGAAAAGTTTTTGACAGTAGAAATAGTCAAACACCAGACCAGATTGCCCAGAGAGGCAGTGGATGCCCCCATCTCTGGAAACATTCAAGGTCAGGTCATACAGGGTTCTGTGCAAACTGGTCTAATTGAGAATGTCCCTGCTCACGGCAGGGAATTTGGACTAAATAACCTTTAAAGGTTCCTTCCAACACAAACTATTCTATGATTCTGTAGTTCTCTGTTCTCAAAAAAGAAAGAGTATGTCTGTGCATCCCTGTCTACCTGCTGTCAGCCTATTATGTAAAAATCAGGAAAAGAATGTATTTCATTATAAAGCATCACCTTAGAAGGTATCCAATCTCTTATTCATTATTACTTTGCAAATCCTTTAAACAAGTAATTTTGTCATTTGTATTTGCATTAAATAATAATTTCACAAGCATATTATTTTATACATATCTAAATTAAATCTTGAATCATTTTAAATTGCTCATCTCCTTAAAAAATCTCCATAACATTCTAGAATTACAAGAAGGCATTTTCTCTTCCAGTACTTGTATAAAGTAAGATATCTCCATATAATTCACAAGTTTTATACAGTAACATTCCTTTTATCTTTCAGCTTTTTTGTGGAAATGATGCTTTTTTTCCATAACAATACATATCATATTCACTATTTCTGGACTAAATATTTCCCCTTTTTTCCCAAAAAAACCCATTTTTGCAACCAGCAACCCTAATCTCACTTATCTGCTTCAATCATTTCAAGAAACTGGCAGAAAAACCTCAAGTCAGTGTGAATTAACAATGCTTCCTTTGGTACACCCATCCAAAAGATGGATCACCTTTTTTGGAAGGGTATGTCGCTACTCAGGCAAAGCTGCATATTAATTTTTGTTGCATGGATAAATACTACACAAAACCCAAGCTTGTTTACACTCATTTATGTTTTAAAATGAATACAGTTGCTTATCTTCGGGTATTTTTTAGTGTCTGCCAGAATTCAGTCATATTCACAGTAACGCTTACAAAAACCAGTTTTCACACTTCCATATTCCCATACCTACTTCATCAGCAATAGTTGTCTCCATAGGAGACAGGAAGCTGTATAACACAGTAAGGCAGTAGAATTCTGCCAAGCCATAGCAGAGGAATATATATTAAGTCACCTAACAGTTATTTTTATTGAAAACTATGATTATATACCACACAATCATGTTTCTTGTTAAACTGTTATTTCTTCTTTGTTAAGGTCCTGTAAATAGCATCTCCAAATAATTACATTTACTCAGTTAAATGAAAAAGAAATTCAAGCTTATGTCAGTGGAAGACGGTGTAAAATAAAATATATATTTCTCTTAATATATTGTGACTGACACATTTTCAAAAATTTCCTCCTAAAATGTAGTTTCTATAACCAACCAAAAAATCTCTTGCATCCATGTCATTAGGGAGTTTTCCATCTAAACTAGCAAGCAGATACCCTATTTAAGCCTTTTCCTTTTTACTTTATGCATGATAAACATCAAAAGCCCCACATTGTCCCTTTCTTTTTTTGCCATTTTCCATCTATAGATCCTTAGTTCGTTAAACAACCACAATTTTTCCACCTAACTGACTTCATCTATGACCACGTTCTCCCTTCTGAAATGCAATGAGAGGAGATCTTCAGTCATGTCAGGAAAATATGTTTCATTTTTATCCCACATCTGGGGGATACACAGCCATGACTTGTGTAGCACATGGACAATAATCTCCAAGATCTTTTCTACAGCATTGCTCCGCAATCCTTTGTCTGCATTCTAGCTTCAGTATCTTACAATTTTCTCTAATTATACCTTGTTTTCCAAGTTATCTCATTAATTTATTAAGATCTTGTCTATTTCTGATTGCCCTTACTTCACAGGTCTCACTAAAAATAAGCCAAACGTTTGTCTTCAGCTAACATCTTCTGCTACAGCTTCTGCAAAACGGATAACTATGCAGGCTGGTCAAGGCAGTAAAAAGACTGTGTAATGTTTGACAGACACGACTAGAAAAATGAGACTTGGAAAAGGGCATGGCTAGGTACCTCAATAGGAAGGTAGTTGCTATTGAAAGAAATTAGTAGCAGATTCAAAACAAAGAAACAAACAAAAAGCCCAGAAAGATTCTTCACACAGTACGTGTCTGTTTGCCAGATGTGGTGCTAAAATTTTACACTAGTTGAGAAAGAATCTGCCTAAGTTCATGAAAAAGAAATCCAACAAAGGTTACTTTCTACTAAGGAAATAGAAAGATACTGCCTTTGGCTAAGACAATTTCTTATTTCCACATCGTAGGAGATTGAGAAAGCATTAAGAATGCCTGCTCAAGACACATATTCTTCATCAGGTATTAATTTCTTGCTGTGAACGAGATAACAACAGACTAGAACAGACTTTAGTTTAATTCTTCTAGCACATCTTACTGCTCTACGTAACCTCCAGTTTTTAACATTCATATGCAGAAACACTACCTAGATATTAAGGAAAATCCAAATGCTTGGCACTAAGCACACACTGAAATATATATTACATATCATATACATTTAATTTTCCCAATCTGTGATCCCAAAAAACAAAAAAAGAAAGCTTTACTAATATATTATTATTATTATTCACTTAATAAGCTATTATTGTAACTTTATTGTCACGTCTTTATTTCGCAGTGATTTTACCTGAAATAATATTTTCAAGTAGTTTCAATACACTTTGGCTAGTTATTTGAAGCATTGCATTGGAAAGAACATTAAAGATCATCTAGGCCAACTCCCCTGCAATAGGCAGGGACACCTTCCTAGGCTAGATTGCTCAGAGTGCCATCCAACTGGCTTTGCACACTTCCAGAGATAGGGGATCCACCACTTTTCTGGCAAGTCACAAGGTAAAGAACTTCTTCCTCATATCTAATCTAAGCCTTCCAATAATTTAAAGTCACTACTCCTCGATAATGTCTTAAGCACCAAGTAGGACACTACCTATTCAGTAAGTAACGTATTTCCACCATTTTTTTATCAGCTCAAGTCAATTGACTTCAACTAGCATCTAAAAACCTAAGAAAAGTGGTTAGGAAAGGTTTTGGGATTTTTTCCCCGAAATATTTCTAATAAGAGGTCAAAACAGTTTCAAGAGTCCACTGCTCCAAAGATGAGTCACAATAATGCCAATTTACTAGTCTCCTCTAAAAACAACTAATCAAAACAGGCATCTAATGTTCAACTCTGCTACAGCTAAGTCAAATAGATAAAAATTGTAGGACTTTGGCCATTAAATGTATTTTGTTTTCTTCAAGCCATTCTGGTTAGCTTTATAGATAGAAACCTTTGAACTGAAAATAGATATCCTTAGTCTCCCATCTCTTTTCTCCATTGCCTTGTAATGCCCAAGGTCACATTCCTAGTACTATTAACACAAATGTGCATTTGGATATGGCATTGCTACATTTTATCCATCTCCTTTTCCCAGCTTATTCATAATTGTGTCTATATTTATCCTCGTGTAAAGAGAAATGGGTTGGTGTTTCTCTTGAAAATGTTGTTTTCAGCAATGGTGCACTAATGATTATGCTAATTTTTCTACACCAAGGGAAAAATTTTCACTTGGAAAATAGCTTTTGAAATTACTGAATTTCAATTCAAAGTCCACTACTGTATCCACTTTGAGTTATTACCTTCAGACACAAACCTCTTTTTTTTAGTGACAAAATATTTGCAAAAAAATAATAAACTTCAGAAAAATTGATGCTTATCTAGTAAAAGATTCAGATTCAGTTTCCTGACAAGGAGCACCATTCTTAACAGAGTTGCTAGGTGCTACCAGTATAAGTCACAACCTTCATTTGTATTTTAAGTGATTAAAGTTCACACTGATCATGGAGGCTGAGTAATTCCTTGAAAAAGACACCAACCACAGGCTAGTATCTATTTAACATGTGGAAAGATCTTTGGCTGCAAGCTTAAAGTATGTTCTTGAAAATAGAAGGTGGTCGCACTTCTTTTCATGGATGAACATTTTACTCTCGCAGTTGCATCCAAGTCTGTTCAAGACATCCACCTTTGGGAATTTAAAGTTTACAAATCATCAGCTACTTAATTTCCACATTTTAGTAACCTAATCCTGCAAACATTCAGTCTGCCCTGCCCTTGACTTAGGGATAGCCAATGATTTCCTTGCAGTTGCAGCTCCCATATCATATTAATGTAAAGCAACAGTATAAAGAGGAAGTAGTGTTTCACTACACTGTCCATAGCATTATTAACAGTGATCTTTAACACCTCAAAGAGCAGGAGAGAGTTGGCTAGGATAAGAAGACTTCAAAATGATAGGGAAGGGGGGTTGAGATGGAAAATGTGAATATGGAGACCCTTCCACAGCCAGAGAAGGAATGAGAACTGAGGTTGAGACTGAAATGAGAATCAAAATACTCATTCAGGTAACTGGAGTAAAAAAACGCGCACAACTTGACAGGGGTGGGTACTATGTGTCCTTTCTCCCTAGAATGTACATATAATATGAGGTAACACACATCCATAAAGTAATAAATGGAGACTATTAGATCCCTGAAGTTGAAGCAATTTCTGTCATAGTGGTTATTAGTCATCCAGATCTAGAAAATCCTTACAGCAGAAAGAGCAACTGTTCCCACACAATTGAACAAGAAAGATTACACTTTCTCCTTTGAAGAGGAGTCAAAAGGAATGAGATTACCTTTCCCAAAACGTTAATAAATAAGCCATTGAAAATACAAAACTGATAATTCTTCCTGCAAAATATAAACAGACTGCAAAAATCACTTTTACACAGAAGAAAACACCTGGGGCAATTCCAAGAACAAATACAGGCTGGGTGGAGGAACTATCAAGCCCAGCCCTGGTGAGAACAATTGGGGCTGCTGGTTGACAGGAAGCTCAGCGTGAGCTGACTCACAACCTAGAAAGCCAGCCACACCTTGGCTTGCATCACAAATAGTGTGGTCAGCAGACCAACAGAGGTGATTCTAACCCTCAAACAGACCCCAAGAGCTGCATCCAGCTCTGGGACCACAACAAAGAACTGCTGAAGTGGGTCCACAGAAGGCCACGAAAAAGGTCAGGAGGCTGGAGGACCTCTCCTGTGGAGACAGGCTGAGAGAGTTGGAGCTGTTCAGCCTGGAGAGGAGAAAACTTCAGGGAGACATTATAGTACCTTCCATGATCTAAAGGGGGCTACAAGAAGGATAATAAGCCAAGGTTTCAAACTGAAAGAGGGTAGGTCTAGGTTATATAAGAAATAAATTCTTCATCATGAGGGTAGTGGGACACTGGAATTGGCTGCTCAGAGAAGTCGTAGATATTTCTGGAAATTCCAGACATTCCTGGAAATATTCAAGATTGGATGTGGCCCTGAGCAACCTGGTCTAGTGAAGACCATGTCCATGGTAGGGTATTTAACTAAATTATCCATAAGGTCACTTCCAACCTTTCTGTAATTCTACGAACACTAAGAGTAAATGCTTAGCAAACAAAACAGGAATGATGGTGTATCTAATACATCTTTATAAATGATAAAAAATATGTAGGCTTATTCCCATTATTGTAGGCAGCAAATATTAGATTTTAACCTGAGTACCTTCAGAAGATGTACCTTTAAGAAAGCAGCAAAATACAAGCTGGCCAGGTCAAGATATCCTGCTACTGGCTTTTTATAGCATGTTTTTCCTCTCAATGACTTTGCAGCACTACCTCTAGAGATCAGATATGGTCTTTGAGGATAAATTAAGACTGGATTAATTTGAGAGAGGTTCTCTGGTCCAATTCCATCTCCAAGCAGGACCAGATTCAAACTACATCTGACTGAAATCATAATTCACTGTATCACCAACCCTGCAGGGAATCTCTTCCTTGTAATATGAGAATACCCAAACAGCTGGAGGCAACCAAAGCTTTTGACATGGGTATCAGTGGCAAAGGTTGATTTGGCAAACTCCAGTGAAGTAAATGAAAGGTCAAAATGAGCTTTGGGTTTGAGCGTTATGGCATTTATGTTAAAAACATATTTTCTGAGTTTAATGGTCTTCAGTTTGGCTTCTGCGACAGCATCAGAGAAACCCCACATTTACAAGCCTGTTAAAATATGCTGTTTCAAAGGTTGAGTTTTGCAAGCAATAAATAACCTGTAACTAGTATAATACCAAAATCACAAGGAAATATAATGCTCCCCACATCTGAGTCCACACATGGACCTCAGTATTTAAAATTCTCACAATAAGTCAGCTTTTTTGCAGAGAAGGTTTGCAAAAATCTGTATTTTTAAAAATAAAAAATAAGTATTTTTAAAAAATAATAATCAGGTCTTATTTTTCTGAAAACAAAATACCACAGAAATATTCAGGGTTTTAATTTTTCTATTATAGCCAGATTTTCCTGTCCAATAGTTTTATTAACAATTTTCAAGTGAATCTAACGCTTGGTAGAAAAATCAGTCTGAAAATTAAGACATTGTATCACCAACTCACACGTATTGAGTTAATTTTGGCAGATAGCAGGCTCTGAAAACAGCAGTTTATAATAGAAATTATGACACCATATTAGCGAGAAGGGCACCACTACAAAAAGAACATTCAAAATTATTATTTTCAGCAGAGTGGAATAGGGCAGTTTGTGAGCAGGAATGTGGAAAAGCTCTTACATGCCACTTTCTGATGCCTTTGGGAAAAAGAAACGAAAAATCCTTCAAATTACATAGAGGGCTACTCTAACCATAAATGCAAATAAACCCAAAGACTGATTATCCATAAGGAATATAAAAAGCATGAAAATGCTCATCTATAGAAAAAGAAATTCTGCTAAGCTATTTCAACATAGGATCTGTTCTCAAAATCAGTGCCAGCTAACCAGATGAGGTACTTAACAGTTTCTGCAGTGCTGTGGAGAACAATGCAAGAATCACTTGTGAAAAGTCACACAGGCTCCCTATTAGTAGCCTTATGATCATAATCTACCTGATCATGAAGCAAGCCATTGAAGTGTATTTACCTGTTTCCTGACTTGCTCTTCTTTCTATTTCTTTCCTGTCCCAAAACTTATGTAGTCTAAACAACAAAGGTACTCCATGTTTATGTACTATAGCTATTGGGTGACCACATCTTTGCTCATTGTACAGTATGTTGCATTCTCTGTAATGCCAGTCATTATTCTTCCTGACTTCACTAACTTTTTCCAGCTGAAGCATTTAAGATTAATGAGGCGTTCGTTCTCAATCAAGGCACTTTATATGAATTCAGTTACACTTTCAGGATCCATGCAGATGACTTATTAAATATAATTTTAGTTTTTTATATTGTCTTGGGGGATTGATTTATGGCCATTTTTGCCCATTAGCATAGACCATTCTGTATACTCTTCTCTTTTGTCAATAACTGTTATCAGGACCTACTACCTAGTAGAATATAAAGATGTCTTATCTATCATGAAAGCAGGTATATCCTAGAGGGTGAAAATTTGACATAAATTATTGTAAAGCATACTTCTTCAGCTACTTAAAATGCTGAAACTGCAAGAAAACAGTATGCTTCTGAATCTCAAAATCGGTTTCCTCTGATAATATAAACTGGAATAGCTATCAAGGAAAAGTCTGGTTCTGCCAATCTAAATCCATAAAGGTATTTTTCTATTTCTGTATTTTAATAATGCTCATAGTTGGGATCCACACATAATAAAGTTTTATTTAGCTATTAAGAGAACTCTCATTCCTACAGTGCTCTCATGCTTCCTTGCTTTGCAAGGTCATACTGACATACAAAAGCCTAACAGAGATCAAATTTTCCATGAAGTTAACATAACTGCTGTGATTTTAAGAAAGTATCATTTAACAGAATTTAAAACAATTTTTGTAAGCAGAGGAATGAGAAGGATTTTTTTCTCCTAAAAAATGAACTCTGAAACAAGGTTTTACCACTGTTTCATAGCTTCCATTACATTCTTCATTACACAAAACTTTCTTTCTACTTGTTTTCCAATCAAACTTCTCTTCAGGATTTAATGCCTTAGCCAGAAGGGAACTTCTCAGATGGGTCATCTTCAGCTTAATCTCCTTCCCCTATGAATCAATATGAAGCATAGGGAAAACAATTTCAAAGACCCAGGAAGTTGGATTTTCAAGGAGTCAGTATTTCCTAATAACTAAATCTTCCCATACTGTCCACTCTTCTGAGATAAAAAAAGTAAATTCTGGAAGGCATGTGTATATGTAATTCCCACAGAGAGCCAAATCCGTTTCAGATCTTCTGCAACAGATGCAGTTTTTTAGCAATGATTATCCAGAACAAAAATTTAGATGAATGTGATTTTTCATTTAATACATGTAGAAACTTGGAATTCTCAACTGTGTCAGCTGGAACATAGAATACACTCACACTATATTCCCTACAGTAAAAAAAATGTTGTGCAAATAAGGAATTTTCTTTAATTTCATCTCCCTCTCCAGAGAGACTCATGGTACTACACAGCAAGTTAAAATACAATTAAAATAATACATGTAAAACAACAGGTATAGAAGACACATTCTGCATTTAGTTTTGGTCAAAAAAGGGGTAGCCAGGCTGGGGAGGTCCAGAGAAGGGCCATATAGATAACCAAAGGACTGGGAAGTCATTTGTTCAGCCACGAGTAAAGGCTTAGGGGAGACTTGATCAGGTTCCAGCATTTAAAGGATGACTATGAAGAAGATGGAGATTCCCTTTCTTACTAGGAGTCACATGGAAAATATGAGGGGTAATGGGTACAAGTTATTCCTGGAGACAATCTGATTAGACACAAGAGGAAAAAATTTCACAGCAAAAACTATTGCAATAACCTCCCAATAATGACATATGACTTGACAATAATGACATGAAAAGTAATTAGCAAACGATGCTCAGAAATTTATTCTCTTAAAGCCATTAAGAGTCCTATGAGAACGACAGTTGTTGGTCTGAAATATTAAGGTTGAGAGTAAATCCATATTGCTATGTGTTTTGTAAATATTAGTTTCATCATCTCTCTTCTGCCACTGCCAATATCAGAATTTAAAATACCATCAAAAGCATCTGAAAGTTAGGATGCATGAAATCTTTTGCTTATTTCTTACTCCCATGATCTGCCACAGCAAAAAAATCAGTGGCCGGTACTTCAATAGACACCTCTTAGTATTCTGTCTAGGTTTTTGGAAATTGATAGATCAGCACTTGTTCAATATTTTTCTTGTTATCTGAGATAGGCTGACTGCCATCCACTTCCTCACATCACCCACTCTGTATCTTTTTAAAAAACAACAACATATTTTCCAGGCTGATGTCACTTCACCTAAGCTCTGCAAACTCTTGTAATCACTAATAGATCTGAGATTGCTATTAGTGCAAGATCAGCATGTCAAAACTTTTGAAAGACCATACTATAAAGAAAGTGACTTTGTTATCATTCATGTGTTTGTATTTAACAAAGCATTATTCACTTCCCTGAAACAGGATTTCTGTTATTTATCTTGGGCAGCAGATGAGTACTATCTATTGCTCCTACATCTTGCAGGTGAAAAAGAATATGCAAATAGCATGTAGTAACAAAGTGAATGTGGTAGCATGTGAATGACATGTAGTAACAAAGACTAAAAGACAGCAGACAAGAGGACAAGTTTGTAAGTAAACATATTACTAGTCTAGAGGTCTATTCAATCTTCAATATTTCATTAAAATTTTCCAACCTAATGATGACTTAAGGCATTAAGATGGAACTTTATGCCACAAGCATATTTGAATGAAGGACTCTCTTGGGGTACAAATTCATTTCATTCAGGTTACCAAAAGAGAGCTACGGAAAGATAATTTTGTAGCTTTAACAATTCAACTGTACCATAATCAGTACACACAAAAAATTACAGCAATTCAGTTAAATATATGGACAGGTAAAGCTTACGTTAAAATATTGTCCAAATGTCCAATAACAGAATTTTTGTCCAGTCTTTACATGGTGAAAATGGTGCTCTCTTTCTGTCCTATTATCTTATTGTTAGCTAACTTATAAAATGCAGAAATACGCTGGGCCTTCTCTACAGTTTCTAGAGTGTGCTTGTGGAAATCTAAACTGGTCTACTTTAAGCAGTTTAAGATGATTGCACAGGAACTGCGGGAGTTTATGTAATGTGATGCTACCAAAGTGTTAAACTTTATTGAAAAATAAATCATATGAAGTTCAGCAGAGACAGGGAGATTACTTATGAGTCAGCTATGCACACATAATATGGCAGACTCTACCTAAGCAGTAGCTCCTGTTGCCAGCTGCAGTTGTGACCACTCCGGTCACAAAGTGAACATGTCATCAGTTCTAAAACCTCATCACATAAAAATTTCATTCAGCTAACTCCCATATGGTCTTGATATATCTTTCACTACTTCATCTCATCTGAAACAATTTGGCTAAAAAGCACTTACTCTTAAATTCAAATCTTCCTTATTATCAGAAACTTATGATATGCATCATATGAGAATAACCCCAAACTTGCTCAGTAAAATGTGAATAATTCTTCTCAAATTAATGTTTTTCACAGGTATTAGTATAAATGACTCATCAGACACTTCACTGTTGTTCTTATCATTCACTTACTGCTGCCATCTAAATGACCACTTCAAGATTATTTGTAACCTTAAAACCTCAGAACAATTTTAGAATCCTTTCTACAAAACATAATTAAGAAATTTTAAGACTGGATTTTGTTTTACAATTTTTTCAGTGACTTTTTAAAAATGTACTACAGTCGAAAGACACTCCTCATTTCCACTCAAATGTGTTATTTCATTATTTTCATATCGTAGTTTATATCCGGTCCCAAGGCAACACCTTAAATTTTTCAGTGTCTTTAACAAAAACTATGTGATTTAGTCACAAATGATATTTCATGAATAAGTTTGTGCTCCTTAGAACTTTCCTACTTTCACATCATAGCTGTAATTTCCCTGAAAGAAATTAAAACTTTTCCATTTTTGATAGAGTAGCAGGGTTTTCTAACCCTGTTTGTTTAACTGATAATTAAATTCTGAGCTTATAACAACAGACTTACACTTTTTCCCTTGATATTCCCCTGAATCCAGAACAATAGTCACAAAAGTATTTCAGAAGATCCTCAAATTCATGGCTGTCTGAAAAGGAAGCTGTAATAGGGTATTCTAATAACCAATGAAACATTTTCTCTCCTTTACGCGCATTTTAATTTTCAGTTTTGCTCAAACACTATAGTTTTTCACAAAACTATATCCTGTCAGCCAATACTTTTCAGGATTCTGTGAAACTACTCCAAGTTTTTGTATCAAAATGCCATTACATTTTGCACTGAAATATTATCGTATTTTACAAATAGTTTTTCCCTAGCAAGCATGATCAGAAAAAATATAAAGGCTACATACCATACGAAATAATGCACATGCTACCTTTTTTTGGTCCCTTAACCTCTAGTGTGTTAGATAGCTAAACAACTTACAGCTGTCCAGGCTTCTTTTCTGCATCGAGAACACAACCACTCATTATGGATTTCATGAGAAGAAACACCATAGCAACCTAGAATAAGAGAACTAAATTGATTACTACATTCTGCCTTTTTAACAATGATGTAATACAATTCAGTAATACATAAACCTTAATAAAAATCTCCTCTGTCATGACAAAGGAGATTTTTACAATCTAGGCTTACTGCTAATGTCATAGTCTATAAAATATATCTTCCTTAACCTAAATAAAAAGAACCCACAAAACCTCCCATAAGAAAACCAAAACAAACACCCAGCACACAAAACTGAAAAACAAAAACTACAAGCAGCCAAAAAACCAAAATTACAATGAATTTCTTATTTTTATCATTGCAGTATCATATCACCAACCCTCCCTGAAGTAAAATTTTGACCTAATGTACTGACATTTTCTGGGCAAATATACCATATTCCCAAGTATCTCGTGGACTTCTTAGACTTAACTATTACAGTTCTACGGTCTTTAGGAGACACTGCAGAAAAATCCATGCATTCATCAGTTACTCTTGCAATAAAAAAGAATGCTAAGTGAAGGAAAATACTGCATCCCCAAATTTAACAGCAATATTCACAAGTCTTCCAGGAGAATTTTACCCTAACTACTTAATGAGGACACAATAGCATTGCACAGTGATTTAAAATAGAGAAGCAAAAGAGTGATTAAATCACTCGAATAGAAAAAAGAATCAGAAGTTTGTGATCATTGAAAGTTTACAAGACAGTTAATTCTTCAATATTTTCACAGCAACTGTAGGTACAGAAAATGTAATGCAGTTTTCAAATAAAACTAGCCAGTGATTGAAGCATTACAAATTGAAATGTTCTTCAAGCACTTTTAAAGACATGCTAGAAGCCTATCTAACTATTATTTATCAATAAAGTAAACTTTTAAATTACATTTCTGGCAACAGAACAATTAGATTATTTACTTGCATGAACCCGTACGCAACACTTTGCGCATGAAATCAGAAGACTTGTCCCATCTTCTTCAACAAAGGCATTTGATGGATAGTTTTCCGTGTTTTCTTCACTATAAATAAAACACATCTCTGGAATAAGAGGTTTAGTCTTCACATTTTCTGCCATCAATGTTTCTGCTGACTTTCCTTCACTGAAAGTAGCACTTTCTTCATCCTGATTGTCTGGCTGGAAAATAAACAAAATCTATACTGAAGTAAAAGAGAGTCTTACTCTTCCCTGTGACAATGATGAAACTACTCCACCCCTCCCAACTTTCGAATGAAGTGTAACAGTTTCACGAGAAAATTAAATGCTTCTAAGTATCTATCATAGTCATCCTACCTTAGAAAAAACAAAATACTCCAAATAACTGTAACATCTGGAATTGCACTCAGCCTGCAAACCAGTGTTATTGCAGTGGTGTTCAGTGGTACTGTACCTCTTGGGCCATTTAACTTACTCCAGTGCAATAAAGGCTTTTTTCCTGGTTCCCACGCTGAGGAAACTCCAGTTTAGCACCTTCCAAATTTGCAACATAGTACTACAACACCATTTTTACTTGTCAATTGACACAGTAATCCCACAAAACAGTGCCAAACAGTGCTCTGCATTAGACGGTTTCCGAGGGAATATTTTACCTGAGAAGGCCTAAGTACTGTGAAAACACTTATTTCCTCAACACTGAACGAAGGTAGCATAGAAGCGGCTCTGATAAAAAGTATTTGGAGATGGACATATAAGGAAAGAGCTAGAAGATGCAAACCTACCTGGGTTCAGCACACCAAAAAGTGTAATTTCAAGGGAAAAAACACTCACACACACTAAGACAAACCCTGCATAAATGGAAGTAGGAGGCATACAGTGTCTGCAGCCAAGCATAGATGCAGGTGAACAAAGTATCAGTTCTAACTTAAATACCCGTGAGTTTGTTTACTCTCTTAAAAATGAAATGCTTAAGTTTATCTTTTTTATAATTTCTTGGAAATTAATTAGCCAGGCAGCTATTTCACACATCATCCACAGTTGAAGCTGTGAGAACCTTGCTTACCCTATAGTATGGCATAAAAAGAGTGCAAACAGCACAGTGAGGTTCCTTTTTTGCACAAGCTGCATTGTATTCTTTTTCAGCACAGAAATTGGGTGGTCTTGTCTGCCACAGGTAGACCAGAGGCCTGGCCCATGCCTCTGATTCTTGAACTTGCTCTTCAATTAAGGTAGTTTCAGGCAGTTCTAAAAGAAAGACAACAATGGCTATATTAGAGTCATGGAATGAAGGTAAACAACAATGAATCTGTCACGTGTGCTAACAAAGATCAAACAATCTTACAAGAAGTCTGTGTGCGAACATGGATGTAGAAGTCTAGAAGAATGTTGTGTAAGGAGAAACTCACAATTAAGTGCTCTGACAAGCACTGACTCTCTCTGTCAAGAGCTGACTGCTCCATGTAAAGCATAAATAGTCCTACTATTTACAATCTGTATTCATATCAACAACATTATGTCTCACTCTCCCACTGTCTCTTTAATACCTCCAACCCTATACCCTCTCCCTCCATGCACGTAGCCCTACATTACTTATGGATGGAACATAGTGAGTCCCAGCAGCAGTGCCAGACAAATCACTCTACTCGCACAGGATGGCACATCACAAACTCGTCATGGATGGTGACACTCATTTTCCAAACGGGAAAAAAGGGCAAACGTTATAGCCAGGGAGTAATGGGGAACAATCAGATCTATGAAGTAGATGCATGGAGCAGAAGGATGCTGGATGATATGGACAGTGCCTATTAAATCTTTCACAACCAATGAGAAGGCATGTAGGTGTTAACCAGAATAATTACGTGAATGAGGACAAGAAAACGTGAAAAGATTTGAATTAAACATTCAGACAACAAAAACAGTTTATAGTATACCGTCCTGTTCTAATTATGTAATTAAGAAAAACTGTTCAATTCAGAAGAAGAAAATTCTAACACAGCGAAACATTCAAGTACATTAAGCTGATTCATCACATTCCTTCAGCCCATGACTCTTTCTCATTTTCTCCACTTTATGAAAAAGCAGAGGTTTTATGGATCTCCTATGATAAATGTCACACATTGCTACAAAACCACTATAAAACTGGCAACATTTTTATCAGTGTTGAACAAAATATCAACTAAAATCTTTGTGTACAAGCAAGCCAAATTTAATAATAAAAAAAATATATGCTGCATGTGGTTTTTAATCAATTTTTTATAGTTTCTCAAAAGAACTAATACCAATTCAATAAACATTTGTCAATAATCTGGGTAGAAGGGCACAAAGAAAACTGAAAAAAAGCTGTCAATATTTAGCAGCAGAACTTTCTGATGGAAAAGATAGCTATCTTAGCTTCAAAAGAACACCAGTGAACAAAACAACTCAACACAAGGAGAAAATGAACATATAAAATGCCAGCATTACTTCTGTAACTTTTTTAAATACTTATTTTGTAAGTTAAAAGCTTAACAAAATTTTTGCTTTAAAAAATCTGTCCAATCATATTTTTTCTCCTGCTTGCAATTTTAAAGAACTGTAAAACACTCTGAAAATGACTTCTCTATTTCTCTTCCTACCTATTTAAATTTTCCTTTAAAGAGCCATCTTATAAGCAGTTTCAGCCTTACAGGTATTTTTTTTTAATTTTTCCTTTTACATTATTTTCCTTCAGGAGCTTGTACCATTATTTAAAATATTTTCATTATAGCTGTGACCTCACAGAAAATTCAGAGCTTGATTTTCCCTTATGAAGAAAACAAAGAGGCACACAGAATTTATTGTGAAGGTCTGTATTATCCTCCACACCCATTATCCCCTTGGAAACTGACATCTTTTGATTGCACCACTCCTTACCACCACTGAATAATTCTCCCATGATAGCTGAAGGCCTTGCCCAGAACCTCAGCCTATAATGTTCTTCTTTATTCAAAAAATCTATCTTCATATTTGTAGTCCTGAAACCAGTTCTGGGTTGATAACTGTAGTTTTTTCATACAGGGTTCCAACTTTTGACTGCCTACAGCAGGGTGCTGAGTTCATTATTATACTGGTTTTAGTTTTAATGAGAACAGTATTCACACCTTAATTTCATTTAAACTCCATAATTTCAGTTCCCTCTTGTGTGATATTTGCAAAAGCTTTCCCAAACAAGAACGCGAACGTAAGACACAAGAATAAAGCTGGCTTTAATAGCTTTTCGTTGCTATCAAGAGTTTGTATTTATTTTTGAACCTCATTCCAAAAGAAGCCAAGGACAAGATGTAATATATATATTTACCACACACTGTCACAAACTCATAAAAATTTAACACTACTTTAACAAATTTCTTTTCTCCTTTACATTATGTTTAGAGTACTTCCAGTTAGTTGTTGACCAGAAGCAAACACTCCTCATTTATTTACCTCTGATCTCTAACATCTATAATTCTGAATTCTATGTCCTTCTAGGTCCTTTGAGGTGTGATTGTCTTCCTCACGATCCTTACTGCAGTCTTCTGTCTCTGCATGAACTACACAAGCTCTCTGATATGATCCTCTAGTACATTACACCATGCAACCCCTCACTCTTCTCCACCACAACAAGAAAGGAAAAATATCAATCCTCTTTCCAGAGGGAAGCTGCCTAATCCAGTATTGAAGGGTTCACTGACAGGATACAAAATTAAGAGAAGACAGAACAGACATTCCTAAGGATTACAAGCTTTGTCTGATACTCTGTTATCACTACTGTAAGACAAATAAACTTCAGTTCTCCTCAAGAATTTCCTAGTCAACATTGAGCCTAAATTATCACCTTTCAAAGACTTCAGAATATTACTTCATGTCCTTTTAATCAACATTCACCCATCCACAGTGAAATAATCAAATTTCCGAAGAAACTGGTATTAAAAAACAAGTTACAGAATACATGACCCCACTACAAAGCATGTACAAACCATCACAATGCTGCTTTAAACAACTTCCTCACCAGGAAGGTGAGGAATGCAATCTTTTGTGCAACTATTCTACATCAGTAGAACTTAGGCAGTTTCATTTTGTGTGCTTTATTTTTCGTGTGTGCAACAGCATCAGTGAGAGGAAGAATTTCCACACAAGCTTCTCTGGTAGTACAAGTAGAGGTACCTCCCTGATTTCCACGTAGGCAGAGAAGTTATGCACCTTAAACAAAAACTAAGAATCTGGTTAACCAAAACAGGCAAGGAAATTAAAAGAAAAACCAGTTCTCCAACTGTCTGAGAGAAGGCATAGAGAATATAATTACTTAATGTAATAAACACTGTTGTCTTGGCACAGTTAATGGCCTTTCCTCACTTTTTCATTTGATAATACCAATGTCCTACCAATGTCCAAATACTGTGAAAAACTTGAGGGATTTTTAGATTTCTTTTTTTTTCTGTTTATTCAGTGCTTCTCACTCCTTTTATTTTCTTAAATTACTCCTTTCATTACTTACTATTTAGCTGAAGAGCAATCAGTGGTTCAGCCTAAAATAAATTTATTTCCCTAACTCACATTGTTGCACGTGGTTTCAGGGTAGACACTCAGTGGCCTCATGTGAGATGAGTGTTTCTCTGATCAGATGTGTCTATTAGAAGGGCACAAAACAACTGCAACCTCCTGCTAGCTCCTTTCAAAATCCACCTTAACTGAGGGTTCTCAAAATAAGAACAGAGAACAATTTGTAGTATTTGTAGTGTTCATACTGACTCAGATCTCAGAAACTCTACTATCATAAGCAAGCAGCTTTTTTTAGTTCAGCTGTGAATCAGTGCCAATTGCAAGTACTCAAAACCTGAAAAAACTGTGGAGGAAGCATCTGTTCCTACAGCAAAAGATACATTGCCCCACACACCCCACCAAAAAACAAGCATCTACTTTATAATACCAGTATATAATGTTTCAAGAAGTGCTATGAATCTGATGTTTCATTCATAACATTACATATTGCCATTTTTCTGAAAGAGCACGAGAATGCTCTCAGCTCTGGTAGAGCAAGTTTTGACGAATACTCCCTTATGCAATGCTACAAATGTCAACACTCTACGATATGCACCACTATGCAACCAAGCCTTCACTGTAGTAACTTGGCCCTGCTCTAAGAACACCTACCAACGGCCCAAGACTGGCAATTTGAAAGACAAAGGATAGCCAATGCAGTGTGTGAAATATAATGTATGTCTACACAAAGCATTTTCTTTACATCGCACATGAAATGGAGCTGGGGAATCTACCTTGATTTCTGTGTCTCTGTAACTCAGATCAAGTAAGTCACTGACACTTCTTCACAATTCTCTCACAGTAAGTGCACTAACAGGACTCTGCACAGATGCATAACAGAACTCCTTGGTGTGAACTCTGGTGTAACATTATTTTACAGCTTTTCAGCACGAAATATACATTTCAAATCGAGAAGTAATCAAGACAAAAGTGAATAAAGCATCCTTAGTTATCTTTCATAGAAACTTTCAACTCAACTACAGTACAAAATACATCTCACTGTCAGAGAGAATAAAAGAAAAATACAGGATTTGAACCTGCTACCCATGACAGGGGAATCTCCGCCTCAATTAACAGCACTGTTCAAGAGATTGTACACTCATGCATAACACACAGGCACACTCACAAATACCGATGAAAGGTATTTATTTTGCAAGTCTGCTAGTATGCATGTGGTTTTTAAACACTCTTATATGAATGAAGTCCATTTCTTGTAACTTCTGTTATGTTTCTGGCTGTAAAGATACCACACATTCATGCTGAACTCTAAAATGGATTAATACCAGTCAAAAAAATTTTTAACTGGATGATGCAATGCAGCCTATTCCTAAGTATGTAAAAACTTCTTATGGTGACCACTAACAGTGCTCAGAGATCTTGCATCCCCCTAAACCACCTGGGCACTTTTATTTC
>JAWWEY010000130.1:45733166-45743440 GCA_035582745.1 Loriotus luctuosus
AATATGTTTTTGTGGTATTATTTTACCAGACACAATCCATAATCAGGTTAAATATTTTATTTCCTAAGGGGTTAGACCAAATGATCTTTTTTCCAAAAGAAAAGCAGAAACACTTGATGATACAATTATGACCTTAAACAAACGCATAGCAGCTGATATAAATCTTACTGTATCATATTGTGCTGATTTTGGCTGGGGTAGAGCTAATTTTCTTCATAGTAGCTATATGGAGCTGTGTTTTGGATTTGTACTGAAAATGGTATTGATAGTTTAGAGAAGCTTTTGTTATTGCTGAATAGTGCTTGCACAGCATCAAGGTCCTTCCTGCATCTTCTGCCACTGACAGTGAGTGGCACAAGAACATTCCAACTGTCTCCCTGTTCTGGATGGTGGGGAAATGAGTGAGAGAGCAACTGTGCGGTCCTTAGATGCCAGCTGGGCTAAAACCACAACACATATAATTCAGCCATAGTTTTACTTACAGTACAAGGTGATTAGCAATGCTAAACTTGATGATAGTTCCTGCTATCATATTTGTATCTGAAAATAGGATCAACTAATCTCTAGAATGTAATTCCAGAAATATCAGTTCTCATGAATGTGATATTCATATGCATCTGTACTCCTTGGCATATTTAAGAAAAGTGAAACAATTCATTAAAACAAACTGTGCAGACAAAAAGAAAATTATAGCCTAGGATCTGTTTGGATACAAAGGAAACTCCTTCCATAGTAAAGTATTTCTAAACAGTCACTATGCTGCTTTCCAAGTGAGTAAGTGAATGAATGAATTGTTTCCATTAATGTTACTGGTTTAACAGTTTGTGGGAAACTTGCTCCAGCACACAGTGTTAATGCTTTGAATGGTTTTTGCCTACTAAGTTAAACTCAAATTATCAGGCAGAAAACATTTGGGCCATTTGCAGAATGGGCTGTTGCCAGATTTGCTGATTTAACCCAGCAGATGTGAAAAGCCATAGACACTAATACAGTACAATTTGCTTTTGCCTATCTCAACAATGATTCTGCTGCTTGGGGTTATGTTCCACTGATGTTTCCTGGCATTGTAGAGCAGCATTCTCCGCTATGAAGAGCACAGAAGCATCTGTTATTTTTCAGGTAGTTGAGCATAATCTCAGCCCTGGGAGACATGATCTATAGTTTCAAATATCCTGGAGGAAATAATCATAATACAAATTAAAAAAAAAAAAGAAGACAATTGGGAAAAAGTCATACTTGAAAACTTTACTGTTTCAACGGTGTATCAGCAAACTTAGCTTCAGAAATTGTTTTTCTTTTTTTTCAGTCATGAAAGATATAGATCTCATAGCAAAATAAGAACAGAAAACTCTTTAATTTAGTATACTCTTCAAGAACTTTCATTTCTTATATCTTCTTTTGAGTACAAGTAATGTGAAGTATGTATACATACTTCGCTTTTGGTCAGAGAGCCTAATTGCCAAATTAGCTATTAATACTTCAGTTCTCATAAAAATTACATGGAAAGATAACTATATTGAATCAGAGCTCTAGAAGTTAAGCCGAAGAGCTCCTATATCAAATCATGTTTAGCTCCCAAAACAAAATAATGGGGTGCTTTAATAAAAAAAAAGTTCAATATAAAAAAGTACAAGACATCCATTGTAGCAGATCCGAAAATGTTTTAAAAAGTCTGAAAGACTCAGCATTAAAAAAAAAACATTTTTAAAAGACAATTTGATAGATTTGGAAGATTTGATACTGGGATACTCTGATTTTCCTTCAGCATACTATTAGAGCCCAATAACCAAATTCACATTGGTTTCGTGACTGAACTGTGTATTGTGATTGCTACAATTTGCTCAATGTAATTTGTACTGGTATTGTATATTATATTGTATTATTGAACTGTACATTAAAATTCAACACCCTGCGAAACATAATTTGTATCTTCACTGTAATTTAAGTGCATTGCTGTATCACTCTGCTAAATTTAAATGCCATGTAATTTCAAGTAATTTCAAATATGAAAATCCTGTATTATTCACTAAATCATCAGAGTATCTTGAAGAACCTGGTCAGAGTGTATTGTACTCCTACATTAACTGGCACAGTCAGCAGGCTTTTTCTGAGGGTGAGTGATACTCACTAAAAGAGTAAGGATTACCTTGGCAAAAACATTCTTTCTGATTTGATATTAGTCACAAGTAAGAATCTAGTAAGACAAACCTCATTGTGATTAAGACTGGCTGCAGACAGGACCACTACCACTTAAAACAGTAAATAAAGCTAGTATAAATACTAGCAAAGGCTGGAAAAATCTCACCAATAACTTTGAAAAGGAGGGATCGGAAAACCCTGAACATGATTTTTCACATGAAGCAGGAAGCACTGATTGCATCAATACCACGGATCAATATGAAAAACTGAAAAATTCTAAGAACTTGAAGAAAGGAGAGAAAAGGTTCACAGGTTGCTGGGTATTTACTTCTGAGCACTAGTGCCTAAGTTAGAAGACAAATTAACACAGCACATTAGAACAAGTAAAAGAAACAGTTAAATAGTATAACTTATACAAAGTAAAATTCCTATTATACTGCATTTTCAATATGTGGAATATGTAAAATGACCCTGTCAGGCTGTACGGGACCCCAAGCTTTCTCTCTAACAAATTGCTAAGTAACTAAAATGTATTTGATTTACATTGCTATGATTCCAATAAACTAACTCAGAGAAAGCTCTGAGCACTCATAGCATAGAGATTCAGTTTACATTTAAATGATCCGTAAAACCAGTTTTATGGAACTACAGCAATGTTATTTTCGAAAAAGACCATTTTTGGCTGCTTACTAATTTCTGCAACAAAATAATTCTCTATTTGAAACACTAGATCATAAAGACACCAAACAATTACAAGAGGCAAAAACCAATCTTTCAGTCACAGCATTCCCTAAATAGCTGCATTCCACATGCACAACTTTTTTGTGCACACGGAATGAAGAATTCAACTCTAAAAGTTAAGGTTCAAATTGTCAAAGATATCTACTTGTTCTGGCTACCTAAGCTGAAGCACAAGCAACACATTCTTACTGATGCTAAAGTCCATGACCATTCCAGTATCTCCAGAAATAGCTACTTACCATGTCCAGAAACCAAGCTTAGAGGTGATCCTCTAGTTAGGCAACTTTTTTAAAATGTGGATAGGAGGCCACAGAAAGGGAGATGTTATTAAATCTCTACAGACTACCAACATTAAGTATTTACAGCATATTGGTATAATAATTTCCATTACTGGATATCTGTATGTATGTATGTGTCTATATATATAGTATGTATTAAAGCAATTCCAGTAATTTCACCTGTCTTTGCACTTTGTAAATTTAAATAATAGCACCTATATTTATAAATCTGTTCCAAGAGGCATCTCAGCAAAATCAAAGCAGAAACAAAAGAATATCTGCTGGAATCTACTGCACAGCCTATCAGCAAAAAACATAGTTGTCAGTACAAAACCACTTAAAGTCCAAACTACGAGCTTACAAGCCAAAGATTAGGAGATATCTGCTCTATTGAAAAGCTTTAATTCATAGCACTTATTAACAGCTGCTTTCTCAATTCCAATCTCTCGTGTAATTTTTCACAGTTCTTAAGAAAAAAATTCATATTTTGCATTCTAATGTAATCTGCTTGTGGTCAACGTATTTAGGACAATAAAACTTTATCAGTAACTAAAATTCCATTGGAATTTTTAGGAATTGACACTGCATCTACATATATGTTTACTGAGTTACCAATTAAACACCACAGTCTTCCAAGGTATGCATCTGTACAGAAGTGGAAAAAACGAAAGCTTTCTCCCTCATCATCAGGCATGTCCTGAGTATTAATAAAACAAATCACTCAGATACAACAGAATTACTTGGTGGTACTTCCTTACTTTGGAAATTAAAATGTAACATCATTGACCACACTTCCAGATACTAGATGATCAAATAAATATTCAATTATTATGTTGTTAGAGTATATTCCTGTCTTATGCTGTTCTAAAGAGAAAAAAAGTACCAAGCGTAGAAAACCTATCTTATGGTTATTTTGTATTTCTCAGGTAGCATAAATCTAACCTACTTCAATATATCATTCCAGCACAAGTTCCTCAGGGTAAAACACAAGTGAAATTTGAGGAACGAGGTTACTTGAATGTGTTCAGTTAAGATCATCCAGAAGTTCTTCACTGAACCAAGACCTCTTCATAAGTTCAGCATATAAGCTATAAGTTAAGTATAGAAGATGCAAAACACACTCAATCACAGATCCAAATTCATGACACATCAATGCCCAAATCAGAATTACAAATTTGTATATTCGAGCTACAGTTCCTGCAGATCACTGAAACAAATATCCCATAAACACTTCATACACTAGAAAACAACTGCATTTAAACTCCTGCAAGAATCAAATTTTTAAATGTAATTATTTTTTACATTAAAATATATATATATATATTACATACACATCTCAGCCAAGACAATTAGCAAAATCCCTTTGGCATTAAAACTAAGTCACTTCCAATACTAATGGTTTTACAATGCAGCTTCAGATTTTGACAAAGGTGATGATAATTCTATGGGCTAGGCTTTTTTCTAAGTTGAAAAAGTAAAGTTATTACTAGAACAACTTACTAGGCAATACTCTTTACCAATACATCAATGAATTAATCCTTTATAAACGCAAGTCATGGGGGTTTTTTGTCTTTTTTCTTTGGGCCATAATTATGCAGAAGCTCACCTCCAACAGATCCCCCCACAGAAGGGATATCTGTCTCCTTGGTAAACATCACATCCAGTTTGACTATCACCTCCATGCTACACTTGAGAAAGCAACTGAGAGGCTGCACTAATGCAGCAGGAAATCAATTTTCATTTTGGCACACTTGATAAGAAGAAATTATACATGACTTTCTATACAAGACTGTAATTCTATCCAGTCCTTTATGAGGTAAAATACCATATTGCAAAGCTAAGAAAGCAGCACAATTAGAGCTGCAAGGTTCATCTAGAAGAACTGTGATTCTTCAATGATCACAACATGTACCACTGTCCAGCAAATGAGGATAAATGTCACAAGAACTTGTTCGTATTCCATTCTTGATCAAAACACTGGCTTATCTTAGATCCTGTAGGTGTCCACTAAAAGGCTGATAACTGCTACTCATGAAATATGTCAAGGGACTAGAGCTGCCAGTGGTAATAGTCAAAGCTGTCAGTTCTTGCCATTTCTGGAGATCAGCTGCTGGTCCAAAGGTTGAGAAGAGTACTGGAAATTCAGGAAAAGCATTTATTTGATGTTTTAACACATCACTTTCCTAAATACCCACTAAAGATTATACGACATTTTTATAAAAGGTCTCTTAGGGTCTTCAGAACACCACATGCTTCTCAAATGTCAGAATTTTTTGTAATTATGTCAATCATACCTTGAAGATTGAATTTAAACAAAACAGAAGTAATACAGGTACCAGAGAAAATTACAGAAAATACATTTTTCTAGCACACTTCAGACTGTTGAAGGGGTAGATAGTGCTGGAGTCTTCTGTGCTAAATGATGATGATACATGAAAAACACATAAATTATGTGCTTGATTAACCAATACTCACACAAAAACGAAGTATTTTAAAGAATTAAAACTTCATTCAACAAAACATTATGGGAGGGAAAGAAATACTAGAAATTGTAATACTAATGTGGCAAATATAAACATGCCTCTATCAACTGGTTAGCAAATTTTTATCTACCTATGCAACACCAGGAAAAAACATTTCTTTCTGAAGTAAAAGAGAATCTTCAAGTAAAATCTCTCATTTTAAGCTCTGAAACAAAAGAATAGTAACTGCATCTACAAGTGTTGATTTTCCCCTATTTAACCAGGTTTAGCCTATTTATGATGTTACTAAACAAGCCTTTCATGGTTTGGTTAGTAATATCAACACAAGCACATCTCACAGGATGCTGACAGTGAATGTAAAAACCAAGGCTCCTTCTCATAGCAGATGCCACTGTTTCCATTTACAGAAGTTGTCTCTTTCTGTTTCCTTATCTTACAAACTAATGAAAGCAAAATTACTATGAAATACTGAATCATATTTAAAATGCAAAAAAAACATACACAAAGAGGCCCATACTGAATTTAGTCTGTATGCTATAATTATATCATTTAGGGGAATGGGAAATTTTAGTCAACTTAAATCTAAAAAGAGTTTCTAATGTTGCATGACCAAATACTGCTGGAAAGAAATCTCTGGGACCAATCAATGCACATGCAAAGTTAGTATGCCTGCTTCTTCTGATGAATTTGCTTTTTTATTGCTTAAGTGAGCAGAAATACAACTGTATTAAATACAACAGAATATGATTACCACAAGTTAACATACTGCATTGAGCATAAGACCAAGGTTCATTTCATAAAAATCTTTAGTATGTTGAGTGTGACATAGAGCCCACACTGTACTGGTGCACTTATTTTGTTGAACTGGCAGCTTGAGCTACAATTTCTAGGATTGATTCCCCAGTCCCTAGCATTTCTCAGTGTTCAATCCTTTAAGCATTTATTCCACAAGAAGTCAGACATACATAAGGAAAGGCTTCAGCGAGAGTGAAAAAAATAACACCAATAGACAACAAATAACCAATTAACCTAATTATTTTTCATAAAAGAATACACAACATATATAAGAATATATAGTGATAAGAAAGCACAAAACTCAAATGTTCAAGTGATCCTGTAAAAAATATTCATTTCTGCCAAAGAACTCAGTATTAAATGTGAATTCACAAAGTTCCTGCTAAGATTTAAACATGCTGTTCAACACATACTCCATTTGCAAAATCACAATTCTGAAATGACTGACAGTGTCAAAGAACGCTGCCTACATGTTATTAACATCCACTGATCACCTCTATTCACAGAAACTTCTTAATAGAACCCTAGTATCTAAAAGACTTCAAATATATGAATTTGAACATATATTATCTATAATAGAAATGGCTACAGACCATCAGAACACTTTCCAACTTGTGAAAAGTGATACAAGTTACAGATAAAATAAAAAGCCTCAATTTCTTAACTTTTCACAACAACACTAGCCCATATCTTCTTCCTGTATTTTGTTTGCAGTTACTATTTTACTGGAGCCAGATAAATTAAAATTCAAACTAATGTACAACACATAAATCCCCCTTGTGACACAATCAGAAATTACTGTACCAAGAGACTATACTATCATAGTCTCAGCCAGCATAATTTTTGCCCAAAACCACAGAGAAAAAGAACTAAATATGAATGCTGAATTACATTTCTATTAACTACTATCTGGAACATGGATGAAGCACCTTCATAAAGACAAATGTAATAATAAGCACATTGATAGCGATTATTTCCCTAGTATCTGACACAATTTTGAAAAAAATCAGAAAATCGTCTAGCCCTCATGCCATCATGTGTCAGGCAACTTAATGGGGCTACAGTTTGCCAGTCTACTTCATCAGTTCTTCAATCTCTGTCTTAGATGTAAACTTCCTGCTCACCCAAATGCTACCACCTCTCTTTTGGTGCTCTTACAAAAGTCAGCCAATAATTAGATTACAATGAGAGACAGATGCATGAAAATAATAATAATTCCAGTTCCAGCTAGGAAATACCAAAATTTGCCACGTCCAATAAAACTCTTAATTACTTCCTTCAATCAGTAAGCAGACATGCTTTACGGCTACTGATTCTAAGACAGCTCTTACTTTCCTAACAAAATACACCATTATCTATTGAAAGGACAATCATCAAGCAAAGAGGAAAGACTTCAAGGTATATGATTTCTTGTCAGGATGTTGCCACTTCCACAAAACATTAATACATCAGGAAGCTGGCAAACTACTGAATGAGATGGAGAATGTCTTGGTATTAAAAAAATCCTTGATTCAAAACTGTCATCATATTATCATCTAGCAAGACTATATCATACACAATCTATGTAAATAGGAAATCCACAGTATGTTCCAACCATAATGTTGAAAAAGCATCAGCAGCCAAAAGGAATTTAATCTCTAATTAAAAAGAGCACTTTTACTGCAACCTACAACATATTAAATCTTTAATTACTTTACTAGATGAAACAGTATTAATATCATCCTGTAAATTACCATAACATTTTCTGAAATATGCTCTGTCAAGCCCTCAAGGTATTCAAACATACTCATATATGATACAGATCATGGGTCTAAGTTGTCTCTAATTTTCAGAAAGATGCTTAACAGCTAATTGAAGTATCATGCCTGGCAAAGCTGCAGCTCAGATAAAAAATGAAAGAGAAAGTATAGCTTTCTAAAACTAGTGAGGCAGAAGACACAAATCAATTACTTCAGGGTGAAACAAGGAGGGAGATGTATTGATGAGAGGTCAATTGAACCTACAGCAGTCAGCTCAACAATGCCTAACTTGCCAACTGAAAGTATAATATTGCTTAGTTACAACAAGAAGAATCAATTAACAGGCATACTGTCTCTGAAGTCAAGAAAATTTATCTGCAGCTGTAAGAAAAAATGCATTTGAGAGGGAAAAAAAATCAGGTAAAAGTTGCAGATAAACACTGAAGTATGCAGTGATGTTGCAATCAGACCCATAGTCACAGACACGGCATCAGCTCCAGATTATCAAACTATCTAAGGGAGTGTGAGAACTAAACTCCAGTTCTGCTGAGGAGATTCTGGAAAACAGGACCTGAAACTTTTGTGGTTTACAGAACTAAAATGGTACAGTGGTATGAAAAAGCAATGTGTCTGTTTTCCATTTTGATCTATACTTTTGATGCACATTTCTAGAACCTCCACCAAGTCACACTTGATAAAATAAAATAGCTTTATTCATCAACTTTGGGTGGCTGTATACATGATTGCTGGGTAAAGCAAATTTATTTTTTACATTTACTTCAGAGAAGGAAACCCCTATGTTGGGAACATTTCTTATATTTTGTAGTCTGAGGGCACAAGGCAGTGACTCTCTAAATGCCTATACATATGGTCTCATAAAACCATAAAATTACCATCAGAAAAATGTATTAAATAGTCCACTCACCTTCATCACTAGTTGCCTGCTGTTTAACCAAAGTCATTGGAGATCTAGCTGGGGGTTTATGTAGTGGATGACGCCAGCTCTTAGATATTTTCTTTGTTTCAACTTCCTCTGACTGAAAGGAAAAGACAAAACTAATTTAGTATGTAATTCTGCATAATTAATTATGAAAAACATAAACATTCTTTTGTAAACAAGCACAGATATCAAGTCTGTAAATACTACCACCGTATACTTGAAGGACTTTTAGTGTACCAATACAACACTTGCCTCTAATTAAGAATATATATTTTAATTTAAGAAGTGCGATCCTTGTCATACACAAATCATTCCAGGTATAATTTACCACAGCCCTTCCCAGATTAGAAAGCATAAATCCTGTTTTGCTCATGTGATGTTTGACTGGAAGATCAGCATCCTCCTGATTTTCTGCAAAAAATTCTGCATACCTGTAGTACAATACAGCCACTAACTGTGGCTAGAAAAATGAAGTGGAAAACCACTGACATAGCTTGTGACAAATTCCAAAATTCCTCAAGAATAAAAAATTTTTCAAAAAATCTAGAGTTGAGATAAGAAATGAAGAGTCCTGATAAATTATTAACATGTTTATCTAGTATATGAAGAAATTATTTCCTCCCTACACTCTTACGTACATTAAGTTTAAAGTTATTCAAGCTTCAAGAATTAAGGCCAACACTTCAAAGTCTTGAAGTGCCACTGGAGGAATCCCAAAGAAAATGAGTTACTAATGGTCTCTGGAGGTTCAGGACCGGAGGAAGGGCAGGGACATTGCCAGAGTTGTGGGAAGGACTGAGTTTCACACAATTCTTATGGATCACAGCATTCAGTGCCTCAGGACCCCGAATCCAACCTAGCAGATGATACACATGCCCCTTGAAGTAAATTATAAAACAATATTACATTTGCCATGATAAACAAAGGGCAGAAGATATGGTCAAAGCACAGGACAGGTTTACGATCTAGAACAGTTAGTAATTAAGTAGAAAGGGAACTGTCAGGCTTTTCAAATTGCATTTGTACACTTCTTCACTTAAAAGAGAAAGAAAGAATATGCAGTAACAGTACAGAAAATCTGAAACATAATATATATAAATATAATGTGGTTGAAAGGCAGAGGAAGAGATACAATCTCTAATACATGCTAATTAAACAC